>PKRV01000252.1:829446-1019061 GCA_003709505.1 Hyphantria cunea | reverse complement strand
ATATATATATATATATATATAGTTGATACTACATATATTGTAACGCCAATGATTTTGAACATTCGACTGTCACTTCTCTAGCTACGGTTTTGTAAATATGATCATTATTTAAATTTATAAGCTAAAAGAATTTAATATCAATTAAGCGAGAAAATCGCGGTGGTAATATTAAAAATGAAGCAATTCCACCGTATTGTAACAAATCTCCTTGGTAGCGGCATCTCGTTGTTCTGTTATAATAACGCTATCTCCATAAAAGCAGCATGGTTTACATATACCCAACGTGTGATGGCAGGAGGCCGTGTCATTGTATGGAAAACGTCTTGATATTCGAGTCACGTTTAATATTTCTTATTTCCTTTCTCTCATTTGTCCCCGAGTCAGAATCACATCAACTCTTGTTTCTGAGTGTTTTTTTCTTGCGATTTCTTAGATTAGGTTTTTACTTATGTTTGATACAGCTATATTATACAATGTGTGCACCTAAAAAAACTCGGAATCGGTTTCAATTTTATCTTAGTTCGATATTTTATCATAATGTTTCAAAAGACATCTGACTGATACGAATTTATGGCGTTTCATCCATTTTACTTCGATAGAGCTGTGTCGGCAAAAGTATAAAGTACAATTATTTTTGAGAGCAAGTGTGATAAACGTTTTATAGAAATTGAAACAGGAGTACGCGTTAGATATGTTTTGTATGTACTTCAAGAAACAAATAATCACCCATAAGCGAATATAAAATATTAAAAATTAGTTAGCACCGAGTTCAATATATCCCCAACGCGTTTTCGGCCAACGTGGGATGTATGGCTCTAACCCTCTCCTGAGAGGAGACCTGTGCCCAGCATTGGGACGTTATGGGTTATTGATAATGTTGATGAGTTTAATATACTTAAATCAATATTTTTAGATAAATATGAAAGTTTTGTAGTCTACTTGTAACTATGATCGCTGAAAGTCGGTTAAAAATCAAATAATCAAAAGAACATCTATACCATATGGGTACGTTATTGCAATTTAATTCTTGTTTATACATTACGTCAGCTTCAGGATTGGCAAATATAGGTACATCACTCACTAACAAAGGTAAAATATATAAATTGAAAAATACTAAGATTACATAAGGATGAGGAATATACCATCCCTACTTTGTTCTATAGCTATATTATATAAATTCTCCTCTAATTCCACGTTATTTAGTTTTTCGTACCCCTAATACAAAAGGCCACTAACTTTTTACCTTTTTTGCGGCTCCATTAACTACGACAATTGTCGAAGTTAAACATGGCCTAGATAAAAAAGGCTTACTTATACTAAATACTCCCCAAGTGTACTCAGCAAATATCGGTGCCTGAGGAGAATTCTTGATGCCGATTGAACCAGTAACTTCTTTACCTTATCAAGATAAGATATATCTCTTACGATGCGAACAGGGAGTGCTTTATTCAGTCGGACATCGAATTCGTATTCGTCCATTAATTTGTCCGTAACAATATTACGTGCTCTAAAAGCGCACCGGAAGAATCTAAATAGGTAGTTTAATTGACTGAACTCAACACCGTGAATCGAAAAACCGAAAAGTAAATTTTTTATCTTGACATATAGCCTATGACTGCAAACCCTTGTATTAAAAACCTCATTTAGCATATACAATCATGAACGACCATTTGGTAGGTCGCGTACGCAGTTCAGCTCCCTTTGGCCCTATATCCGCAGAAGTCATTCGTACGCATACATGTAATATGAGTAAACGCTTTGTACATTTCACCGGTATTGCTTCCATTTGATATTGGATAGCAATTTATTTATCATACATATTGCGGCTGGGAACGGGCACCGAATCTCGCTGTAAAGGCGCCTTTCTTTCTGCGGGAAATCAGGAATCGAATACGTGTAGAGAATTCTTTGATACCTGACAGTTTCGTTTAGTTTGTAATATTACTTATTTCAAATAGATACATTTAAAATTTCAGTAAAGGTATATTTAAGAGTTGCATAAGTACAGTATTATAATCAGCGTGTTTCATTTTTAAGTATATTTGTTTAGAGAGCCTTATATATATTTGTAAATATTATAAGGACACACTTATCAATCATCAACAACCCATAATATCCCACTGCTGGGCTCGGGTCTCCTCTCAGGAGAGGGTTAAGGCCATACGTCCCCACGATGGCCAAGTGCGGGTTGGGGACTAGCAAGACTACGTTGTGGCTATTTAATCTTGCCGTTGGATGTTTGTAGGCCGCCCGAAGGCATTCAACTACGCTTCACGACTGTTATCGTATGATAATAACCGGGGCCGACTGCTTAACGTGACCTCTGAATAACGGAGACGCTCATGGTAACATGCCACCTGCGGTCATCCATCTAGGTGCTGACCACGCCGTCGTTGCTTATCTTTGGTGATAGTTTCTAATCACCAAGCGCAACTGGGCCATGAGCGCCTCCTACCTAAGGACACACCTAATGTTAACTGATATATTCTTAATTCTTTAGTTTCTAATTGTAAGAGGTAAATTTTTCTTTAATTTGGAAGGAACAAGTCTTGAGTTCGTATAATGAAGTCTACAGATCTATGTATCTGTATTTTCTATATGCATGCTACGTTAACTATTCTCCTTAGGAGTTTTACTCTTTCTCTGCACTTTTACCTTCACATTCTTTACCATTCACCGAGAAGTCGTCAAACAATCCGTGCAATACTGTAATATATTATTGAGAAGTTCATTACTTCCCGTTTCTAATACCTCTGAGGATAACTAAGAATACTAAATACAAATAAGGTGAAAAGTCACGAGAAATAACGGTATTAAAGTCAATTATTCTTTTGTTATATGATTTCAACTATCTACTCGTTTTAATTGAAGTGAATTCAAAAAACTTTAATTTATATAACATGTTGTTTTCGTCGAAGAAATAAAGTTTAAGAGTATAAACATTGAAGAATAATATCTAAAATTTTATTTAATTTAAGTTCCATTCCTCAAATTTATAAATTTTGTAGATAGTATATTTTTGTAAAATTAAAATAAATACTTAAATATATATCATCATCATCATCATCATCAACCAGTTGTAATTTACTCTCCGAAGAAGCACCATAGAGCCCAGTCTGCTGCTTTTCAAATATGTACCAAATGAATTCAAAAAAACTTATGTTAATAATAACAAGTAAGACAAGGTAGTTTATAAAAATAACCTCTTATAAAACCGTAAGAGTCTCGTTCTAAAACAGTTACCATTAAAAAAATGATAATCGGAAACCATAAATTCCGGGCCACATTTAACTGAAATAAGTTTGCAGGCTACCTCTTTAGGTTTCTGAACGTATTTAAACAGCGAAGGATCCATTTGCAGGCGCGGCCGTCATAACTTTATCGGAGTGACTCTATCATCACAATAACTCGTTCAATAAGTGCGCTACAACATCGATAATATGGTTTCATTTAGAAAGATGCAAATGTCGCGCCGTCCACGCTTCGCCGAACGCGATATTGCGCCTCAGCCGAACCCCCTCCACAGGAGAGAGGGCGTCTTGTGCCTCGCCACACTTCCTCACCTCTACTATCTACACTTTTAATCAGTACCGCAAGAATTTCTTAAAGTTCATTCTTTTTTTATACTTTTTCTTAACTATCAAAACATAAATATGCAGTATTTTACAAATAAACTCCACAAATAATTTTAAATAACAGAGAAAGAACTTTCTTATGTACTCTCACAGATTTCAATAAGAATGGAAAACTTATCGCTGCTAAATCTTTGTTAGGAATGTTAAGCGTAAGTAAAACTAAATAACTTAAAGAGTTAGTCGTTGAAAATGCAGTTGTTAAAACTTTATTGTAAGAATTCCACACATTTCTGGAGTAAAACCGAAAGTTGAATTGAAATTTGTGCTATTTATGTGTTTATAGTATTAAGGAAGGAGGAACAGCCATGAGTGGCACATACATCACACGGAACGTGGCATATCGTGGCGGCACAGATGCACACCGCTACCCGTTCCCTCTTCCACCGATGCGACGCCATACTCGATATGCACGTGCCTAGACTAATTTCATCTCTTTTAATAAATAAATCAACCTCACGTCTAACATGCCCTTTGAGTGCACTTTTGTCCTTGTAGTATTTACCAGAGCTACGGCAATTTCGTAAGTTTCTACTAAAACTTAGGAGCAAATTTCTTAAGACAAAAGCTTGCTACTCAATAAACAAACAAGTAAATATCACAAGCTTATCATATAGAAGCATTAGTGTGACTTATTTTCTTTTGTTCCTTTCAGACTGGCGAATAAGCTCTGTTTTCCTCGGATGCCACCATAAAACAAAGGATATATACGGTAAATATCAACGTCTTTGAAAACTCATTCGTCTTTCGAACGTTAACTTAGAATTTCTAGTTCAGGGCCATTACTATTCTAAAATGTGAAAAGTCATGCTCAACGAATGCAAGTTCAGTATCTTGGGAATTTCTAACTTCACGTACTTTTCCGTTATTATTTGCACGGCGTTCTCCTCGGCTTGAATCAGTCTCGGCTTCGTTAGGAAACTAATCGGTTCATTGTGTAAGAGCTGCACTCTGACCTCGTTCGATATATACCGATAGACGATAGGTACGATAATGAAAATTTAATTCCCAATCCTAGCGTTAATTATGTCAGGAGCTGAGATGCTGTTACGTGCGGTTGTTACTGCACAGATGGTCATAATGTACTTTCTACTCCTGTAAAAACGGGACGTGAGAATATCCACTTACTATTATTCGATTATAAATGGTGCTACCATTTACGATGTAATGTGTTTTTTCATTTAACTGTTTATAAGTGCACTTCGCTCTTTTCTTGTCTTTATCTTTAAATACATAATTTTTGACAACTGGTGCCCAATAGATGATAATGGGCTTTACCCCTGTTTGCAAGTAGGACTAATTTTTTTGTAAAATACGTACTTTTAATTCGTATATGTGCCTATTCCTTCAGAAATATAACAAATAAATTTGTATCGCTTTAATTTCTTGAAAATGAAATAATTATAACAAGGAAATATTTAAACAACGTAAGTAAGACTATTCGCCTGGGTAGATAAAGCTTTTTAATCGTTTGTTTATAAGTTAATAACAAGAAATAAGTAGAATAGTTATATAAACAGTTTTTATTAACTGTCTAATCTATTAAATATCTAATTAATTTTAAAAATCAAGGCCATTTTCTACACTATGATTTCTATAAAATAATTTTAAATTCTAGACATTGTAAAGTGGATTTCTGAACACAGTTGAATGCGCTCAATGTACCTGCAGAAAATGTTGCTCCTCTGGTATTTTTAATATCCTTATTATATTGAAAACACCTTTGGAATAATTATGAGATGAATTTAAGCAAGTTAGACATAGAAAGTTAGAATTGAAAACGTCTGACTGTAGAAAGATTTCTGGAATAAAAAAGTGCGCACTAGATTATGTCATCAAATACGATATATGTAAATTTTCAAGGATCGTTGACACGATAGCATTTGTTTCGCAACTAAGTATAGAATAGTTGGATGTAGAATTAAACTGAGTTAAATTTACTCTATGGATTTTTGATTAGATACCGTTATTTTTGTTTTAAAAGAGACATGAAGAGAAAACGCCTATACACATATCTAGAGAGCATTTTAAGCAAAAATCTTACCAAGTAGCAGACCGTCCAAGAATTTTAATTATAAGTAAGTATTTAATACAAGACTTTTTAGAAAAATACAAAATGTTATGCAATATGAAGCAAAGCTGGGTATAGTGCGCCTTCACATCACCAGCGTTGTAATACGATCGTAGAAGGAGGTTTTGGCGCCAGTTAGTAGTAAAAACTTTTGTAATTACACTCATTTAGGGCAGGGAACCCGTCGTTGACGCGGTATCGTGCCAAAAACGGCAATTATTTTTATAACACCACCCCGCCAACTTCTCTGATACTTTCGTGACTAGCGACTAATACTTAACCTTATTTCATATTTTATTCTATACTACGTATAACTATGAGCATTTTGTTGACTAGTTTTACACTCAAACGTCTCTCCGCCTTATGTTACACATACATTAAATAAATAATAAATATTGTTTTTGGATTTCTAATTCACAACGCCATTTAGTCCCAAACTAGGCAGAGCTTATGTTAGACTACTGATATAAATATATGTATAATATTTCTTTGGTAAATACATACATATATTTCGAAACAAATATTTTTAGATCATACAAATACTTGATTCGACCCGGGCATCGAACCCAAGACCTCAAGCACAACAGTCGCATATGCTACCGCTGCAGTCACCTTAAATGTTCTGCTATAACAACTTAGATAATGAAGGCTATTTATATAAAGGCCTCCTGTGAAACTGTTGCTTGACGTCTATATTTTTTACAGACAGATAATTAAATTAATAATTGTGCTTGATGCATGTCTGTAAATTTATTCCGTAAATTAATTTTAAACTTAGTGAGCGAAATGAAACAGTTATGCACGGAATAAAAATAACAATTGCGTGTGTAACGGATGGAACAAATATATATATATATATATACTTATATAAATAAATTATTATCTTAGTAAGTATAAAGGCAGATAAGTACATAATTCAATTTAAAATAACATAATGTATTTCGTAAAATATACAAACATTTTATATTTCACGCTTTGGGAGCTTATTGTAAAGTAAAAATGGTACTAACAGAAATATGAGTAGGCATGTAATTAAGGAATTCGTATAACAAAACAAGGGAGAGAAACAGCGTAAACAAGAATCAAAATTTGTAAATAATTTGTTCTGTAAAATTATAATCCTTGTCCGGACATGGGGTGCGGTGTCAGGCCGTGACAAGCGTTGACTTGGCGGGGCACGCCTCGTAAAAACTTTTCTAATTATGTACATTTTGTAGCTAAGAAATGCGGGCACTCGCACCGCATTATATTTTCTAGTTAATTTGGTGGATCTGATGTCAACATGGCATCGCATTACGTCTGAGAGCGCGCTGCGGCTTCATAACGCGCCCTGATCTCCGGTGTTACCCATAGAATCCAACAAACTTAAATGGAAACACTGATTCATCGTTAGATAAAGGTCACATATCTTACATTATATGCGAGGCGTGTAAACTATTTTTTTGTGGTAAATTGTACTGATATCACTATATATGTTTTGATTATTTGTAAGTTGATTTGAGCTTATTTTCGAAGTTATATCTATCGCAAATTAGTGTAATTATTTAAAAAATCCTTTTTATAAATTTCTCAGAAGGAATTTACATAATTAGTGGAGGCTACCAGTACGGAATAATGAAGAAGTTCTTTAAATTCATCCGCAAATAACTCAATGTTTATCATAATTGAACTGTGCTCATTGATTTTTCTCATTCTTTGTTTACTCAAGTTTGCATATCTAAACCAAATACCACGCCTCATCAGTACTGTTGCGGTTAAACCGTCAGGTTTGCACACTAGAGATCTAAAGCCACTCCTAAGATAAGCGTTTAGCTTAGTTTGATAGTTAACAGAATACATAACAGTATCTGGTCGTCAGTGATAAGTGAACTAGGAGGTTTAATGGTCATCAGATCATTAGTGTATATAATTGTACCATTTAGGGGATAATGCCCCATTCACGCACAGGATTTTTTTTATCTTTCCAACACAAAGGTAGATATTATAAACTTGGTGGATCTTGGTCTATCTGAAGTCCGTCCATAGCTATATCCACTTATATCGCTTCTCTGTCAGAGGGTTCCTTTTCAAATTTTTGAAAATTGAGACTTCTATATAATAACGTTTTTTGAACAGTAAATTATATATGGAATAACATTTTAATTTTCGCGTTATAGATCTGGATCAGTAGTTACTATGTAATTTAGCTTGTTATTGGAAAATATGTGTACATTTGAAACGTTGCTTCGTTAACAAATTTCCTTTATTAAAAACAGATAGTGTTGTACTTTAACAGTAGATTTATAAGTATATATAGTAAAAATAAAAAACAGAGAAAAATTTAAGTTCAAATACAGTGCGGTATGTTAAACAAAGACTATTTTAGCTACGTAACATGAACAAAGGTTGGGGCAATACGGCAACTCGCTGTAAACACGAGTGGACTGTAATCTGTTACTTTTACGTAGCACTTGGTTTGTTTCAGTGCGATTTCAGAAAATATTTTTACAACACGGACCAGACGACCCATCCACGCGAACGATGCTGCGTCTGCATAAAACTCGAGGAAATTTTACGTGTTTCGACACAATGATATGAAACTCGTAAACTTGAACTAGGGTAATTCCAGTCTCGCATCTAGGTTTCTACTTTTCTAGTGTCTGCTTTGATTTTAGTATTCGAAATAAAATGATAAAGGTGAATGCAATTAAGATTTGTTTATACAGTATGCATAAATACAAATGAATGCCCCTAAAGCATTGCTTTTAAGACTGAAGTGAGAAAGTTTTGCAATTATTGTAATTATGAGCCGACCGAGCAGCATCCAGCGCCGACACGACATCATATTTCCTACTTAATCGCATTGTTGCCGACATTATTTTAAATAAATCAATTTATTACTTTAAGCACTGCATTACTCATGCCATTATGCGGCTTTAACTCAACTTTAACTACTATCTACATAAAGAGATACATGTATGTGTGCGCAATTAAAACTTATTTTAATCATCCAGTTAAATTAAGCTTAAAGACGCTTTATGTCATTAATAATTACAATTAAATATTCCCTATGCACTCATAAATCCGTTTGTTTCTAATGATTTATTTGCTTTAGTTTACGTAAATGTTTTATGTTAAATTGTATTTGCCTTTACAGTAGAACCAAAGCTTTCGTTCGCTGTAAACTTAATTCTGTGAAAGGGTCTCGTGAGAACAGAGGTAGTGCTTGCAAAAATTGAAGTATCTCAGTTGGAAATAAAGGTGAATTTGATAAAATTACATAGAATAAGATTGGTATTTCATAAAGGTGGACAACGTTAGTATACTCAAAACCACGACTTGTTTAAGTAAAATGGCGGTATTATTCTGTTTCATTTGAAATGCAGTATATGAAATAACGTGTAACAGATGTATTAAATTTTAAAGTGGCTCATAAAACTAAGGATACGTTCAAGATCTTTCTAGATATAGAGCGTACCTAATATGAATAACTTCTGTTAAAGTTGGATACCTTCTTATTACAAGAATTTTTCAGATCTGCTCGAGAATATTTAAAAATTCTTAAAATGCCTTACGGTGTAGACATAGACCAATAGCTATGATAAAAGATAGTAGAAAGGTGTCATAAATATAAGTACAATAAACCGATTTTATCATGTTTCATAACACCATAATAATTTGTAAAAAGTGTTTGCAAAGTACCAATATTCAAATATCATCTGATTAATCCAGCCAATATCTACACATCAATTTGATATCAGTGTGTGGGTGTGTACACAACGGTATTAGTCATTCAATCCAGCCGATCAATCTCGCACGCATTTAAAACTTTGCTCATAAATGAATGCACTTAACGTATTAAATTCGCTAACAATGAATAACGGGTGGGCGGTCGTGCAAACTGTGAAATATTCTTCTTAAAAAAGCGACATTTAAATCTCCCCAACTGATATGAGTTATGACGAATTTTGGAGGAGATTCAAGCGATTCAAATGACTGTGGCAATCTGTTAAAGTATATTAAAGTATGTATGGTAGTAAAAAGTATGTATAATATCAGTTTTTGATTCTTAGTAGAATCAAAAACTGTTTTTAAACAATTCTCTATGTACAAAATACTGCGTATAAAAACGAATACAATTCAATATCCAGTTTGTATAGTCTGTAAGAAGAATAACTTGAAACAAACCCTTTTTTACGTGTAGAAACCCCCTCGGGCCTTCACTCCAGCGGGGTTTGCGGCGGGGCGGTGTGTCGGAATCGGACCGTCTAAAACCACACGGTGTGCCACTCTGCGCCTGAGACGGGATGGATCCGGGAACCGCTTTATTACGACATCCAGAACTTAAAAGCCAGCGAGGTATAGTAGGTCAAAACCTCTTTTGAGGGAGAGGCTTATACAGTAATGGAAAATTAAAAGTTTACTGATGATGATAATGACATTCTTCTAGTCCGGTAAAAAATGCTTTTCTCAAAATATTTTTGAATTTTATGAGATCATGATCCTGGACTGACGGAAAGACTGCCTCGGTGGCGCAGTTGTAGCGTATGCGACTGCTGTGCTTGAAGTTTCAGGTTCGTTTCCCGGGTCAAATCAAATGTTTGTATGATCTGCAAATATTTGTTTCGGAGTTTGGATGTTTTCTATGTATAATGAGTATGTATTTACAAAAAAATATATAATACCCATAACAGCTCTGCCTAGCTTGGGTCTAGATGGCGTTGTGTGTTAAATGTCCGAAATATTTTTTTTAAATGTCTGTCCAAAGCTAGAGGACGCATGAGATATTCTGATGGGAAGCCTTCATGTTTAGTTAAGGTCCAATGAATAGAAAAACAGCTTTTTTTAAGTCAAATTTTTAACAAAAAGGTCGTTTTTAAGTTACCCTTTAACCATTGGTATTAAATATTTACGGTTTTTTATAGCTCGTTTTGTAAAATAAAAGAGGGCAAAGTGAAACGAGAAAAATCGTAAAACATAAGCCAACATACAATTTAAAAGAATTATCCCAAGGCCGAGTCGAAGGCTCGTTCATAAGGTTCTTCATAGATTGTTAAATCTATGGTCAATTTTATTTAACTAGTACTGTTATTAGTACTTTATTACTTAGAGTTCGTGTGAGGGTTTTATAATATATTTTAAAGCCGTACTTTTTAAAATTTGGAGGCTATAATTTTGTTTAATCTAGTATTTATTAAAACGTTGTATGTTTTTAAGAATTTAAATTAATTTTACTACTTGGAATATAAATATGTGTTTTATTTACAAAAAAAAGGGTTTCAACGATGATTATCTACTTTATAGCTAGATGGATCTAAGACAAGTTTTAGTTCTTGTACAGACTTGGTATTGCTATCGCTTTAATTTGCACGTTTACATTTAGCCGGGTTGATTTCAACGTGAGTTTTTGTGATATCAATGATTTGTTTTGAAAATAAATATCAAATCATATTGATTTGCGTTACAATAGTATACGTACTCTTAAAGTCAGGGACACTAAAGCATAAAATTAAATGGTATAGGTGTATGCCTGAAGAACTTTATGTGATTGTGAATTCGTTTTTTGTCTGTTTATTTCATTTACTAATATAAAATATGACAATTTATACAGTTATATAGTTGGTTTATTTAAACGGCTGGTTCAATTTAAAAAAATATCACAGTATTGGATAGCTCACTTATCGATGAATTTCATAGATTCTAATATCCCGCTATCACCAGCAGGAGACGAGGATTACTGAAAAATTTTGCAAAAATGGGGATACTTGATTCACTTTTTAATCCCTGATGAAAAAGAGGGGTGTTATAAGTTTGACGTCGATGTCTCTGTGGCATCGTAGCTTACAAACGGATGGATCGATTTCGATGTGGTTTCTTTCATTTGGAATCCAGTTTCCTTGCAGTGGTTCTTAGCTATGTTATGTTATATGTTAAGAGTATTAGGTCTGTTCCAAAATGATGTAAGGAACGCAGGGGGTTTTAAAATTTTTAAATTTAAGCTTGATTTGAGAAATGCAGACGAAGTTATGTGAGTCCGCTAGTTATATAATACAGACGAAATGCTTTTAGTTTGACTTCTTAGTTAAAACGAGCTCTTCCATGAAACTTTTAGTTGAGTCCAAGGTTTTGCATTTTTGTATTGATTTTTTTGTAGAAGATGTGACAATACGCATAAGAAATATTGACTTTATAAATGTATGAAATAGTTTTTAAATATATTGTTTTAGTAAAATGACCATATTGAGTTCTGAAACCTTGGAGAACTGCGTAGTCTGTTACTTTCATACATAAATTATGTTCACACCCGCATAGCCTTGAATAATTTTTAATTGACCTCAAATTTTATGTATATATCACGCTGACAAATTCAGTAAAACAGTAATATTTAATTCAAGAACTAAGTATTCGCTTTAAATTATCGAGGCTACGTTGCTAATATTTCCTTGAAATAATGCCAGTCAGCCCCATGGCATACGGAACCCAAAAAGAATACCATTGTATACATTACACACCTACGTTGGATTATCATGCTAATGTAAATACCGAGTGAAGGGGCAGTCTGTAACAGATACTATCTCCGCTATAAAACATTTTTTATTTTTAATCTCGTATAAGGGTGAGTGTAGACAGACGCGGATCGATGTGCTCTTCATCGGGGTTTTCAACCACTAATTAATCACAGAGCGATGATTAATCTGTGCAGCCGCGGGCACATTTAAAACAGCACTTTAATGATCCATTTGTTGGACGTTAGTACTTCTTCGTTTCCCTATCTTGTGCCCAGGACGGGTTTATGCATATTCTAGTATGATTTATATAGTCGATATTTTTTTAAATTTAGCCCATATCAAGAAATGTAGTATTTAATATTGTACTGTACCTTAATCTATAACTAATAATCAGTAACTTTTCTATTTAAAATTTATCAATGATATTTAATCTACTCATTGTTTTTTATTGTATCAATTTGGGGCTTTAATAGTTTGTATTTTTACTTTTCAAGATGTAAAATTATTGAGTCATAGCTATCAAAAATGATATTTATTTTCCCAAAATCACTTAAAAATACCTGTTGCTATTCCAATTTGTGGCGTCGAAAAATTACCTGAAACAGTGAACAATTATCATTTAATTATGTAGAAAGTAACAAAGTAGAGCAATAATTACAGTACTGAATAACACCATTCAAAGTTGAGTGATGAAAGAAAAACATGGGGGAGGAATTGCGCTTTTATTGAAACCAATCTCACCACTTGCCTCGACTGACTGCGCCCCAAGCAGAATGCGCGTAATTGCTTCGTCATTCAGATGATCACAGCTTTACTGGCTTGTCTTGTTGACTGTACTTGTAAGCACTCGCTTTGTGCATGCAGCCTTACCTCGGCTGACATATGTCATGGTCTCGTACAGTTTTGCCGCTTGTTTTTATGACGGCAACAAGTTTCAGTTCGTACTGTGAGCGCACCCTTGCGTTCACAGTATATATAACCATTTGCGTTACAATAATCAGTTCTTATCATTTCATTCATGTTAATTAAAAACAATCAATGTCAAATACATCTCATAAACATTGTGTATTTACTCTCTACGCAATTTATTTAAAAAGAAGCGATTGTGAAAACTTTTCATCATGTTCTTCACTCAAGCAAGTAATTTAAAATAAGGAAAAAATTTTAATGGATTAATTAACTGAGGATGTCGAGATGAATTTTTATTTGATGAGATCTACGTCTATTTTGTTTGTTAAGAATTTTCAGTTATTCAATTAGAGTTTGAAATAGTTGGAATAATATTAACTGTTCTCGTGATAATTTAATTTTATTTAACGCAGTGCTCACAATTCGTTAATTAGAAACCGACACTTTCTAAATAACTGACCGCCGGCACGCAGCTGAAGTGTGTACAAACATTATTATTTTTGTACAGTTATACAGCGCTAATTGTGATTTTATATTAGCGCCACTAGAAACGTTATAAGATCGCAAGTTGATTGGTGCAACAAAAAAAAACACGCAATATTTTTCTTAGAACTATAAACTTTTATTCATAAACTGTGAGAGAAGCTGTGTTTAACTTTTACTCAATATATTATATTTTGAGGTAGATAAGAGAAAAAAGACCTTGGCAGATAATGAACCGTTAAGTTTAGTAAAAAATAAGTTCAGACAAAGAACAAAATGAACTGAAATGCGTTTGCTGTTTTTGAAAGGTTGGTTGAAAGCTAGATTCGGTGTCTAAGGGCACGACAACTACTGTTCGTTCGCTTGTTGTTGTTACTTGTAAAGTAACCTCTTTAAAATTACCATTTATACAAGTTGTTGTGAATACAAAGTCCTGAACAATCATGAACTGCAAACATAAGCCAGGTCGGACGAAGGGGTTCTCTTCTCTGTCTTGCGTTCATATTTACATTTTCATTTCGAAAATCACAAGAAAGTGAACGCTCGAGAAAAAAGAACGAAATGAAAGGAGAGTCTGTGTTTTAATGGGTTAATTAGCCGGCGATCCACCAGTCGGAGCTTTAATTAAAATGAAAAATTTTCGTGACTAGACTGAGAAAATTAATTGCTCTCTTTCGGAAACTATTCAGGTAAGAAAAGAATGAATAAAGAGGCCGTGAGTCGTAACTTAAGATACGTACTAACAATTTCGATGTTTTTTGATTTCTGTTTTGGAATAGTATCCTCTATAATAATAATAAAAATAATAGATCTCTTTATTGTACACCAGATTCATTGCTAGGTTAACATACAGTTAGATAAGTACAATTGGCGGTCTTATCACCCGGAGGCAATCTCTTACAGGCAACCATTGGATGGAGAGAAGACATGATTAAGAGAAAGTATAAGGGTAGTGGCTGGTGTAAAACTAGGTATAACGGATTTTTATTGAATAGAAAGGTTGTCATATACCGTTATAGTAATACATAATTATATGAAATAAATACAAAGAATAAGTTAAATACAGAATTCATTGCAAACTTTAATATAATAGTGTGACCCAATTGACCAAAAAGAAATAGCTTATTAAGAGATAGCCAATAGACATATACAATGTTTGATGGATTACATGGAGACATTCAGTTTACTTACGTTTAATTAGGGAGACAATAATGTTATCAATTAAATTTCTCTTAAAGATAAATGGTTCAAAAAATATAAAAAACTATGGTTTATTTTCTTTATAGCATCCAAAGAGCATTGGAAATTACTGGTAGACTACGACCTTCACTCGTCACACTGTTTATTTGTAAAAATTTAAAAATTTAAGCCTGGTCTTTCAGTAATGTATTTGTCCAACTTGGACTATTTTAAAAAAATAAGATGCGCTCATATAAACGCTCGTCACATGATCTGGAAAGTTGGGAGTCGGTTGGTTTTGGAACGAATTGAAAGATTACATTAGCAAGTGAAACAACTAGCCCAAAGGGCCAAATTATACCATTTACACTTAGGACCAAGCCTCAAAAAACAAGATTACAATCTTAATCTAATAAAATAATAGGTTAAAGTTAATACATAAATATATCTACTACATCTATGTATCAACTCATATATGCCAAGCCTTAAAACATTCGCATAAACGGCTTAATATTTTTTTGCAATGGAAACAGTACGTACAATGACTTATATAAATAAGTGGTAGTTGTAAAGTTATGCAAACCATAATGTTGCATGCTGAATATCAAAGAGGCATAAATCCAAGAATGTCGACTTGCGTATTAACAAATTGCGTTCTTAAACTGCACTAAACTATGTAAATTCTAAATTTAAATTACAAACACCAATGCGACAGTGTCTGGTCGGTGGCGTGGCATTGCGACCGTAGATGGTAGTTAAAAGTAGAATTTTCAGTGTTGGGCTGTGGATGCCAGTGGTGTGCGATAGCGAATGTCGGTGGGAGTGAATTATGGGCCGCGGTCTGCGTTAATTGTCGCTGACGAGGCGGCCCGCTACCTAGCCGACTCACCTACTGGGCTTTGACCTGTCACTAAAAATATAAAAATATGTGTAATTAATATTTCTGAAATAAGGGATTCCTCAACAATATTTTGCTGAAACATTTAAAAATGGAATATGGTCATAATAATGTTCATCTGTTTTTCTATCTATATATCTATTAAATTAAATTAGGATTTCCAACAAAGGATATTCCGTGATTCGGAGGTAAAGTTAAGCAGTTGGCCCCGGTTATTATCATATGATAACAGTCGTGAAGCGTAGTTGGATGCCTTCGGGCGGCCTAAAAACATCCAACGGCAAGATACGTATCCACAACATATTCTTGCCAGTCCCCAATCCGCACTTGGCCAGCGTGCGGACGTATGGCCTTAACCCTCTCCTGAGAGGAGACCCGAGCCCAGCAGTGGGACATTATGGGTTGTTGATGATGATAAACAAAGGTGTTCTCCTTCACTTACAGTGAACCACAGCTAGAAAAATAATTAATGAAATATTTACTGACAGGCAGATAATTCTCTTAAGCACTACCCAACAGCAGGTGAAAACTCCGAATTTTCTTTTAGAGTAAGTACAACGTTTTGTACCTATCTAATGATTTTACTTTAGTAATCACGTCACATAAAAAGCTCATAATTTTTGTATTTACAAGCGCCGAAACGCCTTTGCACGAAATAAGGCCATTGACTTTAAGATAACTGTAGTCGTAAATCCACAAGAATACGAACAAAGAACGTTCCAAAGTCAAAATCCGCATTTTTCAACAGACTATAAATTATTTTTTTCCTTAGCGTCTTAAGTGCATAAATCTCGAAAAATATCAGATTATGGATGTAGAAGCTGAAACACCGACAAACAGGCACTGCGCCAAAGAAGTCGCAAAAACCGTTTTTTTGTAGCAAAATTTATTGAGTATGTAGCAAAACTACCAGTTAACACGCATCGGTTTTTATTTAGTAGCTTATATTTCACGAGGTTTGCGCTAAATTGTTGGAGCTTAAAGCGGTACGTCGTCCGGTGCGTCGCGCCGAAACAAATCGTTTTAATTTGCGCCTGAGCCGTGCGACTTGTCGTCTTGTTGCCCCTCTGGCTATTGTCGGCGATTTGTCTTAAAATTTTATTATAACTTTTAACTGGTGTTGGCATTTTGCTTAGATATTATTGTGGGACTTACAGGGGTTAGAACCTTTTAAAAATTGCCTTCATTTACTTGTTTTGCACCGAATCTTATATTATATATTGAGTAAAAGATAAAATTTATTTAGGCGTTAGGCAATGTGTAACAGCAACTTCGGAATACGATAGTTAGTAATTGTCAAGAAATTAGATGTAAATAATTACCCTAAACTGTTTTTTTTATGTTTGAAATCCAATGCAATGATTTTTTTTAAATATCAGCCTCTGAAGTTAAAAATACGTAAGACATTCATGCCACGAAACCCATGTGTGAAAGTTATTATGTTTGACGGTGTTATAAGTTTGACGTCGATATCTCTCTCTGTGTATATGTGTGTCTTTTTGTGGGTACGTAGCTCTCCAACGGATGAACCGATTTCAATGCGGTTTATTTTATTTGAAAGACAGTTTCTATTTTTGGTAAATTTCCAGCAGTGTAAGAGCAGTCATTTTTTTCCAAAATGATGTAAAGCATTTTTAGCGTATATTTAATTGATTAAATGCATGTGTAGGGGGTTTTTAAATTTTTCATTTTGCTTGTTTAACCTTATAAATATCTTAGGCAAATTTTTAATTCGGTCCTTTATCTTAACAAATAATTTAATGGAGTGTACAATCACCGGCTATTATAGGACATCGTAATTTTGTACTAGGAGAGACTCAATCTGTCTACGTCCAAATGACTTAAGTTTTAACAATGTATTAAGATGAATTAATATGAACCTGTCAAGGGGCGCTTTCAATGGACAGCCTCGTAATATTACGGTAGCTTCCGACTAAGTATCTTGCATCAAATCTTTCTATAACTTCCACAGTTTGTATTAATTTAGCAATTATTACTTGAGTCACAAAGATCACGATTTCTAATTCAGTGGATTAGAATATTACTATTAGATGTGGCGTGTAGGAAAAAGGTATAGAGTAAGTCGCTTCCAAAGTTCGTACCACAAATAGGCCCCTACACCAGTGTTCGCAGTTGTTTTGGAAACATTAACTAAATTGAGAGTACGCCAAAACCGGAAACAATTTAACGTTAGCCGACGTTGTGCTGCCGTATTGTCACTGTTGGTCCTATTACACGCCAAAAAAGTTGAACCATTATTATATCCGTGGACTAAAGCCTCGCTAAAGTCAACACAAAAATAATTTAATCGAACGAAACGCTTCTAACAAATATTTGCGTTGAAAACCTCAATGGTTGTAAAATTTCGGCTCAATCGGCCAGTACTTGACGTGCGCAAATAAAAATGTTTTATTGCTTTTAAACTTCCATTTGTCCGTCGCTCCACGGCTAATTTAGCATGGTTTAGGTACTTGCTTACCTTGCTACATATATATATGATATAAGCTCGTAACATTAGTTCGATGGCTATCTTGTTTGCTTTTATCCTTATAGAAAATTTCGTGCATCCCAGTGAATGCATCGACGAGCCTTCCAATATCGGGCGGATTATACATCGTAAAACGCTGTAAAGTTTGTTCTGATATGTCTGATTTTCAACTCAGCTGGGGCTGAGTAAGGTCCAGTTTCGCTTAGTCGTAAAAAGAATTTGTATTTTGCCTAAATATCGGTAACGGATTGGCGTGGCTATACGTGGTAAGATAAGAGTACAAGTGCATAGTGATACATTGAATGGATTACTGCATTGGGGTCTGCTTCGTGTACTTTAAGGGACGCGGATAATGTTATTATTTAGTTCAAAAATAGCAATGGATTTCAGTAATTTTTACAAAACCAGTGTCCGGTTTGATTTGTCTTGTAGTAAGTGCAGCGTACTCCGCAGTCAATAATGATTATTGTTATAATAAAAGTCTGCACATGGCTGATATATTTTAGACGTGAGTGTTTGTATAAATGATCAAAGTCAAATATCTTTACGTCAAAATATAATTTCTAGAAATGTTTAAACGACCAAGAGACCCTTCGTATGTAAACAAATACGTAGGTAGGTAGATTTCACACTAAACTACAACATCAGTTTTCGCAAACACAACAAATTGTGCAGGAGTCAAGTTAGTACAAGCAAATTGTTTTGTATTACAGAGGTAGCTAGTTCATTAGGGACTGGGGTTCATTAGCGTCCAACAGACGGCGAGCAGTTGACGCTGTAACTCAGGCAAAGTATTTATGTCAAAAAGTAGAAAGCGGTCAATATTGGCAAGGCCAGTTGGGTGTCGTCTAAATTTGTATTTGCGCCGATATAGGTACGCTATCGGCGAGGCGGTTATATGCATGGCCGTGGGGCGGACTAGCCGCAACGCTCTGACAGCGTTGTAATGAATTGTTTACCTCGGCGCGGACGTCCGACGCCGCCGTCGATCACTGACACCAACCTAATTACATGTAAATAAATACAGGTCGAAAGGCTGATCTGATCCCGTCCACCCTCTACTCACATTTGTTCGTGTCGATTGATCTTACGCATGAAGAGCTTTTGACGTCATATTAAATACACAATTTTGAATAAAGCAAAGTACCTGTGAAAAATATACGTCCAGGTTTATTATCCGACTGTAATATGTGGTATTAGTTCAAATTAACGCATATCGAATAAAAGTTATTTAATAAAGCAAATACATGTAAAAACATACGTTGCATATCGTACATCGATCATCGCTTTATATTTGAAGTAGTACCGTACGTACGGAAAATTCTAGTAGCTCGTTTTAGCTTAATATGGGAATATCGAGCTATATCAAGCCGAACAAGCTACCGGCATATAGCTTCTGCTTGCATCCCACGGGCGCAATAAAGTGACTGACTCAGCATGTGAATAGCGATATCGGATCGCGGTGAGAGTACACCTGTGTCACGCAACAAGCTCGGACGTTTCCATTTTCTGCATGTATTAAATAATTTTCTCTTACTACAGCTACATAAGATATAAATTAAAATTTCTGGAATGTAATATATAACTTTTTTCTTGCGAGCATATCTTAGAATATTATTAAGGTCAACACGAGTTCGCACTTTCAAAAAAACATCAGTGTTATTTATTCATAACTAAGTGTTCACGATTATTATTATCACAGAAAACTTTTACTGATATTCAAAGAAGGAAAGTGTTACGCAAGTAAAAAGTTTTCTAATCTTTTGTTAGTATAACACACGGTGTGAATTCCATTCATGTTTATTAAATTTTCTGCATAGACAAGAAAATGGAAAACCAGTATTCACAGTGACACGGCTCAGCCGCGCGGCACATTGGCCCGGCACAAAATATTGTGTAGCGGGGTAAACACGCCGCTCTAACTTCCAATACAATATAAATTGCACTTTGAAAATGCCCTGTACTTCATAAGTCTGTGCATACGATTCGGTACTTTAATACAGTAAGCGAGAGTGTGTTTCAGAAGAGCCGGGGAGGGCGCGGAGTAGTGGCGTAATACCGGTAATGTGGTGTCGCCTTTCTGCGGCGAGATAAGGGTACGCGACATTGACTATTCAAAGGGTTGCGGTCTTTCAAAATTTGCGCTCAATAAGTCCAAAATACCTGCGCTCCACCTCTGAGTTAACGCGCAATTTGCGACGTACATCCGATGTTTTACCGTAAATATTGGTTTTCAGTTTATTGATGATATTTTAATCATGAGTCATTCTGATCCGACGAAAATGCGGCAGCAAATGTTGCTCGTTAGAGCATATTGTAAGCTCATTTAATACAATCTGTTTTGTTTTTATTGTTTCAATGCCTTGTCGAAGTTTGTTTTGATAATTGAATATCATTGCAAACAGCTTGTTGGCGAGATTACGCTCGTTACTAACAATTTAAAATTTCGCAGTTAAAAATAAATATATAAAATACGGCCGCTTACCTAGAATCATGAAATTTTATAATACGCAATCACCAATATAAATAAACAAATGAGAGACTTTAATTTTAAAAAATGTGATTATAAACTTGAGGTTCATCTTGCGGTTACGAAATATTTATGGAAATCAAAGTGTGGAAGTCAGGATGGAACTTTAACACTCGTACTTGTAAATTAAAACCACTCTACTACTCAACACTTAAGACATGGCACCACTTTTGGGGTTAATGTCCACACGATACATAAGTGTTTAGATCGTTATACTTGTTGAACCTAGTAATAAGAGGAATGTGTCATTCATCGTACTTCTTAATACAAGAAGAGTACTACGGTTCCACGGCGGGGATGAAGTCAATTTTTTTTTCTTTTCACGGCGCCTTTCATTAATTTCTGTGTAATCTTTTTCCACACGAAACAGTTTTTCTACGCTGTCGATCTCTATCCATTTTCTTATGTTACTGTGCCACGATTTTCCTCGCCTTCCGACGTGGCGTGATTAGACGAATCAGACGGTACTGTGGGTGACGGAAAATGTGACAAATAACCAGATTAGTCCTATCCTTGCATTTGCGGCCACAGTAGTTTATTACAAAGAAAGGACTTCAACAACTCCAAAACCAAGGCTAGCACTAAAATGTTTATGAACCTAACTGTTCTCTAGATAAAAGAACTCTTTGTTTTTATCGGCTTCTAAATCTTAATTGAAATATTCAGTAATGACCTCACACTGTGTAAATAAAGATTGGCAACTAAGTAAGTAAATATAGTTTAATGGGTATTAGTATATAGTACTGTTGAATTAGATGTACGTCTTTAACGTATGGCCCCAACCCTCTCCTGAGTGGAGACCCGAGCCCAGCAGTGGGACATTCTGGGTTATTGATTGATTGTTTGATTGATTGACTGTTGAATTTAGTCAGAGTATGTCGCAGTACCAATCGTGTTTCCATTTCTGCCTCTTAAATGTTACAATGTCAGAGTTCCTAGTGGTTCACTACACTCGCTTACTTAAGATGTATTACGATGAACGTTAGGTTAACAGAAAAAACTGCCCACCATCCTTGTCCTGGTCCTTGTGCTGGTATAGTATGTAAACACTTGAAGCCATTAATCGTTCAGAAGTCGAAAAGCAACTGTTATTGTTATCACCATTCATTAAATTACCGAACAATAAACCTAGTTAATAGCTACTAAACAAAGTGAGTTGACAAACAGAATAAAAGGCACTTTGTTCTATACAGTGACTGGTTAATTTTTTTTTTGTTTACCCAAAGTAATTTTTGTCTTAATACAAAGTTGTTTCTTCTTGTATAGAAAGTAAATTAAGGTTAAATATTACGAATAAATTAAATTTACTCGCAGCGATTTGGACTGAAATCCGAAAATTAAATTGATAAGTCATTGAGGTTACTTTCAACCAATCAAAGCGTCTTTCACGTGCTTCGCGGTATCAATATTGACTCAGTTAAGAGAACTTATTGAATGGGGCTTTTCATTAAATTTGAATCGTATTAAAATAATTGTGGGTAATCAGAACTTCAGCAATATAATTGATACTTTGAAGTAATGAAAACCGATGTTTTCATATTAAACTTTTAAATTAGTTTAATAGCTGTAACTTTCTGGCAGTTTATTAGAATGTTTGTGCCCTTAAGGCTTTAAAATAGTACGCAGCTCTTCTGATCGAAGTAGTAAATCTGTATCTGAGCTTTAACAACATACGAATAATAAGTTAAATTAAAAAGTTAATCCAAATAGGCAACTACAACTAAATTAGCAATGATAAATTATTGGCTAATCATTAGTTTTTTACTACGGCGGTTTCTGCCAATATTTTAGTTAAAATAAGAACTACCGGGGCTAGAATGTCTTAATTCAAACACACACTCTATTTCTAGATGTAAACTGAAGACTAAAAAAGTGAGACATAAAAAGTCAATACTTTTATTTATGCTGCGCTGGACACCTGCAATATAAGAGGCATCACAAGTGCGTTGACGGCAGGGATGTAGAGAGGGATGGGGGAAGGGTTTGGGTATGGGTATCCGGTATCCTCACTCACTCGGTGAAACAGCACAGGTGCAGTTTCACATCGGTTTTCTGTGAGGCCGTGGTATCCCTGCGGTCGAGCCGGTCCATTCGTGCCGAAGCGTGGCTCTCCCTCGGTAAATTTATGAACTCAATTAATTAACTTGAACAACTAGGACAGGCTTTTAAATAAAAATCCGTCTCTTAGATCATAGACAAAATAAATAGATGACGTTCACTTAAATCGTTATTAACAATAGACTTGAAATAAACACCTAGGTAATTAGATAAGTAGGTTCGCTTATACATTCCGCACATGTCTGGAGTGGGGGCTTATTTATTTGCAATTTGTAGGATATCGCTTGCTACGTAGGTACCTTAATGAGGCAATAACAATAAATAAAGACCCAAAAGTTTTCTCAGGCCCTCTCTCCCTCCTGCCCTGCGAAGAAACCGCTAGAAACTCATACGTAACTGGAAAACGCTATAATTATTTAGCAGGGCCCTGTACTCGCATTATGTCGGTAATTTGCTGGGGTGAATACGATTTGGAAATTTTATCTTATTAGCTGTGTGTGTGCTAATTTTGTTTATTACTTTCATTTGGGTTGAGTTTTAAAAGTGTTTTAAATGTAGATGATACTATGTTTATTTATATATGTACACATTATATGACGGTAGGTTTGAGATAAAACGAGTGGTAATGATAATAATCATTCGATATAGCGCCATGAACAATCGTATTATTGTGTAAGTGGCACTCTTCTGCATCGAATTCTCAACAAAGTGAATCAATTACTAATTAGGTCAATATCTTATTCTTGATGTTTCTTGAAAATTTGTTATAACGTTTTGTTCCATTTAAATCAATGATCCATCACTATCTATTAAGTATATATAAAGTTTAAATTTCTTATATTACAATACATAAGCTTTTGAATTCGGTTTCAACTGCATGTATCTCGGTAATGTCTATCATAAGTAGCCTATGGTGAAAGAATTTTCAAAGTGATTTAGGCTTGAAAGCGAAACAAACAAATACATTCATATTCATAAAATTGGTTGGGATGTTATTTGAAAAAAAAATAGTTCCTTCTAAATGTAAATTCAAATTTAATGAAATGTAAGTGTAGAGTATTTTGTTTCAATAAAGACTTTTATTATTATTATAAATATTAAGTACCCAGAATTTTTGTCTTCCTGTCTGTACGTGTTTAAGAAAAAAGAAGAATTCTTCTCACATTTGAACATACAGGTTTTGTTTATAAATACAGTAAGCAAAAAGTAAGAGTCGTCTAAGTCTATCATCTTTTTATTTTATACATTTACATTATTCAAAGTGAATGTAAATATTTAAGTTACGCATATAAGGTCTTCATGCAGAATTAAAACTTATAACCAAGAGTTTATAATCTCTGGTAATAATTAAAGTTTTGGGTAAGAAATCGCAGTGTACGAAAAAGTAAGTGTTATCTAGAAATTGTTGAAATGGTTTGATTAAAGCGTAGTATATTATTTACTATGAAATTACAATTCTGTGGTTGGTCAGTTTATGAACAATTCTATAGTTTATAACTATGTATTTATGTGTGTATGTGGGTATGTGTGTATATATTTTTAAGGTTAGTATTTGTATATTATGTGTTTGCTGTATTGTGTGTATGGGTACCTATACATAATATGCATGTATGGGAATATATATGTATTTCCTTCCTTCCTTCCTGAATGTATATATTAGAATTTTAAAATAATTAAACTCATTGCACCGTCAACTGCTACTGTCTCTTCAATACATTTTGATCCATCCTAAGGTTTTCTGGAAGAGATTGCTTTCGGCAATAAGGTCGCCCTTTGTATAATACATATTTATTGTTTTCTGTACTCTCTTGTAAAACTGTAATACGGTGTACAAATAAAGCGTTATCTATCTATCTATCTATCTATCTATCTATCTATCTATCCTATGAAATCTCTTTATCTATGTTTATACTAAAGAGTAACAAACATCCATCCATCTTTCGCCACGAACTTTTACTTGTATAATAATAGTAAGAAGTGAGATAAAAACGACGATAGAATATCCGACTGATGCTACTTTTTTATGAGTAATATCGAAAAATACTTTTTATGTCTACTGGCATTCATTTGTAAATGAATCCATGTAATACTTGGATGGTATCGTTCAATCCATAGGCGGCTCGGTGGCCAGCCAATGATATGGGACACAATAACATATGTAGGTGCAATGACTTATTGATAGTCTTTTATTTTCAAAAGAATTTTTGTAACAAATATTACAAAAATTACGGTGAACAGCATGATGCAAGGCCAGCTTCAGGAGGAAGACACTCCATTTACCATGGTTGCTTTAATACAAATAATAATAAAAAAATAGTTATGTAAGAATACACTTTTAATAAAAAACTACATTAGTCTCTCTATTTCTGTGAACATTCTATTCAGGAGCACATTTACAATATTATTAATACGTGTTAACGTACAAATCACTGTACTTGACAATACAGGCCGCATAGATGTTGGCAAGCGTACCGTTTCTATGTATGTACGAACACCGATGTCCTGGCTCTACGACGTTCATGTAAAATCAATGTGTACTGTTCAGGTGTTCCAGCTGTCCCCCGGGTACAGTAAAGTCTCCCCGGCTTGCGTTGCGGTGCCGCACATAGTTACACGACCGCTACTATCTCTCTCTCAAGTTTATTGTGTACTCTGAATTTACACGGACTCAGATATAAATATAACCTGCCCAACATAAGTAGTTAACCGTCTCTGTAAATGCAATTCTAATTTTTAATGAAACCATGTTTATTTTTCTACAAAGCAATGCTTGAGTGTCAAATAATTTTGAAATTCAAACTGACTGATTCGTAAATTTTTTCTATTTTTCCGCCAACTTAAGCTTTATCTATGAGTACTGAATATGGATCGTTTATTGTTTTTGCGAAAGACGGTCCCCATTTCATGTCATCCACATTTTTTTTTAAATTTTATCATTAATTCCATCACGACGAAGACTTGAAGACTCGAAGACTTAAAATTGAAGACTTGAAATACTTGACATTGGCAAAAATAGCTGATCCGGCTGATTGCCATATCATCAAAAGAAGAAGAATAGTGAATATGCAATAATCCCCAAATTACAATGGTTATAAACGAATTGTAGAAAGGAAAACTAAATTAAAACTCTTTTTGGTATGTTCACAAAATTTTTCAATTTCAGGATTTGATTGAACCTGTCAGACACTAAAAGCGATTTTCACTTTTGTGATATATCAATTTTATGCCAGTAAGTGTGCTTGAAATATATACAATTGAAAAGCAGTGTATTATATGCTCTACACCTTAGTGTGCGTTCACACTGAAAGCACGGAGACTGAAGCCTAAGGCGAGCTGAGACGGGAGGGTGTTGAATACTAGAGATGGTGTACAAGAAGTAAATGAAAATAGAGGAATCATTGGTGAATTTTTTAATTTATATAAAGAATTGAGATTATACCCTATAAAATTCTCAAATGTTAACAAATAAAGAATTCAGTATTACCGCCATTTTACGACTAACAAGAACAGACGCGCATACGCCGAGCGACAAGACAGAACTAGTCTGTTACTCCCGTCACCCGCGCATTGGCACCGTCGCTCGCTGACTAGGCCCGAAGTGCGGTCAGGACGCGTGGATAGGAACGCCGGAAAACTACGCGCGCTGTCTCGCTCAGTCCAGTCGCACTAGGCTTAAGCCTTAGTCGCTACAATATGGACACAAAGGTGCGTTTTATATGATTGATACTTCGGGCCCCTCGCCGCAACCGCGCTAGGCTCGCACATTTAAACTTAATATATCAAACCCTTTTATCTGAAGAAGACATAACGATAGATATCAATAGCTATTCTTCTGGTATGGTGTCATCCCGGACAAAACTTTATGCACACCAACTGCGTCCATCCGCCGGTCCTCGAACAGGCCTTTGTGACGTCACCGTAATATGATAGCTCTCTATATAGGCCATCGTTTATGGTGGACATTATGCAAATAACGTGAACATTATTTCATATTTTGTTTGTCGGCCGTGTCGCAACTCCGCCCGCACTGTGTACAGGCATTTTACTACGAATACATTGACAAGCCACGCGTTAACGATTAATATATCACAATAATGTACAAAAACGACATTATTTAACGAATTACAAAATTAATTCATGCTTGTGTCGGTTTTAATTCTGTTAATTAAATTATTTTTGACGATGTCAAAACCGAATCCGTAACCGAAATATTTTAACAAGATACTGGTGAATTTTGTTGGGGTTTACTTTAGTAAACATGATTAACATATTGAAACAATTCAGATGAAACGTAGTAGCATAATTTGTTGATAAGAAACTATGAACAATTCGATTAAAACATTAAATACAGGTATACTAGAGTCTAACATTTTTCCCCCGACATTCCGATCTGAATGTACCGATTGTGCTAAAGATTGTAAAAGATAAGCCAAGTTAATAATGATTATTTTTTATTAAAGTAACGCGTGCGTGTGTGTAAAGTGCGGTGAAATGAGTTTTTTGTTTCAGTTAAATGGAGAGCAAAAGTTCGATTGTAACATGTAAGAGTGCCGTACATATTAACAGTGTTTCCAGAAAGTTTTATGCTTCCCCGAGTACAAAGAACTCGGAGTGTACACCGAGATAGAGGCAGCAATGATATAGTGTCGGGCATGCGGCCGTTCCCTCAGGAACGATAAACCCTTCCCCGGCGCTTCCCGTCTACTCTTCTTTATGGGAAGGCCGGAATGGCCAGCCCAGGTGAACAGGTAGCTAGATTGCGAGGGTATTTTTAGAACATCTTGTCGGTGGCCGGGTGTTTTTCCTTTGTTATCAAATGTGAGACATTGAAAGTGAATTTTCGGTTATGGGTGCGCCTAATGTATCCGTACGGTTTAGGTGAAGTGTTGTTCGTTTTTATGGTGTGGATAAAAAGTATTACTTTTAGGTAGTGTATACATTTAATGCAGTGTGTTATTATGTGAGAAGAGAAATCAGAGCAGCGGAAATGACAGATATTGAACTTGATTACGTCTTAAATATTAGTCCTTAAGATTTTTCTATCTAACGTTTTATTTCAAACTTTGATCGAAACGTAATTTCAACTCCTACTATAAAGATATAAGTATTTTTTATTACAATAGCTTCAAATGCCTGCAATGTTCACTTTTTGATGGTCGACCTTTCAGGTTCAAGTCAGATATTTAATATTATTTTGCTTCTCCTATTCAAATTCTTAACTATGTAGGTATATTAAAAATCGACCTTAGATTTTTTTCAGCTTGTAATTTAGTATTGCTATAAGAAGAAACTTCTTGAGTTAAATTATATATTACTATATAAACTGCGTTTAATTATAAAAACGACAGCCAGTTGGAATACTAGTGTAAAATTTTATAATTATACCATTCATGAATAAATAATTTAACACGCTGTAACCTAATAAAGGCAATGACATAAATTAGTATTTTTTATAAAAAAATATATTTTAAACAAGCTGTTGCCCGCGGCTCCGCCCGCGTATATGTCGGTTATTGCGGCGAATAGTGGCCTCTGTGTTCTTCTGATAGATTAGCTATATAATCATAAAGTTTAATTAAAATCCATTCAGTACTTTTTACGTGAAAGAGTAAAAAACAGCGATACTTACAAACTTTCGCGTTTAACGCACAACGCCATCTAGCTTCAGACTAAAAAAATGTACTATGACAGCTAAATTAACTGATAGAATACTATATATGTGGTAAAGGTTATCCTATGCGGTAAATACAATACATATACTACATTGAAAACATTCAAATTTACGACTAGAAAGAAGTGTTTGCAGATCGTACAAACATTTGGCTCGACCTGGGAATCAAACCCGAACCCTTAAACATAGCAGTTGCATAACTACTACTGCGCTATCGAGGTACGCTAAAGGAGTATTATGCTGATAAAAAACATTTAGTTTCGAAATATTAAATTTTCCTTTTCTCAGTCAGTGGGATGGTAATAGAATATACTTTTATTTGATTTTTTACACCTCTTCGTAGAAAGTCCATCTTTTTCAGAACAAAATTCTACAAAAAATCAGAGAAGATGACAGAAAGTATCATAAACTGATAGAAGAGTATCTGTTTTGGCATCTATGACCGAACTCATGGAATTTAATGTTATACGATGCTATTATGATTAGAGTGGTATGTAATGGGAGAGGCTTATGTCCAACAGTAGACTACAATAAGCTGATTACGAAGAGAAAAATGTCTCACATTTGAATTTATTTGACTTAATTTAAGAACCAAATATTACGGGCGACTAAATATAAAAGTTATTACTTTAGCAGACTTCTTTAATTAGAAAATAATGACATGTCATAAAAGACCCGAAAAAACGCAATTGTTTTCAAAAGTGAAATAAAAAGTTTAACTACAAATTTAGAGGTTCAGTAGTCAGTACATACATTTGTTATTTCCATTTGAAATGGGCTAGGTTTTATCGCATGTTGTGGCAAACGTTGTTTGATATCTTCGTAGGTTTATTTGCAAATCGCGTGCCGTCTGTGTATACGCACACATAGCTATTACTTGTTGAATAGCTTGTACCTTTGTTCATGTAGAATTTGTTTCAAATGAATGTTTTATTCTTTACTGGTATTCGAAACCCTCGTTGGCTGTCGTGTTACAGTGTCCCCTGGTGTACGTGTTGACGACTTTCGTATCTAATAGCGAGACTAGGAGTTTTCTTCCAGGAAAGTGGACGCAACAAAAGTAAACAATCATATCGAGCTTTTGTCCACAGAGCAAAGACTGAGTGTAAAGGCAAGGCTTTGCTACTTTATACAGAGCTTACACGGACCGTGGAAAATTCATATATTGTGACTAGTTTCATTTTAGCAAAGTACGCGAGTCGATATATGTGACAAAAATATTGCAGTTGTTACAGGAACGATATAAAATTGTTTGTCCATAGAACTACTTTTCAGTGATAACCAGGTTTTGGATATATGTTTAACAAGAACCATAGGTCTAAATATTGAAGATTCAGAAAGTAAAATCGATATCGAAAAAGATAATTATTAAATTATCACATTAACTGATTTGTAAAATTCAATTAACATTAAAAAAAACCACGTAGCAGACTATGTGAAAATGTGTGGATACTTAAAATTTATGAACCAGGGAATTAAATTTTTATGATTTTTATGTACCTAGTGTCAGTCTTACCATTTAGATGAATTTATTGACTCCCATTGAGTCAGAATCTATCAACCCGTATAGACTACAAAACGTATCAAGCAAACATATATTCATACAGTCGTAGAACATAACCGTCTATATGGCGTAGTCTTTGTCGTATAAATCTAAAGTATTTTTGGTCACATAAACATATTCCTCATGATTTACACTTTTGAAGACTTTTCACGTAATACTTGTACACAAAGATTATTCTTTATTCAGCATTCAAAGCAATTTTTAAGCAACAGCCACTTACACGGAGGCCTTTAATTTTTTCGTCATTGACTGGAACGTTTCGAGAGTATTACGTTCTGGATTGGTGCCGTGCGGCTTATGTTGGGATGAGAATTGAATATCAGTTTTGAATTTCGTTTTAGTATTGTTACATTAACACAAAGAATTTAGAGTTTATGTTTCAGAAATTAGGGAACGCTGAATCAATTGAACAATTCAGGATTATAATATGTATTCGTATTTGCAAGATAGATTCAAATAATCGGCATGAAAAATATGTGATTTTCGTTTATTTATACGGATTGTATATGATATGTACATAATGCCGGTTGTACATTATATCTCATTGCTACTCTTTTAAAAATATCAATAAAAACAAACAAAAATATTATATAGATATCCAGTATTTAATTGGTGGAATGCAGTTTGTACATCCGCATGAGGCATGAATTCGTAATGAGTAACATAGAGGTACATTTTGTGGTGTCCGCTACTCGCTACACGGTCGGTAAATTTGTGTTCGTTAACAAATAAGTAGCTCTGCACTACGAGAGTGTACTAAATAATACTAAAGTTTTCTCATTTACCCTACAAATATTAATATAACCATGTTTGCTTTTACATATCTTAAGATATTTTTATGGAATTTAAACCATTCTCGTTTAAATATTAAAAAAGTTAAGTTTTAACAGTATTGAATTAAATAGGGACTTTGTTGATGTATGAAGTTTTTTATCTCGCTTGGACGTTGGAAGTATTTAAATGAAACCTAAGTGTGTTAAAGAATAAAGAAAGAAAGGAAGAACGCACGAAGTACACGCTTCTTGATATGACCAATGAGAGTTCGTGCTAGATGTTTAATATGTACCATCATGTACCATTACAGTCAAGTTTGTACTTTTTATGGACAAAACATTTCTAATTGATTCTTAAAGAAAATTCATTTATTTTATGACTCATTTAGGTAGTAAACCAAATCTCATTTGTCATACTACGTAACACAACACAACTGGTGCTATTTATTTTTGAAGTGTCCGTCTGCTGTCATAACCATCTACCGATCAGCCGGTGCGTCCAGTAAAACAATATAAAATTACGCTTACTTCTATGTCGGCTTACTCCGTATTGTTTATATATATAAATAAATATTTATATAAATAAGTTCAAACGATGCACGCCATATTACATTACAGTTTTTCTAGTTTAACTCCTTTAAATGCTGACTTTAAGTTGTCTGAATTAGCAATATTATAGAAATAGTTTAAATGAAAACGGCCACTTATTAGAGTTATTAGAATGAGTATCAATATTATAATAACAAACGGCTTAAAAAACAGATTCGTAGAAATATAATCTTATATGTTTTTATGTGTGATGTTAATCGATGTTTTAGACAAAGTGGATGAGGTTCGATAAGCGGGTGCGATTGTTTTAATCGTTAAGTTTAACATTCTAGTTAGTCTCGTTGTGATCAGGTTTAGATTTGATGATAAGATTGTAGACAAATCAAAAGAAATCTTTATAAATTAGAGTGATATGGGTATTGTATTTCTCAACACATGATTTCATCTGGAGTAAAGTTAATTAAACAATCAATTATTAGGGGTGATATGAAATCGCCTTTCTCTGTCCTAAGAGAGTGTAATATAATAGTGATTCGAAAATGCCTACCTCCCAATCAATAAATTTGTTAAATGTTTGGAAAATAGGGAACTGGGGCCCTAGCCGTCCCATTGGGGCAGTTGTTTTTGTTTGAACATCTCTAAAACAAAAACAGTTCAACAGTTTAATGCCTCCATTGATTTATACACAAATTTATTTATGGATACGAAATTGTTTTGTGTTTAAATATTCTAGTGAAGTGCCGTGGTCCTTCTCTATTATTTGCATGGTGATGATAACGACCTACAAAATATAGGTATAATTATTAACTATTAGATTTTAGTTTTCATAAAGTTATACCTATTTATGGGTAAAAGTCACGAGAATTTTGAAATAGAGGATTTAAGTATACCTTATTCACAAATTTAAGAAATGGTCATAGCCATTTATATTTGTGCGTAGTTCAATATGGTATAGCATTTAAGGTAGCCTGATTTTAAAACGGGCGATTTAAATATTTTTGAACACAAAGTTGTATTAGGTCTCCGAAAGTATCATTTAGTAAACCCCAAAGCCTAATTTAAATGTTTAAATAATAATGATACTCAAAGAAAAAAAACATATTAAAAGCGGGTTTCTAAAAGAGAAAAAATATTATCGTGATTCACTGTTAAATTTGTTTCGGTATACTGCAATTTGTTTTATCAAATGATACCAGATAAAATATGATTGTTTAGTTTCAAACAAGTTCCAATCTTTATTATTAATAGACAACATGCAATCATCAATGCTCTTCAAATGTAATAATCATACATTTCTAATCCTTAATTAGGCTGGAATCTATTATACTACGATAGCCAAAATGCCGATAGATGAACTAAACACATTACATTTCTAAATAAAATACATCATAATTAAAATACAATGGGTCACCATATTATCAGATTAATTGATCCGTTTAAGTATACATTACGGTAGATATATTAGCCAACAGCTTTACAGTTAATGTGGCATGCACTGAAACACGGTTCAAGCACATTTATAAAGCTGACGCAAAATTATTACAACTGGAAGTTCCGTGCAAAAACAATATTGCTCCAACGTTATGTAAGTATTTGTTAAACTCATAATCCAATAATACAATGGAGTATAAAGCAACGTACGTGTTTGCTTTCAGGAAACAACCGGCTATTCGGTTAAAACTAATTTGTGTTAAAACAGAGAGCGAACTCCTAATTACGATGCAAATTGATCGTTCCGATCGCCGCACTCATAAAATGGATGCGATCAAAATATTCCCTTCACGATACACTCCACCAGTAATGTTTAAATTTCAAAGTGAAATAAGGCTATATTTTAAAGTAATTATGTAATTAAATTCCGCTAATGCAATCTTTCTGGAATCGTTTGGCCGCATACAAATTGATGGTAAATTAGCGCCTACTGAAACAATTGCATTGTTGGCTTAAGCTTGATAAATACAAAATTTAAATAGGACTGGTCAATTACTACCTTAGACTATTCTTTGTCTTTGAGAATTTTCATTTTTAAATTATAGGTTGAAGTGTAAAAGAAAACTGTGTGCCGTTATCATATTGGGCACTGAAACTACACCGCAAAGTCAAGAAAAAATTTAAAGGTCTAGTAAATTTTTGGCTCTAATTTGTTGGTATCATATAGTATATAGTTGTAAAAAGAGGAACAATCATAGTTACAAACTTTCGTATTTATAATATTAGGATCTTAATAATTATTGTAAACTTCGCGACGGTTATAAATGAAAATTACATTTATAATATAATTTTAAGAGGAACTTTTGTCTCAATAGATCTTTGATCTAAGATTTAACAATAAGAACACAGCGTTAGCTAAAGCACAGACAGTTTCCGTTCATAATCCCATTCTCTACGTTACAGAGCCGGTATAAAATAAGGTTAAAAGCCCTATATTCTTTTCAATAACAAAGCCGATCAGCAGACCATAGTGCTTGTAGCCTTTAAGCTTGTTTTTCAAAACAAGAAGGAAGACTATATTTTAAGTTTATGTTACACAACAGTAACATTGAAGTTCCCGAATTATATTTACAAAGTTTTAAACTGCAATGTTTTATTCGTAAATGGTTAGCTATGATGTAAGAACGGAGCGAATGAGTAAAATATTGGTTTCAGAAAAGTTTGATGTTGATATAGTGTTGAATATTTCAAAAAAAATTGTTTCACAAACAGGAAATATAATTTCTTTATTTGAGTCTAATATTTATTTTTGAAAACTCTCTTTTAATTAACTTATATATGTTACCGGCAATCCGTGTAATTCTATACAATATCTAGGCAATGTATAATATTATACCAAACGTCCAGGTGATGTATGAAATATTATGAATATTACTATCCATTACATACTTTGCCTAGGAGTTCTATACCTTCTAGTCTATCAGCTAATGTCTGGCGGAATACAGCAGTTCTCGGATCCCTCTCATCTCAGGCGCAGAGTGGCATCCAAAAATGGTTAGAACTGTGACAATTTAACGGCCGATTGCCTCTGTATTGTTGAATCATTTGGATTAGATGAGTTTGAGTGGATTGTTTTTATCAGTTCTCGTAGATTTCATATTACCGACTGGGCATTAGACATTGTAAAGAATACCTAGGCAAAGTGTAAAATAAATAATATTTCATATGTTACATACGCGTTCCAGTTATTGTATACATTGTCAAGGTATCGCATAGAATACCAGATTATACAGATTGCCGGTAAAATATACATATATAAAGGTGGAGAGGAAGAGACGTGTTAGACGAAGGAAAAAATCTTGACTTCAAAATATCCAGCAGTGGACCAGTGTCACTTCCATTGAGTAACTGTTCCATCTCGCCAATGACACGGGGGAATACAGGAAGCTAACGGCCAACCTTCAATATTGAAGAGGCACTCGAAGAAGAACAGTATAATATACAAATAGCATATTATAGTAAGTATATATAAAGCAAAGTCATAATAGGAGTGATTACCACATTGTAGTACTATCGCAGTATGATAGGCTAAAACCTCCTTTTTGATAAGAGGCCTGTGTCAGCAATTAACTGTCAAAGGCTTTTTATGTGATGATTATTATATTTAAAAAAAATAATGTTTTACACTGGCTCTAAAAGAGCATTGAATCGGTGTAGTCGAATTCTGTACATGTTTTGTGTCTTAATGAGATTACATAAGTATTCTTTTGTTCTATTTTATAATAAATAACGTAATGCAGGATGTTAATGCTTATAATGAAATTACCGCAGTAATTACGTCGAGGTAACACACTATCATTGAATTTGTTATTTAGATTTCACTAACCTTCTGCATGTCGTTATTCAATTATATTTTTAAAATTATAATTGGGGCTTTTTATATAATATAAGGAAATGTATACATATGGAAAGAAATCACGTGATTTTTCTCAAAATGCCAAGTAAAGGGTACAGCCGAGTCTCTGCAATAGACTTACATCTGACGAAACACTTTGTGGATTTAGTTTGTTTCGATACCGACATACCACTTCACTGTCAGTCCCTGTGAGGTGATAATTCTGAGTTTCGAGACTGCAAAACTACTACGCTCAATAATTGCTCGGGTATTTTAAGTTTTACAAAAGATAATCGACAGGAAAATTTCTTTGAACTCTTCGGCACACTATCTAAAACCAATCTCGTATTAAAAATGTATAATGTATGTTAATATAGTTTTTGTATTTCTGAAGAAGCTATATTTACATTATAAAGCAGTGTTAGTTTACTGCCAGTCTGAAATAAATACAATGTACATACAATCGTAATTTATATTCTTAGAATTTGAGTGCTGGTATTCGAACATTGTACGGCGATACCAATGTACATCAGTATAAGTATTTGAACAAGTACTTGGATGACCGACACTTTGGTCGGTATTATTTTTTTCTTAAATTTTATAAAAATGAAACCTAGCTAGATCAATTTATTACCTCCAAAACCCCCTGCATATCAATTAAATTTCATGAAAATCGTTGGAACCGTTTCCGAGATTGAGGTTATACATATATATATTTATATATATTCTAAATACTTATACTGATGTACATAGCGCCGTATATCTATTAAAGGTACTACATCACTTGATTGAACAATCCTGTTTCAATATGTGACATAATATAAACTGTTAAGATGTTTGAGTTATAACTACAACCATCGTATGGCAGACGGAGACACTTTGTTTATATTTCCTGTTAAAACAGACCACGTCCATGATTACGACGTAATGGGTTAATAGTGTGTGTAAATATGGATTAACTGTGTACCTAACTAGTCTCACTACCTTTAGGTAGAATATTTGATCTTCATTGTTATTAGGTGATTGATAATTTCAGCTTTATACAATTTGAAAACAATACCCACGGGTTTATCGTTGCAGCTCTTTTTGGACTCATTTGTCATTTCTAACATGTAGCCTAACTATGGAAGTAAACGACAGTTGGCTTTTATATTAAACTTCAAACCTAAGAAGTGGAAAATAACGTTTGTAAAAATGTTAATGTTTATGAAGCTTTACTATACATAAAATAAAATCTTTAGTTGTCTCTATGAAAGCACGAAAATTTTTAATTTATTAATAAAAATTATAATTTATTTTTTTAAGATCTTCGAATAAGCGCTGGTAAAAGTGTAAGGAATGGCTTTGAAAATAGGCAGTTCATAATTTTTAGTATGATGTTTTTCTTATTACCAATATTTGGTCACCATAAACCGGTGTTTAAGATAATAAACGGATTTAAATAAATAAAAAAAATGCATTGTTTTTATTTGAAGTGTTTCGTTTTTTTCATAGTTATTCCATGGATGTCATAAACAAAATTTAATAATACACACAAGTCAGTGAAAGGAAACCTAAACTACTTGGGCTCCTCAAACTGCACCCTTATGTTTTCTTTATAATACTGAAATATTTCTTTTTGATAATAGCTGTTTAGCCAAGATTTTAACCAGTTTTCTTATAAAAGGATTCTTTCAACCCTACTCCTTAACATAGATGTTTTTCTCTGTATAGATATTTAAATATGAAGAAAATTTGAGTGCCGTATGAGCGTAGCAGATCATTTCCCTCAATTGTAGGCTTCCTTTGAACACTTGACATTAGGGTCAGGTGATGATTGGTAAATTTATCTATAAAGGAAATGGTGTAGGCGAAAATAAATTCCATACAGCCAGTTTCAGTAACTATATTGAATCCATCAGACAATAAGTTAAATTGTAGCTCAAAGCAATATTGTTAAAATTACTAAAATAGAACCCGCTTTGTATATATATACCCAGGCAGTCGAGTGGCCTAACCATTGAATTCTGAGTTTCAGCCTCCATTCATGTACCTACGTTTGAATTTTGGAGTAATGTGCGCAGTATTTAATTTTCACTTGATTTGAGGTTATAAAAAGCATTATTTCTTGTATACGCTAGCTATTCTATGGCAAAGGTTAGGCATTAACAAGCATTGAGTAACACAGGCCGGTTGATCGAAGTATCGTGTTTTTCCGATATAAAATAGTTCAATATTTTTTGCGGGGAAAGCCCTCACATATGCACATATTAGACTCACATACAAAAACGATCGTCAGTCTCTTAAAACTCATGCATAACAATTTAAGCAAATCATTTAAAATTTCACACACATATAAAATCATTCTGTGTCATAACAGTGTGATGCGTAGGCCCATTTGGACTTTTACTTGAACCGTAGGGAACGCCTACTCCAATTAATAAAGTAGTCGCAAGTATTTTAAAAATGTGAGTGTATTTTTTGTTGCGCTTGAATAATTGTTCTTAAATCAAAAGCGTCATATTTGCATTTACTCATAGTTTGGAAGGTGTCAAAAGGCAAACCACGATCTTTCGCTCCCAGCCAATGTCACCTGCATCTAGTGCATCCTGCTAAATGACGATTGAAGCTCTGTCGACCGACGGCGGATCTCCATCGCAGCAGATATAGCTAAATACAATAAACGGGTGACGGGCAGCAGTTTCACCGGCGCAACAACCTACGCCCTGCGAACGTTAACCCGCATGTCCAGCGTAGTGATTATGGGTGAAACTCACCATGTGTAAACGACAAAAATATTGGCCTCCAACAAAAATTACCCACGAAAAAAAATCACCGGTAGTGTTCACGGGTGTGCGCAAGGGTCTCTGAATATCGAAGCTTTCAGAGAGGACACTAGGGTTAGTGAGGGAATGACGTGGGAACCTACCTGTTACTTCGTCAGTAAAGTGGACTCTGAACCGAGAGATCAGCAAGCTTGTACGGCACGATCTCCGATGTTCCAATAATCTTTCGATATAGAGCGGTCGAGCGGAATCCGGGGTCAAAAGTGTTCGTACAATCTCTTGGAAGAAACCAGCTGACGAAGTAGACCACAGCAAGTGGAGAAGTCGTTCTTTCCAAGCCGGCCGTTATTTCGGCAGTGTAAAGCTTGGCAGCTTGTATGCTTCGTAAACATCTCGACCTGATCCAAAAAACAAGGAGCCTGGAATTAAATTAACACGCCAGTACACCTAAGTTCTGCCCAAGGTCAGCACTGACAAAATCGAAATGCTCTTGGACAGCTGAAAAATCGAAAAGCCCTGGAGAGGTCAGCGTTACAAAAGAGCTGTTGAAAGCTGGAGGTAAGCCCGTATTGAGGGCGCTCCAAAAGCTTTTCAACGCTCTCCTGTTCGAAGGGAGAAGTTCAGAGAGAGAGCAGGAGTGTGGTCGTCCTGTTCTTCGAAAAGGGTGACAAGACCATGTTGAAGAACAATCGGCCCATTTCCCTCTAACCCACGTCTACAAGCTGTTTTGAAGAGTCATTACGAACCGTCTTGCGCGAAGACTCGACAAATTCCAACAACCGGAGCAAGCTGAGTTTAGGAGGAGATACGCCACCATAAACCACGTCCACACAGTGCGACAGATTATTCAGAAGACCGAAGAATGTAATAAACCACAGCGTCTAGCATTCGTGGACTATGAGAAGGCTTTTGACTTGATCGAAATATGATCTGTTCCGGAGTTCCTGCTGCGTGCCTGTTGCCAATCCATTTGGATTAGTGTTACATCCAAGTGTAAAATATCTCTTCAAAGCCGCCTCTATCCGCCCAAGTACAGAATCAGCAAACAAGACCCCTACCATTGCATCGAGTAGAAAGACAAGAGGACGTTATATCCCCGAAATCGTTCACTAATCATAACGATAAACATAAATTAAATATTGGAGTATAATAAAAAAAAACGCATCACAAAACGTTGTGTAAGTAAATACTCGTATAGTACAGTTAGTTAAAATAATTAGTCCAGACTAATTATTTAAACTAACTATACTATACATTAAATATTACCGACATATAAAACTTTAAAATTCACTCCGTCTAATAAGCTATCCTTTAATGAACGAGCCATGGTTTATGCGTCTTTATGTTTGCTATTTTATAGCCTTCCATTGAATGAATGAAGAAAGTATAAGCATGAATAGTGGGTCTACTCTGATCCTAGTTGAGTCGGATGTCAACATTTGCTCGTGAGATTTTACCCCCGAGGCCGGCCGGGAAATGACATGCTCCTTTATTCTTGCTGCTTTTTGACGTAAGTACTGAGATGCAATTGCACGCAAAATTTACAAAGGAACAACTCAGCCTGTGTTAGATGAAGCGGACTTTATATTAAGTGCACATCGGTAGGTTTTAGTTCATAATTAGGTTGTGTTTTCTTTGTAATTTACCTACTTGCAATTTTATTACGGTTTTGTTTAGGTGAATCTCTACAACAAGTAAACAATGTCTAAGTTATGTAAAACTTATCGATGAACATTCGTATTAAAAGACTTTTTCATTGTTGATGGTTAATAATGCAAGTAGGTGCAATATTTCGATAATCATACAGTTCTTGACTTAAGTACTTAAAATATATAAAGATTAAATTGTGTCTAGTGCGTTCTCGTGGTAAAGAGTAAAAAGATGGAAAGTGTAACTTGCTTAGTCAATGTCAGAACAAATTTTCTGACTGTCAAACAGGTTCTAGCGTATATACAGAAATACGCAGAGCTAGAACCGAAACGGCCTCCTCAACCAAGGTGCAAGTATTTCATGTAGAACTTTTTCTACAACCGCTAACGCCTCTATTCTCTTATTATTATAATATTTTGTTTCAATAGATTTCTATTAACGCTTACGTTTGTGGAATATCAACTTATCTAGGGAGGCTGCTCAGTCAGATCAACCAGACTAACGGGTTAATAGAAAGAACTAACTTTTGTTGCTTAGATGATTATTATTCAGCCTGTCCCTCTAAGAGCACGTTAAACCATCAGTCCCGATTGTCATAAACATAATAAAGGCTTCGAAGGTGATTGATTTATTTTTTTAAAAACCAATTTGGAAATGCTAAAATGATGTAACATTAAGTCACAGGTCGAGAACCAACTAAAATCGACCTACGAACTTTCAAGAAAAGAGCGTACTCCTTCTTAAAAGGCCGGCAACGCAATTGTGACGCCTCTGGTGTTGCGAGTGTCCATGGGCTGTTATAATCGCTTACTACCAGGCAATACGTCTACTCATTTGCTACTTATATCATAAAAACACACGAATCACACACATACATACACACAAACAGCTGAATCAGAATCGCATCATGGCTAGTTTCTACCATCTATAATTTTTTTGTTTAACTCTGTATTTATAAACATATATAAACGGAAACGAATATCAGACCGCATCGTGCGCTAGATTTATTAATGTATTCATTTTATTCGGTCCGATAACTATGGAAATATACTCGCGGACGACTTTCAGACGTAATTTAAAGAAAGTACAAAATAAACGGGCTCAGAACGGTTTAATATCATTTAATGCATGTTAATGCTATCTACATTGCTAATTATTAAAGAACAATAACTTAAATGGCGGTGTCTTTATTATTAATAAATCTTTCATTAATTCCAACCGATTTTATTTTCATTTTTACCTCTAGTGCACATTGTTTACCCAACTACTGTGAAGCTAGAAGGAAGGGTAATATTTTTAGCTGTGTATTGTATGATTGTATGTTCTACCTTAGCGACTAAACTACTAAACCAATTTTAGTGGATGAGGCGTCAGTAGATTCGTAATAATAGCCCAAGTGACACAGGCTATATAAATTTTAGTTTTTCAGTTATTCTTGTTACATTACATTGATATCTAGTACGACAGTCGTGACAATTGCTACAAAGAAAACGTTATAAAAATATATAGGTATCATAGCTTAAAGAAGTTAGTGATTAATTGACTGTGTGTGATTGTTTAATACTTGGTGCTGCTTAAAACCTCATATTCGTGATCAATGATAATATTGTAAGTCTATAGCATACATTAAAGTATTTCAATAGTAAAAACTTTAAGCGTTGATGTCTACGTGTTGCGAATTCCAATCGAAATCTATTTTAACGTCACTAAAAATAGTGATGCACATTTTCGTAAAGCTGAGTGAGTGGGAGAGAGTAAAGTGCGCCTCACCGCCGGCCGAGGGGAACAGAAATCACGACAGCAAACATTGACTCTAGACTTTTACTCTTTTACTCACTTAGCCTAACTCCCCACTGCGCAAATCACTTCACCAGAAAGAGGAAGTTTTAAATTCAAAAATTTCTTTAAATAATTTAAAGCCGTCGGCTATGAATCGCCTTAGTAAGTTATTGAATAGTTCTCGATTCCATAATTGGGTTCATGTTCATTGTCCTTTGTTCAGCACTTGCTTTATGAAAGTTGTTCGAGAGCAATTTATCGTAATCTATCTGAATCTCATTAGTTAAAGATTAACCAGTATTTACCAACATCGTATCTTAGATATATTATTAGATATAAAATCATATTATTAATAAAACGGGCTCTTATAAAAACTACGTTATATGAATTACACTTTTTTTGTTACTGCTTGTATCTACCGAATTTGTGGATATATATTTTCTTACTAATAATACATTTATCATATTTATTCAGGTGTACTGATCGCTACTGTGCGTTACTGATTAGTAAATTATATCGCAACATAGCTATGTTAGGCAGGTACCATCAGCTGTGCCATATACTTGTTAGCTCGTTAAGTAATAAATTGTTATTAACAAGTAAAAAACATGTTAATAAAACAGATAACTAGACTGTTTTTAAAGTAATAACTATTCAACATGTTTGTTTTTTTTCTTTCTTTCTTTAGTAAAAATAAAACTTTACAAACATATATGTAACGGACACAAAGAACACCCAGACTCCGACTCTGGATCACGCAAAGTCATGTCGTATCTGGGATTTTAGCCCACAACGTATATCTTAGTTTTCTAAAACACTAAAAAGTTTTATGCTGCATATTCCTATGTATGACTAAAAGCCCGCCATATTATTTCACCCATCAAGTTGATTATGATACTCTCAACGTATATATAATAATAATAATAATNCATCGTTTTGATTTAAAGGAGCAGTTGAGGTATATAGTTGATAATTGTCTAGTTGAGGGGAGGGTTTATAATCAGATAACCAACATTCTGTAAGTATTATTATATCACAGTCATATAACTTTATATATAATTTATATAAATCGGTTTAACCGCAACAAAGCGCCGCCAATATATATAAGTGATATTAATTGAAAATAGTATCCTCTTCTTTAGTAAAATCCTTATAATAAGTTAATGGAGTAATTAACTTTAAATGTATTATAGGTATATTTGCTACTGCCACCACTATATTAGTAAAGTAAAATGAATCTACATGTTGTGATAATGGCCGACAACGCACTTTTGCCGCCTTTTGTGTTGCAGGTGTCCATGGGTGGTTGTAATCGCTTACCATCAAGCGATACGTGTGCTCGTTTGCCCACTAACACAAAAAAGTATGAACATTTGTTCTTCAAATGTTAAGGAAACAAGTTTGAATATGGTGTTACAAAAGATCTTTTTTATTTTTATCAAAATCCGAAACAGCGAAGGTTTTCTCTCTACGCTACCAACACTAAATAATGTTTATTAAAAACTGTTTCCTCGTAATGTATGTCAGACACGTTGGTAAGAACTGCAACAATAGATTTTTAATTTTTTAAGAACAAGGTATATTTATTGTGTTTTGTGCCTTCTTTTAACTCGATTACGTCAAAGCTAAAAGAAAGGTTAAAAGAATATTTGTTTTGGCAGTCTATATATGTATCACTACAGCGTCTAAGCTTTTAATCAATGGGATGTCAATAGAAGCGTATCATTTGCCCTGGTGATATAATCTATAAATTCTAACAACAGTTTTTATGTAGTCGGGGATAGTTTTTAACCCCCACCGCAAGACGAGGGGTGTTATAAGTTTGACATGGACGACTGTATGTGTGTGTGTGTATATTTCGATGAAGTTTTTTTTCATTTGAAAATCAGTTTCTTTGCGGTAATTTTTAGCTATATTTGGGTTACATCAGTCCAGCAGTTTGAGAGTATCAGCTCTTTTGATTTAAGGCATTTTTAGGGTATGATTACTCGATTAAGTGCTTTTATCTTGTTAACTGGTTTAAAAACTATAACCGGACTACGTAAATTTTTGAGGACTCGTGTTGTATCCTTCATCAGTGCAATGAAGTAAACGAATCACTGAAAATAGAGGAAAATTTGTCACAGTATTACAAAATAAGCCAGCAGAGTCAGAGTTCATTATTAAATCCCTACTTGATACCCCAAGTGAGAGCCATAATCCTTAGTTGTTCAAACATCTGTAGTCAGCGATCTAATACGTCTGATTGGTAGCAATCACTCTTTACCTGCTTGAATAACAGCGTGCATTTCATCTTTTCAGACGCTCTCAAATATCCGCTCATTAACTTGTGTACCCACTTCAGAGATCGTCGATTTGTTACTTTAAATGTGACGAAAGAATGAAAGAATGGCAGGATTTGAAGGCCAAGTCTTTGTTATAATTTTACTTAGTAGCTGATGTTTTGAAAGTGTACTTGTATTCTCTTCTCATTTTTTTAGAGGAAAAATATTAATAAATTAAAAAATGCCCAATTATTTATAAAATATGTCTTTGTGGTTAAATTCTGAATGAAAAAAAAAAGAAATATATTTCCTGTTTTTTATAAATCACTATATCTTTGGAAATTATATATTTTACAACAAACATTAAATATTTATCTTTTTTTTGTAACTGTTGTTGTTGCTAATCTGATCCAATAATGATTTTGGATATCTGTTTGGAATTCACATAATGTTATATTTAGGATTTTTTAATTTTTTTTTGCAGGCAACATAATAATATTATGTCAGCCTTATTACATCTTCTTCATAATTTTTAATCGGTATTATTATTAATCCAAAATGGCCGCCGTAACAAAATGACGGCGCACTTATTTCTAAAAAATCCAGCCAATATGGGTATCAAATGATTATATATTTATTAAAGTTATTGTTTTTATTAACAAGTAATAAAAGCTTGTATTAAAATAAATTAAATTAGTATATAGTGTAAACAAAACTGAAACGTATTTACATCAAAAAGACAAGAGAATTTGTTACGAGTGGAAGGCAATAAGCTACTTAATTAAAGTGTCCTGAACCTCGCTCCCTCGAGAATTTCAATGTCTGCTGTCAAAAAACACCTAGTTGATTTAATAGTGGTGTTATTTATTTTAGAACAAATTGTGAATGACGTAGCTTCAGTACCATCTATGATAATGTTGAAATCATTTATGTTACTTGCACTGTTTGTATGTCATTCATGTGCTAAGTGGTGTATTACTAAACGTTAGAAATCTGTTTATGAATATTGTTGTCAACACAGTGTTAAAAAAACAAAAATTTCGTTATCATGAATTACACAATTCAGTAGTATTTTTTAAGGTAAAACTATGAAAAGTGTTATTTGTGATATCTATTTTTTTAGATGAAGATTTGATGTCTTAAAATAATAAAATATGTGATAATGAAATATATATATACATGTATATATTAGTATACTAGCTCTCTAAAGATAAAGGGTAAGTTAAATTATTTAAACTAGTGGTTGCTCTATGACCGAAATTCGTTCCGTAGTTATTTATCTATAATATATGTATAAAAATATATATGTATGTTTATCAGCAGTCTGGTTATCTTAGTAAAGACTGCTTAGATTGGTTCAGATAGCCGTGTGTAAAATGTATGAGAATATTTTTATTATTATATTTTTTATTCCTTTTGTTTTCTGCACTCATTATTCATATAATTTCATTTGGTCAAATGTCATACTCCTCCGTTCGCAGGATTTTCTTCATCAATTATCATCATCAACAACCCATAATGTCCCACTGCTGGGCTCAGGTCTCCTCTCAGGAGTTAACCCTGACGTCGAAGGCCATCCGTCCCCACGCTGACCAAGTGCGGGTTGGGTACTGGCAAGAGTACACTGAGATTATGTATCTTGCCGTTGAATCCTTTTAAGCCGCCCGATAAACTCCACGACTGCCATCGTATGATAACAACCGGGACCGACTGCTTAACATGACCTCCGAATCAAGAATTTCCTTAAAAATCGGTTTAATTCATGTATAGTTATTTCTTAAACTCTAATTGCCGATTTTTTCCGAAATGGCCTAATGTATAATTTACTCCCTGAAACTAGCAGTTATCAACCCATTATCTTTGCAAACGTTTTCTCTAGTATAGATGTACTTAACATCTATAATGTAAAGGAATATTCTATTCAAACAATAAAAGTCGATAGAAGAGAAAATCAAATTAAGTCTATTACACGAAATAAAGACGGGCAGGTAAACGCCCTAAAATCTAATTCCAAGTATATTTTAACACGCTTTAGGCAAAGTCATCGACCCAGATTTGACAACTGTGCGACAAAGCCGAAGAGTATCCTACAGCTGTCTAGCAAAACAATAAATATTTGAATATTTTAGCGCCGAATCCTGATAAAGGGATGTAAATGACTAGCTCGTCCAATTTGCATTGAACAGATTAACGTCATAATCGGAGCGATTCAATCAGCGATCCTGAGAACTCTGGACAGGGGACAAAGGGGCAGGGAATCGAGGTGTGGAGGGGTAACACTAAAGCCATTTAAAGGGGATACTAATAACTTCAGATAAAATGCTAATTTTGTATTCATTCGATTTACGTAAAGAAGGTAGTTGCCTCGTCTGTTGGACTAAAACTCGTTCAAATAGCTGCTTTGAGTCGAATTTTATTATTAAATTTGTGATATAAAAATATATAAGCTCTAATTCCGAAATATATCTGGCACAAAAATCATTCCTTGAACACCAATCCGATCTAAGTGAACGATTGTCATATTGATTCAGTGTTGTGACTGAGCGTTTTCAAAGCTACGATAAGGCTGAACGTGACTGGCGATACAGCCGACGGACCAGCCATGTAGACTTTAATACTTTACACTTACAAAACCTTGTAAGCATTGTACTGCCCCGGTCCTTTACCCAGATTTGACTTACTACAATATCCAACTTTATGTTATTATTATATTATGTAATATGTTTTAGAAAAGGCACGAACGTTTTTTAACCAACATTCCTATAAACACGGTAATAAATTGAATGTCAGGTGCACGATTTTGGGATATTGCGAGTAGTTTTAAAAATATATTTAAAAAGAAGTGCAAATAACGATAATGCATTGCGTATTTAGCTTGAGTAGTTCAGTGTCCAGCTAAAAATAGCATAGAATTAACAAAAGTCACATTATTCCTGTATTTAGCTATTTGAGCATGTTCAAGTTCTGCTGTTTTATTGTTAATCTCTTCAAAAGTACTTGCACATATCATATTTCCATAATAAATAATCCGAAATTTGAATAGAGTTGTACGACAAGGATCACGATAGTAAATCGTAACTCAAATATCAGAAGATTTTGAATAAATATGACGCCATTTCTTTCCTCAACTGGGAACATGAGGAAAATGTTTTTCTTGTCAGTGCGTTAATGTCGTAATTATAATTTCAAATATTTTTCTATAAGGTGGCAGGTGAGGTGAGTTGTGGAGAATATTGAAAGGTGGTCTATGTCCAGTAGTGGACGTCTTTTGAGTGAGATGACGATAATGATGAAGTTTTAAAAAACCACCATGCAAAATTAAACCTCATAAAGTGTAATATATCACGTCAATAGTCTTCAATGACCTTATGTTGAACATAAGCCTCTCTTTAGGAAGTTCTGTAGGAAGAAGAATTTGGCCTACAATACCATCGCTGGCTAGACGTGTTGATATTCGAGAGAGCCACGCTTCGGCATGAATGGGCCGGCTCGACCGGAGTGATACCACGGCCTCACAGGAAACCGGTGTGAAACAGCGCTTACGCTGTGTTTCATCGAGTGAGTGAGGATACCGGAGGCCCAAACCCCAATCCAACGCCCCCTATCCCCCTCACCATCCCTCTTCCCCCCAGGCCGCCATTGTGTGGGTCACCATGCTGCGTTGTTTTTTTTCGCATTGAGGATGGTGACCACCACTCTTGGATTCTGCTCATGCTTTCCATCAGGCAGGGCAGAGTCATTTTAGCAGCTTAAATACATAAAAAAATAAATAAAAAAAATAATATGTTTCAGGTTATCCGAATTAACTATATTGTATGTATCATCAATCATCGTCAACAACCCATAATGTCCCATTGCTGGGTACGAGTCTCCTCTCAGGAGTTAACCCTAACGTCGATTAGAGGCAAAAGAACTAAGGCCTTTAGTCCTAGAAGTTCTTATGAGACAACAATAAAATAATTTCATCAGGTATGTAAGTCCTACCTGGGGAGGAAATATATTCATGAGGAATCTAAACGATAATGGGTTTATTCACAAAACAATTGGTTTTCAATTAAGAATAATCTTATTTTACTTGAAAGGAATTGTATAGATCACAATTGAGTTTAAATCTATCTTATTACAAAATGCAGCATAAAGACAAAAAGAAAATTAAAGATATAAACTATAAAAGCCTAATAAACCTAATAAAAACATATTTTTCTTAGTTAAGATAATTAGAACAACATATATCTTTTCAATAGCTTGATCTATTAAATAAATAAATATTTCGGACACCTAATACACAACGCCATCTAGATCTAAGCTAAGCAGAGCTTGTGTTATGGGTCCAGTACCTAACTGATATAAATACATGTATCCTTTTTTTGTGGTAAACACATATATATTTTAGGAAACATGTATGTCCTATAAAAGGATTTGGTTCGACCCGGGAATCATACGCGAGACTTCAAGCACAGTAATCTCATACGCAACCACTGCGCCAACGAGGCAGTCAAATAAATAAAATTATGAATAACTAGAAAGGTCCTGAGTCCATAAAATTATGAAATGTTATATTAATATGAACATGAATGGAACGACTAGTTTGGTCATTTTAAGGTGCTATTTGGAAATCGATAGAGTGAATGCCTGCAAAATATTCGTTTTCATAAAGTAAATTAATGGTCGTCATTAGTTTTGCGGTGGCGTCTGCTAATTACTTAGGCTCATGCAAACTAAATGACTTTGATTTGATCCAGTGCTATTTTAATATAACTGTATTGTTTGTTAAAGGTAATTGTCATTAGGTTTAAATAACTTTCTTTCATGACTATTGTATCACTTATGTCATTGTGGCTGTTTTTACGATGTAGTGAGCAACGTCAGAATCCAATTCAGTATTTTATAATGATGTGTTATGAAATAATATATTATACTATAAATCATATTGTACTAATTCAACTCGTCCCAAATGCTACCTAAGTAAACAGTATTTATGATCAAAGTTTCATATCGTGTTACTCAAAATTACTGCACATAAATGTTACGACAATGATATTAGATACAATATTACAATTCAAAACAAAAGGAAAAGGTCTCTTATTGGGATAGGCTTAATTTAATCCAATTTAACCCACAAAGACACAAATTTGCTCGTTCATCACAAAAAAACTGCCGTTGGTCATATGTCCTCGTTTTGAAATCACTTCCTTATCCGCCTTAGTCAATATTGCAATACTTGAAGTCAACATATCGAGTGAAGACCAGTTTCGTGGCCATTTGGAGGGTAAGGCCAAATCGGTCTCGAAGAAGCTTGGTGTGCTCAATAGATCGAGACGGTATTCAGCTCCGGCCCACTGCCATCTGTTTTATAATGAGCAGTTTTTGGCCCCATATAGAAACTGTTCTCATCTTTGGGCAGGGGCACTTCAGTGCCAGCTCCTCCGTCTCGACCGCATCTAACGGAGACCGACTTGAATTGTCAATTGCCAAGATTCGGCTGGACTCTCTGGCTGCGTAGACATGTAACCTCGCTGTGCATCTTCTGTCGCATTTACTATGGGGAGTGCTTCGAGGAATTCTTCGATCTTATCCTTGCTCTTGCGTTTCATCCCCATCATTTAGGTGGTTGGCAGTCACAACTGTGTGCTTATCCAGAATCTTTCTGCCTCGCACATCAAAACTGTGGAATGAACTGTCTCCTGCGGTATTCCCGGACCAATACAACCTTCAAAATTTCAAGAACAGAGCGTACTCATTCTTAAAAGTCAACAACGCACTTGTAACGCCTCTGATGTTGCGGGTGTCCATGGGCGCTAATCGCTTACAATCAGGCGATACGTCTGCTCGTTAACCCCCTATTCCATAAAAGTAAAACAGTTCTGAATATTCTTTATACTAAAGTAAGTATTCAAAGTAATAATGTAATGGTAACTAACACCAAAACTTTAAAAAGAACTGTACAATAAATAAGAAAAGTTAAAAAAGTGACAGTTACGAGGCACACTTTTTGGAAGTTTGCGAAGTAAAAAGCGGGCTTTCGGAATTATAACTACATTAATGCTCGGTGACTGGAACTACCCTGAAACTTTCGAACTAAGTAGGAACAGAGTTTTGTATTATTTTTAACGAATCGAAGTGCCTTCGGAATTCATTAGCTTGAAAAGTATTGAGTGAATGTTTAGCGTAAATATATGTGCCGAGCGACCGTGGTCTCTGATGACGGTAGCTTGGTTTTAATATTTTTTTATTAGCATCATAACTTTGAAGAGTACATTCATTTTTATATCCACAAAAAGCGGCAAAGTTTAGCTTAGAGGTGAAATATTGACGTATTAAGAAGGAGCTTCAGCTTTTTATGGTTCATAGTTTTTTAGCACGATTTTATAAATCTTACAATACTTACGATTGCTATCTAAGAAAAAGTATGAACATGTAAATATTATGTGATTTCAATGCATTCAGGTGATATTATTTCTTTTAATTTGATATTCCAACATAGCAGAGGAATTAACCGTTAATACTATCTTTAGCCTCTTCACCAGAACTTGCATTTGTATGAGTATTTATTGATAAAACTATTATACCTCTTAATTTTATTATGATATAAGTATTGTAATAAAATAAATTTAAATGAATTTGTCACACTTTACCGTGGGAGAGCCACGCTTCGGCATGCATGGGCCAGCTCGACCGGAGTGATACCACGGCCTCACAGAAAACCGGTGCGAAACAGCGCCTGCGCTGTGTTTCACCGAGTGAGTGAGAATACCGGAGGCCCATAATCCAACCTTCCCCTCATCCCCCTCCCCATCCCCCAAGGCCGACAACGTACTTGTGACACCTCGGGTGTTACGGGTGTATGGACACCCGTAACACCAGGGCGGCGGTAATCGCTTACTATCAGGCGATACGTCTACTCGTTTGTCCTTATTCCATAAAAAAAAACATGTTCTGAAATTTTAAGATTGACAAAATTTGTTAATAAAGTCAATAATCAAAAGCAAGTGCGTTGAGAACTAGAAGTTGAAATATCAAATACAATATCAAGCAAGTTAGCAAGCAAACTTAGCAAGACGTGTTAGTTATGATATCTTTCAACAATTGTTGTATTTCGATCAACTCTAGAGCTGATATAGAAGTAAACACAACTTTGCATAATGTTCTTGTTCGGAGTTAGGCGGCGAGTGAAATCGCTCCTCATTAGGCAAATCGGATAGCGTTAGCTCATCCTATTAGCACAGTCAATGTTTGGCGATCCTATCAGCCCGCTGATGCTGCCTGCCTCTTGTCACTCCCAGATCGTTCATGATAAGCCATCTTTCAATTATCTTTTGTATGTTGATTGACTTTTGACTTTAATTTTACCGAGAAATTTAATTAAAATGAAAAGACTCATTATATTACATACGAAGCCTTTTATCTGTTATTATTTAAGATGTTTTATTAGTATTTCATTTTCAATTCGTAGCTACACCTTTATCTTTATGGTATTATAATTTATGGTAAAATTTGCGAATAAACTATTCACTAACGTGATTATTGGTGGGGCTCATTTAAAACCAAATAAGTTAGTGAATTATAAGCAAACTTTAATAGCCTTAGCGAACGGTAAACGTTTAAAAAGGAACATGAAAAGCGCACATTTTTCCACAACTTTATTAAAACGTTTCAGTAGATTTATGAATAAAACCTTTCAGGGCGGTTACGAAACCACAATGTAATTTAGGTCGTATAAGGAATAGAGCCGGCAGCCTCCAAAATTAGACCGTTATCATTCCACCGCTGTCGCCGCGGAGATCACCAGTTATATGAGCCAATACACCGAACAGAATAAATTTTCTTTATACCAGACAGTTGACCTTCATAACCGATATTGTTGCTTTTATAAAAGGAAACATTTTGGAAACTCCCGTCGTCCACTTTCTCAGCGTTTAGGTTTTGCGGCATTTTTTTACTTATTTTTAGTACAAAATTGGAGCTATACAAGAAAATTGGAAAGCCTTTAAAGGAGAAGAGATACCAAACTGACATCTAAATATATTAATGATACCTATAATTGCGCTTTCATTCACGAAGTTTAGGTTTAAAAGTTAAAAATAGTGTTTAAACTTTTTTCTTATCTGCATGGAAATGAAATTCGTATATTGTATGGTTCATTTAACCTGTCAGAATCTGCTATAATGACCACAGCAGGACATTGCTTTGTTTTGATCTACGTTTTTGTGAGAAATGCCAATTAGTTATTATTTTAATAAGTATTTTGTGAACAAAAAATAACGTAGTATCGGTATACGTTAGGAAATTGGAACAATTCCATACTACAATAGTGTAACCTATCATACGTTCAAAGCCCAAAAAATATATTGAAGGGCCATAGTTTTGATAAAGTAGCTTCGTGGAATATAAAATGTTCTTTGTTTTTTTAATTTTAAAGGGCAATTTATTGAAGCAGTACATTGCACTCATTGGCCAATTTCATACATACTTCATGTGTTATACGACGTATTTCAAAGATAACTCAACCCGACTGCCCATTGAGCACTCAAACACTAAGAAACTGAGAGTCGCAATTTCCAGTTTTGGATTTTCCATTGTGCAGTTAAGGAGCTTAGATAGAAAAAGATGTTAAATATGAAATCAATTGGAACGGACTTTTCCATTAATAAAGGAACTCGCGAAGAAAGGACGCCGTGTCCTTTCTAATTAGAAGTCACGAGTCGAATTTTCAATGCGCCCCCCAGCCTCTTCACTAATGGTGAACTGAAATAAAAGTTTATATTTACTGTGCGTGGCTTCTTTCTTTGAATGAATATTTATACTTATTCTCTTCACTTTATTCACCTCAAAGCTAACATAGCATCGGTTGAAGTTTTAACGGGTATACTTTTTATGGAAGAATATTTCTTTGACTTTTCTTGATGTTTTGAAAACAGAATACGTATATTTCGTGAATGATGTGTGGCATAAGTTGGGTAATTTTTATTTTATCTATCGAATTTTTAAATTGCTAAGTTGCTCTATGAATGAAGTAAAAAAGCAAGTAAAGCGTATTTGTTGACGCGTCTTTAACTTAGCATATGGGTGTGGGGCGACGGCAACGGGACGAGCGACGTGTCAGGACACGTCACGTCGTCCCGTCGGCGGAGAATCATTTGTTAGAACAGCAATAAAGCGAAGGATTAGCAGCCGTCAGGAGGCGACAAACTTCCCAATAAGCCGCCGCCTTCCGGTACTCCGCGAATCGCTTTACAAGAGTAATGATGCTTAATTTTAATGACGCGTCGCCGACCAGAGTCACCCGCGCGGTGCGGCGGAACACCCACACCCGCCCGCGTGCGTGACCTGACTGCTCAACTAACACTGATATTGGAAGACTCAACGGCGACGACCGAAAGTCTGACGATAAATTTAGTTATTACTTGTGAAAATAGACGGAAGGAGATCGCTAACTTGTCCTCGTGAGAAGATAATGGATCATTGTGGGGGATGTTTTTAGTTACTTTACGAAAAAGGTCTCGTTAAAAGCCCCATTATGTGAGAAGTTTTCCAATTGTACTGTAGACTTTAGCGTTTAAAAGTAACATTAACGTTTTTTTCGAAGTAGGCAAACTTCAGATTTTTCCAATCTATTTAAGTGATATTATCACGTGCGTTTCATTTTTTCTTCTCCTATCGGCTTATAATTGAAGCAATAACATCGTTTGTGATGTGTACCTATATCTGTTTTAAATTCAAAATAACAAAGGAATTCACGCCTGTCACTTATTAATCATAACTGGCAGCACCTGACAGGTCAACAAATCAAATGATGCGGAGTGATACTCGACGTTTAAACAGAGTCAGATAATGTTTGTCATCGAATATGTACCAATTTATTCAATCGGAATATTGGAAATGAACATTTTGCGTGTGCAAACATCAGTGTATATAAAATTAAAGACAGCCCTGGGCGACAACGCGGTCGCGGGTTCGTTCATCCATCCATACGCGCGGCGAGACTTGATAAATATTGTTTACAAATGCACCACATTGATAAATACTTAGTTGATGTTACCAAAATTATGTATGCTATTTGTCGATGAATAGATAAACGTAAAAAGTCAGAAAATCACCAAAAATTATTAACTTATTATGTTAACTTAATTTTTGCTTTATACTTTTTGCAAAACAATGGTATGGATGTACCTTCAATTTATGAAAACCACCTTATTGAATATTGCTTCCCATTAAATACAATATTCTGTGTAACACTTTATTGACTCAGTCGCGCGATCGGATCGCGGTTCACTACAACGTTTACATAAGTAAAGTATAGTGAGATGAGTGTAGTCAACAGCAGTAAACGGTAGCTCGGAGGTAGGTAACAATATTTACCACGATAGCAAATTGAATAAACACATCACCGTTCTCCTTAAACGGCAAAAAGACAAGTCCAATAACGGCGAGCACAGTGAACGATAAATATTCTTCCTATCTACCGCCACCACACTAAACATATTTATGGTATCCAGTCCAATATAGTCAGTCTTAGTAACTCGATAAAGGTTTTTATTTTCCGCATGAACATTACGAGTATAATTACAAAAAAGTATTTTAAACACCAAATATTGCTTTCCATAAAGAAATGTTTTCGTAATACTTCAATTCTTTAATAAAATAATATTATACGATACAGTTTAAATGGGCATATTAAATTTGAATCGAAAAGAAACTCAGTAAGCAGCGTAAAGTTAAATATCAACTACCTAATTTAAATAAATCATCTAATATTTACACTTCTAACAATTTTGAACAAAACACACCGAAAAATCAAGTATTAGAAATGGACCTTTGATGTGTAATTAAATGGCGAATTCTAAAAGTAGTAATGGTTCTCGTATTTAATAATTTAGCTTAAAGCAACAGTATTTGCTTAATAAATTTATGCTATATATGTGAAATAATAAACTCATAATAAAATAATTTCACGAAGACACGCACGACCGTAAGTACGTAAGTAATATACGTACGTAAAAAGGCACCCCTTCGAGAATTCGTGCTAAAACTGACAAACATGCAAGAGGGCTCCTAATTTTCATATCGAAAAAACCAAAATGGCGTCGTTGTACATATGTTGTTGCGTGAATTTCTCTTAGGGGTCACGTATTGCCATCGTCTAATACAATTTGTTCAGAGACGCGCGTCGCCCGCGGAATGCAAACAAGCCTGCGACACTTCATAACACATGACGATTATTCTCAATTTGTAACTAGAACATGCAAGACATAGAAAATATTTATTTCACATATATTAAATATATTAGCATTCTATGTAGAAGCTACATTAGTTTTTATTTTTATACCGCAATTAATTTATTTATTTTATTTATTAAACTTCATCGCACACCACTACAGTAAACATTTGACAGAGATACATTTACGGAGATCAATCAATCAATCAACAACCCATAATGTCCTACTGCTGGGCTCGGCTCTCCAAGTGCGGGTTGGTCGGAGATCAACATCAGGTATTACAATAGGCGGTCTTTTCGCTCAAGGCGATCTCTTCCATACAATCTTTGTACGGATATTATAAAATGATCTTTTGGGTAGTCAGCGGTGTACTTCAATACATTTAAGTAATTAATAACGTATAAAGCCACCTACATACTATCATACTTACACTAACATGTACTATATACACACGAATACATAAAAATACTTACACAAATATTACCAAAAGTGATAATTAAGGTAATATTTGTGTGTGGGTTTTTAAAACACATATTGCTTAAAATCCATGACGTACCACACATTAACCACTATAAGTGGGTATTCTTGTACTGGAATACTTCACATGGTCCAGTAAGAATTAGTAACATTTTTCTTAAAGGTTTGCAGAGATTTAACCTTTCTTATTGTCTCAGTTGGTTATTCCACAATCTATCGGCTTGCACCGAGAACGACTTGTCAGTAAATTTTGTAGTATGTAGGGGCATCTTCAACTTTAGGTTCTTTGACGATCTCAGGAGCATGCAAAGTGCATGGTCCAGAAATTTAAGACGATGCTTAAGATAGAACGGCAAATGTGGAAGGAGCAGAGTATTGTATAGTATGGAGAGAACGAACATTCCGGCGAAGGCGTGTAGGTAACCATTTGAGCTTAACGCGATACTCAAAGATGTAGTCATATTTACGTAATCCAAATTTGAACCTTATGCATACATTTTGGAGACGCTTAAGTTTGTTTAATTGTTCTTCGGGTAGATCTAGATAGCTAACATCGCCATAGTGAAGGATAGGAAGTAGAAGAGAATGTGCCAGAGCGATTTCCGTCTTGGTCGGAAGAAACTTGAGTAGTCTTCGCAGCGACCCCGCTGCAGCTAATAATTTTCGACTAATTTTACCAATCTGGGAAGCCCAGCACATGTATTTGTCCATATGGATTCCTAAATTTTTCACTTATCACTATATATGGAATTTTGATCCCATCACAAGAAATAACCGGTAATACTTGTCAATTTATTGAGGAGCTCATCCTTGGGATACCTTTTACAATTACCTGCGCCTTTGTTGGATTTATTTTCAAGTCATGTTCTTTACCCCAAGCAGTTGTCAGTTGTCTAGCACTCATACTACAAGCTTTGCTTAGTTTGGGACTAGATGGCGTTGTGTGTTAAAATGTCCGAAAATATTTATTTATTTATTTACCCCAAGCACAAATTTGCATCAAATCTTTATTAATGTTGGTGATAGCTTCACTTAGTTTAGCCGAAGAAGCTTTGCTGTGGGTCATCGTCATAAAGTTGGTAGGAACACAATAATGGATCTGTGATGGAGGTGGTAAAAACTGGGCAAATTAATGGAGATAGTACGCGCCCGTACACCGTACGCCCGCAGGTGTGTGTCACTAAGCGGAATAATTACTTTCAATACAAAAACGCTGCTGAAGAACATACAGGTAGCTACGAAACCAGTCAATTGCTGATGGAGATATGTTAAGAGAGCGCAATATTCCGAGCAAGATATCAAATTAAATAGTATTGAAGGCGTTCTGAAATCGGGCAAAGCAAGTATCGTCAACTTTCCTTCCTCCATGATGTTTTTCGTAACATTCAGGAGTGCAGTGGTAGTACTGTGGCCGGGACGAAAACCCGACTAGAGAGGATTTAGGAGGCAATTCCGTGAGGGAAAGGAGCTGAGCTGAGTGTAGATAAAACGTTCAAGTACTATATAAAAAAAGGGGAGAATGGATATTGGACGGTAGTCTGGAAGGTAAGAAAGACTATATTTTTTACGAAGGGGAATGATTTGAGTACCTAATTTAATTTGTATAAACAGTTTTGTCAGATACTTGATACGAAATACACTGATCATGAATAATACTATAGTAAATTGTCCTCTAAACTAAAAAACTTGTTATTATACGACTAGTAAATTAAAACCTGTTAAAGAGAATATATAGTCATTCTGAACTGTGTTTGATTTTGATTTTAGTGCGGATGAGTTTGTTGGTGATGCAATTTTATTTATATTTTTAGGTACAAGCCGTACTGGTTGATATTATAAATGTGAAGGTAGCTGTAGTAAGATACCTCAACAGTACATTAATATAAAACCAAGGGTATTGCAACCTACTCGTAGCCAGTGTAGATTGCAGTTCGTCGCACGAGTTAACTTTCGTGTAATTTGCTTTTGTATCACCCAATTATACCTATTTTTGTCCGTATCATCATTGCTTTATGAATTCTATAATAAATTACGAAATATTATTTTAATTCAATTTTCAAGTTTTTTTTTATAAGTATACTGAAACGAAGTAAGAAGAGTTTGTACTACTCACAATCACTTAGTGAAGTTGAATGTTCATATTTAACTTGGTTTCAAGTAAACCAATTTAGTTGAGCAACAGCCTTAATAAAATAGTGTTCTAAAGCCGCGTACGTCAAGTAGAACTGGGGCATACAGTAAGCTATGGAAATACAAGAAAATGTAAAAAGTAATATTTATTGAGTTTTACTTGAAAAAAGGTATAAGTTAGGTAATTTCCAATGCTTCGTTACAGATCTGGATACCTTTTATTTAATTTGATACCAGCAAATCGAGTAAGTAAAACCGCTGGTTAAAGTTGGAATAGTTTTTTGCTGTAATATATAGATTAAAAAGAAGAGGATGGTATTATATAATACTTTAATTATGATTAACACTTGTTCTAAGAATTTCATATGCTAGTGTGCCTTATTTGTATGTGAATAGTACAATTTTTTTTAGCAATGCTCGTATGATAACGCGTAGTTACTCTAAAATTATGAAGTCTTGCGGGCGTCCATTCGTTAAACAAACACATTAATAATACCCATGAATACAGGCCGATGTACACAGGGCAGGGATTATCGAAATTTATGTGCCATGTGTGTGACGCACCTCGGCGTTGTTCGAACGACGAAGAAAAATATTGTGGTCTGAGAGCTTAAATATTGATGGATTTATGAACGCTCTTAAAATTATGACAGGCCCGAGCCACCGGCAACTTTATTGAGTCTTATCTTGACGCTAGATTTATTGGTTTTTGTATCAAGTTTAGGGGAATCATTTTGTTGTACTCACTTACGAGATAATAAGAAAGTTGTTTTTGTAACCATACATTTATAAATCTATACTTATAAAGAAATAAAATGTACGGAAATAGTTTTATAGTTATTAGTGTTTATGGTGGATTTCTTGCGTATGATGAGAGAATGTTAGTTTGTAGTTTTATTAAATTTAATATCGTTTTATTAAATTTATGTCTAACTCCGCTTTCCAAGTTCGCTAAATTCAAAGTATGTACTGTAAAACATTCTTGTTTTAAAGGAAAATATTGCTATTTTTCATAAGAACAAGTTGTAAGTGTGTATTTATTGAATTTGAAATAATTTCGGTAAATGTATTCTCAGCGGCCGTGAGTTCGCTATTGTGTATTCATACGTCCAACGAACAATAAAAGGAAATATTTTGTGAAAGAGTACTCCCAAACTAAATCATTTGAAGCAAGAATATAAGTTGCGAGAAGCAGACGGATGGCGCAACTTGAGGTGCGAATAAAGTTTGAGTAGAAAAACTTACTCCTCCACAAATCCTGAGTGTGCGGAGTCTGTGCCCCCAGGCCACCTTTAACAAATTGTAAGTTATTTATTGCCACCAAGAAATATCATTAACCCTTTCAAATTTAACAGCTTTACGCAAAACATTTGTTTACGACAGGTATTTCGTAGTTTTAGAAAAGGTCGCCTTTATTAGTTCGTATATTCGTCGATCTACGCACATGATGTTTTGGGGCATTAGTATAAATTACAATAGTTACATCTCCTCTAGAACTAATATAACTTTTCCAACTATTCGTTACAAATTCTAAATATTTCTGGGTAATCATCAAGTTGGCTCGTTTCGAACAAACTTGGCGGGGTTATTTCAACTAACCTAAACTATTACTTATGAAAACTGAGTTAACATGCAAATCTTCGTCCATTCCGAGAGGATCTTCCTTACGTAAGCGATGTGTAATACTTCGCGCATAATTATATTTTCTTTTCTTTAATCTTCGTCTAAATGTAGATAATAAGACAAAAATGTTATCTGTGTTGTTGTGTTATTTTGGTAATAAGTTTGTTTGTTTCGTCAGCGGTTAATATGGAGTATATAATTATTTTTGGAAAAGTGAAAAGTAAATTTGATGGTAAACGAAAACCGCCGCTGTGGATGCAACTGTAAACGCACAACCGTGATTCCGTTTTTTTAGTAAACTGGCTGATTATGATAATGATGGGAACTGAAGCAGAACTTATAGATAAACAATTTATCATCAAATTACTGTTAAAGTGTCAGACTTCGACGTGTCTTGATTGTGTGTGGTTTGAGCTTTCGAAAATTAAAAATTTTGTGATTTTATTTAATAAAATACGCATGTATTGAAAAAATTGTAAAACCTGCCAAGTATTTCACAATATTCTTTTACTTTTTTCTTTTTTAAAAAGACAACTCCCGCGTTAGGAATATACATTCCTGTGTCGCGGGGATCTTTACAAACATACATGAAACGGACACAAAGTACACCCAGACATAGAACAACAATTTATGGATCACACATAGTGTTGTCCCATGTAGGATTTGAACCCACAACACTTGGCACAGTAGAAAGCGGTGTGGCGACCACTCCAACCACTAGGCCAACCGTGTAGTCTTAGGTAGTAGGAATTACGATTTCTATTAAATCCAGTTTTGTTTTTGTTATCCTAGACTTAATGAATGGAACATCTACTTTGTGTTAGTAAAATTAGTCTGCTTATTGTATGCTTAATGTATTAACCACCACGTATTATACTTTATGTCCTTATATTTTTTTTAAACCCATTTTACATTATTTAAGTTATTTTTATATATTTTTTTTAGTATTTGAGACTGTTGTATTAAATTTTAAAAATAAGTTCATCCCCAGCTTAAAACTGTTTGTTTTCAGTAAAAAATTAGAAAATCAATAAGTATATTCAGTTCATGCTTTAAGTTCTCGTGTCAAAGTTTATTGAACCTTAGTTTGGTATACCTTTTAATTTTGTTTGGAAACCTCCTATTTAAATTAACTAGGTCATAAATATAAACCTAAAAATGAAAACACGATAAATACTTCAACTCTGGAATGTATAATCAAATGCTTTTTAGTTTTGCAGACCTAATTGTCATTTTTTCTTTCAAAGCAAATTTTGTACACTGTATATTGTTGCTATAAAACCTAATTGCTTAATTTCTTTACTTATAAAAGTTTACGTTCAGACTTAACTTTGGCGTCCAGGTCACTACAAAATATAGCATTCGTTAAAGGTTCATTAAATCAAAAATTTAACGAGTAATATAACTAAACTTAAGTAGGTTCACTCACGCTATGGATGTAGCCTAGGGCCGCTTTCATTGGGCTATTATTGCACGCTATCGCATTCCCCATAGCATGCAATGCAGTTTAGACTGGCTTGATAATAACTGCATTTATAATCGTTTGCTAAATATCGGTCTATAGTATACAGTGAATAGAATTTGCTCGAATTTTATTATAAATTTTACATTTATGTCGCGTCCGAATGGCTAGTAGACATGAAGAGATTGCATCCACGTATTATTTGATATAATAAGTAATTTACTTTATTGTGTAAGTCTGTAATACGAGATATTTTATAGAACGTACATTATAATATATTGTACCTCGTAGTTTAGAAGACTGTGTCAGGCGGTAATCGCCTGATGGTTAGCGATTACCGCCGCCCATGGATGCCCACAACACCAAAGGCGTTGCAAGTGCGTTGCCGGCCTTTTAAGAAGGAGTACGTTCTTTTCTTGAAGGTTTGAAAGTCGTATTTGTCCGGGAATACCGCAGGCGACAGTTCATTCCACAATTTAATTTTAATTTAATTTAATTTTATTTTCTTACAGTAGGCGTAAAAGACGTCTTCAGGGCAATACTAAGTACGGAGGAGGGAGTTTGGAGTACATTAGTTAAATAGTTATAAGAATTGTTGGTTATTATATTATTTTTCTTCACATTTGAAAGGTTACGAAGTGATAAATTTATAATACGCAAGCAATGAGGTGATACGCATTATTTGACTTGGAGATAAAAATGTGACGGAAGCATGTCAGGACACCGTAGCATAAATTTACTTTACCCCTTGATAAAGATTTCTGTCGAGTCTGAAACTAGTCGTATACCTAGAAATATATGTGTGAATGTCATTTAATTGTACTGTTACATTTTGTATTACGCCTGCCGTATAAAATGAAAGGTCAATCTTATATAAAGATAAACATTAAAAACCCTTTTTAATGCACTTAAATTATAATATAATTTATGAAGAAGAGTTAAATAAATGTATAGTAAGATTTAATTTAATTTATTTTTAGAGAGTCCTATGTGCAGCAGTCCAGCAATAGGATAATGATGATGCTTAATAAGATTTTATTTAAATTTTGCAAGGTTGGTCCAAAAGTACAATTATCAATAGATTTCTTTACTATAAAAAAAAATGTATATGTGAACTTTTATAAAGGTGTAGGGATTGGTTGCTAGTCTGTTTACTTAATCGGGCCATAAATACTGTTACAATTAAAAATAAACAAAATATTACTTTTGAATTAGGAATCTGTCATTTTTATTTGATTGTTCATTGTGTTGTCTTAGTTTAGCGTCAATATATTGTAAAATATTTTGCGATATTAAAATGGGGTGATAAAGAGAACCGAATCACTGTTATTGCATTACATAAAGTAGATATTCAGCTATGTAAATTTTTGAAATTCTCCATATGCTTGGTATTAGTCAAATGTTTGTGCCTTGGGCTATTGATACGTACAATGAAACCTCCTCGGTTTGTGATAGGAAAAAATCTGGCCGTCCACGTAGTGTTCGAATGAAAAAGGCAATCAAAGCAGTAAGGGCAGTAATGAAGAAATTCGAAGAAATGCTTTCCGAAAGCAAAAGATTTTATCTCGTGAGAGGAAGATAGCACCTATGACCATGTTGCGTATTTTAAAAGATGTCTTAGGACTTGCAAAATAAATAAATTACTAGTATGTCTCGTGTAGAATGAGACATACTAGTAATTTATTTATTTTTATCTTGACTGATAATTTAAAAAGAATAGGATGATAAAATCATAACAACTACTTAAGCAAAGGAGGTTAAAAAAACTGATGAGATTTTTTTTTACAATTCAGCAATATTTTAACATACAACGTGACTTCTCTTCTTAGCTTATTTAGAGCTTTTAGCATATATACTATACTTATGCTAAAAGCTCTAAATAAGCTTTCCAATTGGTCAACAGAGTACAACATGGACACTATCCGTCTTCGGTGATGGTTTAATGCGGTGTTAGCCAGGAAGGAGTGATTGAGCCATATTTTTCTGAAAAAGGTTTTAAAACATCAGCAAAAGTGTATCAAGATACCATTCTTGAGAAAGTAGTTGAGCCCCTTAACAATACCATATTCAACAACCAAGAATGGTCCTTCAGCATGGCTCGACGCCGGGTCATAAAGCTCCATCCATCCAATCTTGGTTAGAAACGAACATTACGGACTTTGTCAGAGCTAAAGACTGGTTGGCCTGATCTTAAGCCACTGGATTATGATTTATGGTCAGTTTTAGAGAGTAAGGCTTGCTTTAAACGCCATGATAATTTTGAGTCTCTAAAACAAGCCATACGATTGGCAGTGTAGAATTTTTCAATAGGAGTGTGCGTGCTGCTACTGATTACTGGCCTCAGCGCTTAAAGGACTGTATTGCAGCCAATGGAGACCACTTAGCTTTATATAGTTTTAATGATTTTATATTAGTGTTTTAAAATAATACACTGTAATAGTCATAAATGACACTATTGTAAGTAAAAAAATTGTTTTTCTTTGTTACAATATTTATGGCAAGACTAAGTATTTACAATGCTTTTAACTTAAAATATACACTTTATTTAAAACTTTCTCCGCACTAACTGGTGGAAATAATAAATACAAATCTAAAACTTGAAATTCTTCGCTAAAGTGATGTTTAAAGTAACTCGTTTAACCAAGGTGAAGTCTGTTCACAAAATATGTTAAATGTCGACCACGACCAATTTGATTAAGTTAATTTCTCAAAACTTTTTAGCAGTAGGTACTTGTTAAGAAGAACAATTGTTAAATTTTAAATTTAACAAATTAGATTTACACACCGACGTTAGAACAACGGAACTTATCTGACTAATTAGATTTCAACATTCCTTTTAATTAAAATTATGTTCTTTGGTAAAATGCAGAGGATTTCCTAAATATTGAAATTTTGTCTTGAAGCCAAACTATAATTAAATATTAGAAAGATTAGGTTTATAATTATATTTTTAATATTTATGGTTTTAACTATGTATTAAGTGTATTTTTTTTCTATATAGTTATATACTATGTACAAAAAGAAACACACACACACTTACAATATTGAAAAATTTGCTATACTAACTTAAATTTCGCGTTTCACGATATAATAACTATTTTAACGGAAATTAACGAGATCATCTATTTATCGAATCCGAGAAGTAGAAGGTTTTAAGAACCTTTTAGTTAGCGGATTCGACGGCGGAGGGCGTACGCCGCTGAGCCAGTCAGCCTGTTACCACGGCCAGTACAACCTGGTCAAAACGTCAGGGAAATCTGAGGAATGTGATATCTTTAAATGAATGATCACGTTAATTCCCGTGAAAATAATTATTAATGTAGAAAACAGAGTATAAAAAATCAATCAGTAAGTATTTGTTTTACGAAACTCTGAAAAAACTCCGCACATCCATACTAATATTATGAATACGAAAGTAACTCTGTCTGACCATCTCGCTTTTACGACTAAACCACTACACAGATTTCAATGCTATTTGGCATGGAGATACTTTGATTCCTGGAGTATTTATCGCAATAATCGACATATACGTAGGCGGAGCTGGTTTCAATTACTACTACTACGTGGAATTTTCTGTGATGAATACAAAGGTTTATTCATTTCAGAGGTTTATACTTTCCTTTATTTATTGAGTTGATTATTTATTTATTCAAAACACTCTATTGCTAAAAAAAACATATTACGCCTCATTTTCGTTAAAAAAATATCAGAAATTCAAAAGGGAAGATTTGGTTCTATGATTATAGTGGCTCATGAATAAGTGAACTGAGACATATCAACATAAAGAAATTAAATATAAAGTTTCAAAAACCTAATTATTAAGCAAAATTTTATTTTATGGACCTAAAATTACTTTTAATTTTTTTTTTGTATATTGCTAAACAGTACCCAAGGCATTGTGTTTTCATAGAAATATATAGACTGACAACATTTAATATTCGTTGGAACAACTCATAAAGAACACAAGTTACATTAGTAACAAGTCATTTTGTAAGTTTAATCAATCATCTCATAAGCCTCACAAGATGAAAAAGGTCATTGACTCTCGGTCATAGTTACTTAGTCTAATGTTGTATCAGTTTTGCCTGGGGTTCGATCGCCTAGTCACCATGACTGGACAAGTAGCTATGGAAGTATGTGAGTAGTTTATGAATAACTTTTATCCGGCCCTCGTTGCTTTTATGATTTTATACATGACCATAACAAATGAGGGTAGCAGAGTGGAAAGTCGCATTTTGTACTAATTTTTTTATATTACTACACGTATCAACATTATAATTTTGAACATTAAATATTCTTAAAATCGTTTGATTTAATCAAAAGTGTCTGCTTACCTCAATTCTTCGATATTTTGATTTGTAAAAAATACTGCCTTACCTGTAAAAGAAAAAAAAATAGTTATAAATTTGTTAAAGTTATGGGGAGCAGGAGTTAAGATTACGTTCTTATTTAAGATTCATCTTTCACTAAAGAATAAAAAAATAAATATATAAAACTAGGTGTGTTAAACAGGGTGAGACGGTTCTTCTCGCCCGGGCATCTGTGTCTTCTTTACAAGACCCAGGTTCGCTCGTGCGTGGAGTACTGTTCTCACCTTTGCGAAGGTGCAGGACAGTACCTGTTTGACGCTCTTGACCGGTTGCAGCGGCGAGCAATCCGTATTATCGATAGTCCCGAAGCCACCGAGACCCTTGAGCCTCTACAGTTGCGTAGAGATATCGCCTCCTTGGCAGTCCTCTATCGCCTTTACCATGGTGAGTGTTCTGAAGAGCTCTTCCAATTGATCTCCCCCTCTCCCTTCCTCTGCAGAACAACACGTGCCGGCCTTAGAAGTCACCGCTTCAAAGTGGAAGACATACATTCTCGTACTCATCGCTTCGGTAATTCCTTCCTGTGCCGAGCGGTCAAAACCTGGAACTCACTACCAGCGCACGTGTTTCCTTCCCACTATGATCCCGGGTCCTTTAAGCGGGGCGTGAAAAAGCATCTCACCAGGCCGCCATAGTGTGGGTCACCATGCTGCATTGTTCTTTTTCGCATTGAGGATGGTGACCACCACTCTTGGATTCTGCTCATGCTTTCCATCAGGCAGGGCAGAGTCATTTTGGCAGCTTAAATATAAAAAAAAAAGGGTTCGAATAATGTTCGTTAATGTGCTGATAGCTAAATATTATCATAATTGTACTTGGAATAGTTTTCACGAATATTTACAAATACATTTTTACCTCTATTCACCTTATTTACTTATTGAAACTAATTGTCTTTTGCTTACGATTTTTGAACCAAGAAGAGTGAAGAGTTTTCGTCGGACTTACGTCACTTTATACTTCAACTTTTATTTATTTTATTTATACTTTATACACCACTCAATATAGAAAAGAATTATTGAAATAACTAGATTAAAAACTACACATGGTATAACAATGGGCGGTCTTATCGCTCACGGCGATCTCTTCCAGACATACTACTTACTATTACAGGGTGTCATAAAATTATTATTTCATCATTATTTAATCTCCAATATTCAAAACATTAAAAAAATTAATAAGTGGGATATATTTTTTAATAACATCCTTTATTAAGTCCTAAGGTTATTTATTATTATACAGCTGATGTTACTTTAATGTCTTTTAACATTGGTTTGCATTTTGTCGAAAAACATTTGATCATAGAGATGTTTCTCCCTCTCTATCACTCTTTCATATTGTTAAAAGTTGGACAAGGTAAGAAATTGGTGTTTGTCTATTACACTTACTTCGGAAAAGAAAGAAAAAAATTTTCCCTATTAGAAATTAAGTTTTGGAGACATCGAAATAATGATATGAATGAATAGAAGTGTTTTATACTTTTTTGTAATAAATATAAAATTATGATGCGTTCAAATCCTATTTTAAAATAAAAAGGGATTTTCAGTAATTAAAATATTGCAATGTATTCTTTATTTTTCAACACAATATTGTAGTGGAGTTGAGTGTTTTTTTATGTAATACATATATTTAGGAAATCAAGTAATATATATAAATAATCTAGCTACCAAAATACAATTTTTGCTAAGTTAGAAGCTAAATAGCGATATCTCTGCTATAATAGTTCAATAATCATTTGTTATGCGGTATAATATAAACGTAGATGAGTAAAATAATCACAATGAAAGCCCTCCTTTCGTTCTATTAAAATACAACATCATTTCAACCGAAGAAAGTTCAATGCCCAAGTTATTGAATAGAGCCTTGAGGGTTGTCTCTGCCCACATAGGCCATCTCCATCAAACGGTTTCAGAATACACAGCAAATAAAAAATACATTTGCTTTTTTCTTTTGTAAATTTCAGAGTAACGGCTTATTTGTACTATAATACTAAACCTTCGTATATATAGAACTCCTGAATAAGTGACTCTTCAATTGTCTAATTTTTTTGCATGATAATTAATATTATTTTTAAACTTTTATCGAATAAAAATTTGAGTTTATTGAGTTTTGTTTTATTATTATTAGTCTTGTACAATAGTACAATAGTAATAGTAACGTGTTAGGTGTGAGTATACTTGAATGTAATAACATTCAAATATACACACACATAAACACCTTTGAAATTTAACCAAAATTTCACCGTATTGACTTTTCTAACAAAGCCACGATCAGTTATAGTTAACTAATTAGTAAAAGAGAAAACAAGTAGGTGTGTAAAGGTATTATATATGAATTAGAGCAACTTTCCTCGAACTGGCTCCTTTTTAAGATCATCAGGAAAGTTAGGAACAGACTGAGTCATGAATTCGTTCGCATGATGGATGCGAGACACTGAAGACGTGTTGGCTTATTATGAACAATAACGTTTCTCCCAAAACAAAATCTCCGTGTGTGACGTTCCATTATTTTATTAGATTAATGTTGATGTAGTAGACATTGGGGCTTCATAGTTTTTGAAATGGAACTGCTCTTTTAGGATATTATTCTCTATAGCTCATGTTCTGTACATATAATTGTATATTTGTGCCTTACTACATTGTGATTTGCAATATATTACGCAATCTGTAAGTTACAAAAATTTATATACGGCTCTTTGTGGTTAAAAGTATCTTATCTGAAGAACATTTGCGGAGTATAGTGCTGTTGTAACACTATCCATATGTAGGACCATGAAGGAAATCATGTAATCGTACACGATGGGAGAGCCACACTTCGGCAGGAATGGGCCGGCTCGACCGGAATGATACTACGACCTCACAGAAAACCGGTGTGAAACAGCGCCTGCGTTGTTTCATCGAGTGAGTGAGAATACCGCAGGCCCATATCCAAACCCTCCTCCCATTCCCAAAAAGCCGGCAACGCACTTGTGACGTCTCTGATGTTGCGGGTGTCCATGGGAGGCTGTAACCGTTTGCTCCCTATTGCATACAAAAAAGTTCATTAATTATCATTGATAGTCGTTCACCTTAGAACCACCACGAAAATGACCATCTTTAAAACGATGTGACAGTTATTCATAAATACATAAAAATATGATAACGATTCTTCCAAACAATGCAAAATTATATTCAGCATCTGATTAAATTTATATATTTCCTTAGATGATGGATTTCCAGTGTCTGAAAAACTTCTACTTTCTATTCCGCGTTTAAAGTTTAAAGCCTCACTCAACTGGTGTCTCTCTTTCTCAATAATTTCATGCTAAATAAACTATTCAAAGTTATGATAGTGCGGTACACCGGATAAAATGGATTGTCAGTGTTAAAAGTTTTGCTCAGTATCAAGTTTTTGGCCGGTGCGGCGGCGGCCCCGACGATCACGATAATGGCGCGTCACTCATCCGCAACTGGATGCTACAGATTTACATCCACGTGATTTATGACTTCTTCATAGAGAGGGGAAAAAATGTACAGGAAAATATAGGCAGAGAACGTGCCTTCTTTCGCCTCGACTTGTTCGAGAATCGCCTAATTGAAAATACATTTGAAAGAACTTATCGCTTGTTACATACAATGATGTGATTGTTTTCATGAACTCAATTTGAAGTAAAGCGTCACAGAGCGTTCATAGAAGTTGGATTTTATTTATTTCCCATTTTAGAGATTATAAAATCTCTTATCTCATAACGTAAATATATTATATGTGCACGGGTACGCAAATTAATCTTTGTGGTCGACCCTTTCACGTGTTCTAATAATTTACTTGGGGTTGTACTACATATTTAAGTTTGAAAGATGGGCAATTTCAAAGAATAATGGCATACAATCCAGAGGTCCGTTATATCGATATTCGAAAATAATCGCCTGGGGTTATTGCTTGTGCTTAACATCACAATGGAATTTAGATTATGTGAATTACAAGATTGTTGTCCCTTTATAAAGTATGCAAAATCTTATTAATATAATCCATGTTAAATTTTAATAAAAGAGTAGACTTCACACCTTTTATATACTTGAAGACTTGTATTGCTTATAATTTTTGGTTCACAAATAGCGCAAAAGCTGACTTGAATATGGAGTAACGAATACCGCGACATGCTTCACACGGATAAAATAGAAAAAGGATATTGAATCTGAAAGAGAATGCCGTAACTTAAGAAAGTGTCATCCTCTATCAAGCTCGGCGTGCTGCTTTGTGTCGAGCTGTATTCTGATATTGTGTATGTTGTAACAGATATTATGAGCCAAGCTCCGTTTCCTACTTATATTATTTTGAGAAAATCCTGAACCTTTTACAAAAAGAAATAAACGTATAAAGGACATTCTTTTATCTCAGAATTTGCTATTTGAATACGTAGACAAATTAATCCTACAAAAAATTAACCAAAAGAATACAATGGGGCAATGCGGGAACAGAGGTCTGCTCCAAAATATGCGACTGCGGATATCATTACATCCTCGACATTTGCTTGTACACGTTGCAAATCATTTTCTATTCAAATTTTATATTAATTTTGGTGAAGTTATAAAAAGGAACGTAATAAATATGATTTAACTTATAGTAGAAGAGCCACGGGACAGCCGAGTTATTGGTCTTTCAATATTGTCTCCTTTGTGGCGAGTAGCGTGTATCTCTTTGATATTCAGTGCACGTAGTTCAATTTCAAAGGTGGCGTTTGTTATTTCTTAACAATGAAAATCACGCAACGCATTCAGACAAAAACAAGAAATCTTCAGTAACTAATTTTCGTTTCAAGTCTCCTGTGAATACCCGCGGACGTGTGGAAAATATTAGAGGTTTTCTGACATGTTTTGGCTCGTTGGGAGATAATAACCTGTCTTGTTTCCCGTCGTGCTCGTCAAGCTTCTGTCTCTGTTCCTTGGTGCGGCGCACGAGAGGGACGAACGAACGTCGTTTTGTCACTAAGGCATCATTTGTACTGTTTGCCAGACTGTTATTGGGCTTGTTTTTGGCAAACTCGCTGGCGTATTGCGACGCCCTGTGCCTTTAAGGCTGAAATGAAAGACCGTTTCGGTTCAACCCCGAGAATTGGTTGTCCTCATTAAGAATGTCTGTTTGCGCGTCTGGCATAATACTGTTATTTAAAGTAATTAACAGAGTTTTGTGATGTGATAGGGAGAAAATAACAAACCATTAATCTGCATCTACAAGAATTAAGAACATATTACTTTCATTTGTACCGAAATTGGGTATAGTTTGTTGAGGAAACTCAAGGTATTGTCCATCGCCATCCATCTAAAAGTTAATTATTTAATTTACCTACCTACACTGTCTGAACTGAAATAAATAAACCGAGCTAATTTTATTTTGTCGTTTAATTTGTGATGAAAACGCCACTCTCCCCTGCGTCTCCCCGCCGACCACCCCTCGACCAAATGTATATTAATGTGGCCTCCGAACCACAACAGTAATATTGTTTTCTTTTTATTTCGATGACCTCGAAAACTTTACTAGAATCAACTATTACACTTGCTTTATGGTTTGAAGTAATGTCATTATATAGGTGAAGGAACAAAGGCGACCGACATAAGCGGAAAACGTCCCAGAAATAAGAGTTTGCTTAAAGCTACTGAGATAAAAATCTCTCCTAACGACTGAATATTATCGTTAACGAAAAATGACACCATTCACCTTGTGAATAATGTTGGTAATAATTTTATTTTACACTTGTTTTTCTGAAGACGATTTATTTCTAATTATTGGTATTTTAAAACATTTGGTCAGTATGTAAAATATAAAAAATATGAATAAAAAACGGGAAAATCGGTTAGATACTTTAAAAATTCATCTTGAAAACAGTGCAACACGAGAGTTATGACCAGTATCAAGCTTCATATTCTTATTTGAAATTCCTAATTTGAAATGGGTAATTAAGGCTTAAGTTTGACCTCGGAAATTCGGAGGAAATCTTCAATGAATGTAATGAAAAAAAAACAAAACAGATGAGGCAGTAATACCTTGAGCTCACAGTCTGTCGTTCAGTGATGACGTAAGAATTTTATTACCTACCCAAAGCGTCCCGCAGACCGCACTCCCCACCACCTCTGGTTCCGTTTCAAGAGGATTAACTTGTAATCCCACAGGAGGATCAATATCATTCATTAGAATGCTATTCCCAGCTTTATTACGTCTGACACAATGTTTTCGTCGGCATTTGAAAATGGTTTTAAATTACTTTTGGAGAGTGATTCATGTGGAAATTATTAAGTGGAAAAACAGTGGCTATTTTTAACTCTACCGTTTTTTTTAATTGTGAGACTCTATAAACATGTCAGTGATGAAATGAAAATATTTTCATTGCCATGCAAATGTATGAAGTATTCAAATTTACAAGTAAATAGTATAGTTACTGTACTATAGATTAATGAATATATGGAATGAAATTATATAGCCATTTTGATTTAATATAAATCCGCTAAAAACATTCAACTTTGTTAAGGTGCTAATGTGGCTGCCCGATACTTCTAAGACAATTAGAAGAAGATCATGTTGGAGAGGTTTCGTTCAACATGATCTTTTCCTCAACAGCTCTGGAGGTAACAAAATTAAGGAAGAAATATTCTTGCTAACTTTTTTTATACAAAGGCCACATTTTAACACATCTAATTTTCTGAGAATCACAACTACCCTATTTTAATATCAAACAATAAAACAGGTAGCAAATTATCAATATCATACCAATTATGTTTTCATATAACGTTGGGCAATTCGGATCGTACTATTTGAGAACAATGTAAACTACAGACATTTATCGGCACGATAATACGTTACACGCACACAGAAGCTATGTGTCTATTCAAATGAACATGCGTGTGTACCTTGTACTGGGTACCCACACGTTGCTAGTGGGTACAAGGACAATGCGGAGGCAGGCCGAGCCGCGATGAGCCGTGGTATTAAATCTAGATTACCGTTTGGCGTTTTCGCTCGGCTGGATAATCAACGGGACTATATTAAAGCTATCAGTCACGTGACGCATGACGTCACGCAGAACATTCACATTTCGAACGCGAATTGGGGCTAGTGTCGAGACAATTCTTCATTTCGTCAGTTATAAGGGTTGTGTAAAACATATTTGATGAAATATGGGTATAGGGGCCAGTTTCACCAGTTAAAGTTTTAGATAGTTATCTATCATATAATTATATTTAACAGATAATGGTTGGCGTATGTATGGCATATTTATGGTCCGGATGGCGTAAGAAAGCGGTTCCTGGATCTTCCCCGTCTCAGGCGCAGAGTGGCACACCGTGTGGTTTTAGTCGGTTCGATTCCGACACACCGCCCCGCCGCAAACCCCGGTGGGGTGAAGACACGAGGGGGTATCCACACGTAAAAAAAATGTATGCCATATTTATGTACATATACATAAACATTCTTATTTGATATATTCAAAACTTATGAAGTCGAAATTGGTACTTTATCAGGCAATATAATTCCGAATATAATTACATTACTAAATACCTATTTTAAATTCATTATTTTTGTTTTATTGATTTTGAATGATTTAGGTATATGATTTTTTTTACAGTAACTGTTTACTAAAATGTTTGAATAATTATGTCCAAATCTGAAATTAAGATGTGAAAAATAAAGTAAGTGTTGATTTCTTAGGAGCTTTTAACAAATTGTCTGAAGCCTGTAACACTCTGGAGGAAGGGATCACATATTCCTCCAACACTATCATGCCTGGCCGGCCACTGCCCGATGCGCCGATTAACATATATACAACTTTCCAACATCAACCATTGGCTTATGTTAACATTTGTAAATGTTTTAAATATGTCGGGTAAGTTTTAATAATAAAATATTATTTAATTTTATTCATAATTTGTCATAATTAAAATGTTAACTTAAATTAATTTAAATGTGACCGTAAAAAAATACACAAGTCAAATGACATGATTTAATTTTAGAATATAAAGTTGACTTTGATTAAAGAAACTATAGGTGATTAAAACTTAAACCTCCGAACAAACAATTCAATATCTTTAATTTACGACACCATCAAATTATATTGCGGGGGAGTTTATCGATTGAATTAATTCGACTCTTCAAATTACAATCAGTCATAAAACATGGAAAATGGCGTCGCATTTTTCCGTGCGTCGTTTAATCCAAATCGAATATTTGAGTTAAGCGGGTACGATAAAATATGATTAGTGGTTATGCGGGGGCCGTGGTCGGCGCCGGCGACGCCAAAAGCAAATATCGTCGACCTACTCAAACAAGCGTCGATTCCGTACCATTGACAAATATTGTTCTTAACCCACGTGTTTAGGACACTCAATGAAAGAATACTTGATAGGCGCCAATCATGTGTAATTGAAAATATCGATGTTGCAACAACTTGGTTGGAGGACTTGATCTTGAAAGCAATAGCCAATTTGAGTTACAGACATGTTAACTTGACTTGCTTGAGCTATTTGTTCACACTATCTAATTCACCTTATAAGCCAAATCTATTTAATTTTTATAGTTTTCTGTTTCTTCCTACCTTTCGTAAGAAAACATATAATTTGATCATTTGATTTCCAGTATTCAGTTCACTATACTACCGTTGCACTTATTATAGAAATAGGACTAAATTACAGTCGGTAAAACGTGGGTATTATTTGGTCTACTCCTTCGAGGATACAGTCATCGATGCCCTAATACCCTAAAATGTAATAGACAGTCGTTTAAGATTAATCTCCACATTATAAGCTCGTGTAAAATTCAATGACATTTTCGCAATTCGCATACTTCTCGACGTACTTTTTACATTTTATGTGAGATTTCAGTCATACAACCTTTTGATGTCTATATTTTTCCGTCTACTCAGTGTATAACAATCGCTTTTATAGTAGAAGTAGTAGTAGTATAGTAGTATTAGGTAAAATAACAATTTTGTTCCAACCAAACTCAATTTTAGTAAAATAACTTTTAATGTTTAACAAAGGCATTTCTAAAAATAATCATCGCATTATCAAAAATTTATTTCTGTTTCCTATATTAATTTTGCACATAATCTTGTACAAGTACATCTCAAATCAACACGAGTCCTCACTTACGGGTGTCCATGTGACCTCTATTCAAAATCATCAAGGCAAATAATATGTTTTGTGAACGTAACACTATCAGGTTTTATGTTATAATTATGATGGGGCGGTTGCCCGCGGTGGACCATGACCGCTCGATATATTTTCATTCAGCCCTGTGGGTATAAATAGACAATTTTTATGAACGCCGCGACTTCGTCCAACGCCTGCATTAATTGGATGCATTTGGCGCGATGTTGTTCGGATAAAAATATTTACGTTGCGCACAAAATATATTGGAATATTTCCAGGTGAAGAGACGGCTCCGTTATATGTTCGCGGGGAATCAAGCTTATGGTTCGAATATCAATCGGTTCGATTGATAATCTGTCTTTGCTTATTTATCCGCAGCTCCACTCGTTTTATTTATTAATGTAGATAATCTAGGTAAGCGACTTCACTTCACAGGTCAGTTAATCTAAATTTCTAAATAATGAGATCGTTCAATGATATGCCAATGGGTTAAACATTTTCAATATACCATCGATGTTTATTGGAATAATTTAAAGTATGGGTCGCCGATTCTGTTTCGATAATATTTATTAGGAAGATCGCAAAGCTTTGCTGTAAATTTTTTCTTAAATAATATGACAATATTTAAGATTCTAATAAAGTGGTACCTATGTTAACTTTTTTAATAATGGTTTCAATTAGTCCTTTTATCATAGTTTTAAATTAGTTGATCTTTCGCAATGGTAGCATAAACTATGATGTACAACAGAAATTAAGGAGGCTTAGAGAGCTCTCCGCTTGCAGCAATAATTAATTTCCCGCTTAATTTGTGTAGTTGTTGTAGATGTAAATCAAGTGGTGGCTGGCAGTGCGGTGCGGGATAGTGCCCGTACTGTAACATTGTTTTGTTATAGGTAACTCGATCTTAATGAATTTAAAAGACCAAGCTTTATGATAAGAGATTATTGATATACATTCGGTTTAACATTCAGGTAAAACTTTGATGATATAACAATATTATCTTTGTACAAATAAGTAGTAGAATGCCCAACCAATGGTGATTAAATAGGCAAACTATACCACCCATAATAATTAATAAATATTTCGGACATCTAACTAACAACGCAAGCTAGTCCCAAGCTAAGCAGAGCTTTTGTTATTGGTACTAGACAACTGATGTAAATACCTGAATAAATACTTTTTTTTGTAAAAATATTTGCAGATTATATAAATATTTGGAACGATACAATGCATCTATAAGGAATTTCTTTCCTAAATCATATTATAGAAACATTGTTACTTGTCATGAAAAACAATGAACAGTCTCATCGTGCATTGAGAAAAAGACAGGAAGAGTAGGCAAATTTAATTTTTTTTATATATTTAAGCTGCGAAAATGACTCTGCCCTGCCTGATGGAAAGCATGAGCAGAATCCAAGAGTGGTAGTCACCATCCTCAATGCAAAAAATATCAATGCAGCATGGTGACCCACACTATGGCGGCCTGGTGAGATGCTTTTTCACGCCCCGCTTAAAGGACCCGGGATCATAGGGGGAAGGAAACACGTGCGCTGGTAGTGAGTTCCAGGTTTTGACCGCTCGGCACAGGAAGGAATTACCGAAGCGATGAGTACGAGAATGTATGTCTTCCACTTTAAAGCGGTGACTTCTAAGGCCAGCACGTGTTGTTCTGTAGAGGAAGGGAGAGGGGGGGATCAATTGGAAGAGCTTTTCAGAACACTCACCATGGTAAAGGTGATAGAGGACTGTCAAGGAGGCGATATCTCTACGCATTGTAGAGGCTCAAGGGTCTCGGTGGGTGTAAAACAAGACCTATATCGATAAGTCTAGCTCGCATAATATAGTATGGTAGTAATTAAATAAATAAATAAAACTAGTAAACTAAAATTTCGTTTGAACGATTTGCAGCAGTAGACTATTAGAGGTACTAAAATGTATAATTAAAATTGTTTAAAACATAGAGCTAAATATTTATCTAAAGTCCTGGGGTTTTCTAACCAAGCAAATGTTGTGAATTACTGTGAACGAGCTGCTGTATGGAATCCGCAGAGAGATATCTATGAGATTCCACCCTACTATAAGCTGGGACATAACCTTATACACACAGGTAGAAAAGACTGCCAACATTTTATTATCTGCGAATCGGAGGGATACCGAAAGTTCTTCCTTATTTTGTACTTGAAACTAATAAGTACTGAAGATTTTATAAAACAACAAAAAATATTAAGGTAATTTGAAAATTTAGTTTTATTATGTCCTTTAATAGTTTTGATTAATTGTCTCATTATTAATTAATAAAGAAATAAATGTTTAGTTAATTATCCAAAAAAGAACATTTAGACATCTAAACAAATTTCTAAGCACGCAGTTTGACTGAATATTCACTATAGAGTTGGCAATGCGTAAGTGATATATAATTATTGCTTAAAGATAAATAGCACTGCTAACATAACATTGAAACGAGTGTCAGAAAGATATGTAAAAAAAGCACTGTGTTTACCTAAGAGCTAATTATACAATTCCAAGGTTTCTTAGATTTTAGAGGTACAACAATGATTAAGGTAGCAATATGTGTTAGGTGTCTGTGTGTCCCAATCGTTACCTGCACAGAAACTATGTTTATTACAGTAGAGTAACCACGAACTTGTGTATCTACGACGATGAGAATTTACTCCAAATACTAACTACAAATAGCATACAGAACGTACTTCTATATGTATTTGGTTTACTTTGGCTACTCCTCAGTTGAGATTGTATTAACATACCTTCCTAGATAAATGATATGACTTTTTAATGTATTAGGAATTACACTATGAGAAAACATAAGTTTTAGGGTATACTCAATGTGTTGAGCATGCGAAGATAAAACACTTTTTGGGTTCAATGTTCTGAAATTTTAAATTAAAAATTGATTGAAATTGAAAATTAAGTCAATATGCGAATAAAAAGACAAATATTGTTATAGAAATCTTTACACAGCATAAAATGAAGTTTCTTCCACTGTCTGTTCGCCTACATCTTTTAAACTACTCCACCGATTTTAATGCAATTTTCAGCAATAAATACAATGATTCAAGTGGAATATTCTGAGAATTTCAAAGCTTACCGCGTGAAGCCAGGTAGGGTAGCTTGTAAAAAATAAAACTTTAAATACTAACTTGCAGATATTTTTGCCTGTGTTTTTTATAGTTTTTATTTGATTGAGAATTCTCTTATCATCTTTTTTATTTACAAAAGTAAATATATGTTACTCCAAGTTTCTTATGTTGCAAAGGACGTAAACAAGCTTGGCTATTTCAAGTATTGAGTTTAAAAAAACCGTTCCAACGAAAGAAAAAATGATTGAGATATTTCAATGGGACATATATAAAGGGACCCGCATTCCACATAAAACTCAGCGTCGCTTATTTGGTTTTGTTGACTTAAAAGTTTAGCGTTAAGCTATGTTTCGGGAATAACACTTTGCTTTATACTCTTAAAATAAATAGGTCCGTTCAGACATAGAAATGAAACGAAATATTTTAACTCAATTTATTTATGTCTACGCATACATACTACTTTCTCTCTCTACCTCTTTCTCTCTCTCTCGCTCCCTCTCTCTCTTTTTTTCTCTCTCTCTCTCTCTCTCTCTGTGTGTGTGTATGTTGCAAAGATAAACAATAGTAAACGGTATTTTAGTTTTGTTTTAAAAAATCGACTTCTCTATGTTCAATACCTCTATTTAATGCTTATCTTAATTCTGTCTGAGAATGGCTATCTACTCACAGTGACACTGAAGATAACGTGAGACAAGATTAAAGCCTAAAAAGTACTAGGATAAAATTGTTGCAAAGAAATAAAAACATAGAAAAAAAATAAGAAAATGTCAAAAAGATGACAATATTAATAGTCCTTTTGAATGTTGAGAAGCATAAACAACATAACGTTGACCACTTAGTGTTTATCGAACGCATTTTAAAAATAATTGAAATATTTATTTTCAGGGTTTTCTTAAAGAACACAGCGAAACATGTGCATGAAAGTGCTTTGAATGATGGCCATTTCTTTGAATGTATATTAGGCTTAATTATTTTCACTTTCCGATTAAATATATACTTTTTATCTAAAAGTGATCTACGCATAAAGATGAGCAAAGTAGTAGGGCTCTGCTAGAGACTTAATGGAATTTAAGTAATTATTAGTTATTTTAGACTTCCATATAAGGGTTTTGACTTAAATTTACAGACTGCAATATGCAATAACTCATACGGCTTACAGTCAATTAAATTAGTTTCCAATTTGCCCCTTACAGTGAGCACAGGCCGTAAGTCTCGACCCGGACACGTAAGTGGGTCTTAAGATCAGAAATCGTACACTTACAAACGTTTGAAAATAGGTAGGTATGGCATTTTTTTATCATGATCATACACTTTAATATCGAGAATCAATCTATAACAGAATCCTGCAAAATTATGCAAGCATTTTAATAAATAAGCAAAGAATAGAATATTTTTCAATATTAACTTTAAAAGTATTATTTCAGTTTTAAAGCCTAAATTAAACTTGCAAGTTACAGATATAGAGATATAGGTTTAACAAACCCTTGGGTACTTTTAATATTATAATGGTACCCGAGACTCGAAAGTAATATTTTATGAATAAATTATATCCACAATCTTGGCTGGAGCGGTCTGATAACAAAATATAATTTCCTATCCCTTAGTTAAAATTTTTCGGTATAGTGTGACCATAGAAGCTTTAACTTGTTTATGTAAATTGGGAAAAAAGTAATGGTTTTACTTAAATGAAAATAAAAATTATAAAGCCATTAGTCATTATAAAGTAGCCACTTGATTGGAGAACATGTGCAGTGCAACTAGTGGTTTCGTTATTTACGATCTTAAACTTTTGTTTTAATGAAGGAATATTTCAATGAGTATCGTTGTTTACTTCAAAAGGTGATAATTTTATGTATAAATCATTATTCCACTATTGAGAAACGTATGAAAGATTCATTTTATACTAAAATATATTAACAACACAAAATTATACATATTTATTTAGTACCTAATCTCTATTAATATCTTTTTGCGTCCAATCTATCATCATCATAGGTTTAAACAGTAAATTCTCGATTCCAGTGATACGCAATCGAACGAAACGAGTTTTGTAAAATGCAAGTACCTACCCATCAATTGTATACAAAAGTATCAACCTGTAAGTGTGTAATCTTCAGTACTTTATTTTATGGCATTATCTATAATCTAGAAAACCCATAACATCGATAAGTGCAATATCACTTAAGAAATTGATTGATAGCCTGCTATAAACACCATGATATAAACAATAGGAGCGTTCACTTTATGAGAGTACCAACAGTTATTTGAAATTGGCAGAGTGAACACAATGTATAACCTTATTTTAATTAAGTCAGCAAGTATTCCTGCGCAAGATAAGATAAAAAAACCCTTAAAATTTAATCAGGAACGTCGAAATTAAATTATCTAATTAACATTACTTGAGACGCTGAGCGAACAAAGTCACCGAGTTCGTTTTACGACAAATTTCTTATTAAAAAGACACTTTTAGAGATAGCAATAATGATTGTTTTGATCGTTTCCTACCTTGGTTTTGGTCTTTGATAAATCGATTATATTTACCATATGGAATAGTTTAAAATTGCTTCAATATATTTAAATTATCAGTAAGTAATTAGTGGAATATCTCGTCGAAGGAACTTATAAAAATTTTTAAATGTCGGGTTTACCTTTTGAAACGTTGAAAATAATATAATCTTTAGATTCGACGACTTCCTTATTTTAATTACTAGATTTTTAATATTCTTAGAAAGATGATTAAAATGTCACCTTTGAAACTAGTCCTATCTCCTAATACGGTGGTGATATACGATTTGAATTCTCTAATTGAATATCGTTAACAAATTACTGTTGTTTCCATGAATATAAGGAAAAAAATGTGTTTTTTTCTCGTGTACCTTTGCAATATTTTTACATTTTTCTTTAACTTACCGTCAAATGCACAGCCCGGGGCAGACATATACAGTGACCGCATGAATTTTAAACCTGATTACTTAGCTAAAAGCGGTGGACGCTCGTAGTGGCTCTAACTACTCCCGAGTGAGATTTTTATTGTGTTTTTTATTTCAGTTAGCCATGGTTATATATTTTAACCAGTTAGGTACGATATTAGAGAGAGAACTGTTTAATCACAATGTTAAAATGTATGTAAATAACGAGGTCATTTTTGTAATTCAATTTTAAAATCACTAAGGTTAAACGAACTATATTAATTTATTGAATTATTTAGTTAAAATAATAAAATAATAGTATTATTATATATTATATATATTACTAAAGAAAAAGCCAAAATTCTAAATAACTTATGTAGTAAAAATCGCAAGTGATCGTATAGCTTTAGCAAGCAAAGAACTTCAGCATGAAAATTTTGATATTAAATTCATTAATTCAAACATGTTGGTTCATCTGCACGTTTGCCTCTAATATATCGACTTATACCATAACGACGTGTCGCCACGCGACCAGCCAATCTGACGAGATTAGGTGTTATATTATAATAATTTGGTGCCTTTATTCAATTCCCAACATATACTGCCGTCAAAAAACCTTTAATAATATCACAAAATGATACAGAAATCCCATGATAACTTCATCATATTTGTATTAGTCACACAAACAATTTACAAGGAATAATCAAATAAAATATGGACAAATTACTACAGCAAGTAAATTACATGTTTATACTCGCTTGTTATCCTTCTAAGATATTTCCAATGAACCTAACGAATTAACGTAATAAACGTAATAATTAATACTACACACGCTATCTCACAAAGTTAATTTAGGCAGAATGAATGATAATCGAATTTCGGTTACTCCGCGGTTTGTACCGCTTCTGCGACGAAACGTATCTAGTACTTGGGATAAATGTACTTCCTTAGATATTCATGTGAAATTACCTATTGTGTATTCACAAGCTTTCTTCGTGTGGTATAATGGTGAGATTATACATACAGATTCCTCAAATATTTATAAACAATGTTCATTGTTTTGAAAAGGTCAGCCAAAAATCTATAATTCTTTTTTAAAAATAAAACCTGGGATTTAATTCATTTGTTGCGAAAATTTATAAACAACTGAGCTCAAAATATAAAATTAAGTAGATATCATGATATCTAGACTTATACATGTATAAGTCTGTGAAGAGGTACATCTTAAAAGCTTATCTTGTTTGTACCTGAAAATTGACGGCGCTATCTCTTAGAGAAATAAAAAGAAAGTTATCGGTAAATCAACAAACTTAAAATATTTCCATTAGTGAACAAAAGTAAAACATTAAGAGAATTCATGTACTCTGTCTGAACAATATCGTTTTTATTAAAACATTTTCAGAAATATGTTAAAACATTTAATAAGAAAATGTAAAGCTAACTTTTCCAAGTTACAGCCTATAACAATTTAAGTTTGTGAAATTAGATAAATTTGTAGTCTGATTAGTGGTTCTTTTTCTCGATACTTGCGCTTTTAGTTCTAAAGCAATTTGTAAGGATCAAGTGTTTAAATGTCGACATATTTATTAAAGCCTTCGTTCGCAGTTGTTTAGAAAAGGATTAATTGTTATGACAACAGAAGTATCTTAACCAATATCTCATAATACGGTTTTTAAATTTAGTAATAATTTTTTAAATTATATCCTGCTTTAGAGGATCAGTTACAAAATATAACTTTATGTATTGTTCTTTTCTCTGATTACTTTCTAAACGTTTTATTATTACCTTGAAAATGTCGAGTTCCATTTCTCATAAGAAGAAGTACTTTAAGCTCTAAAATTTAAAATAAGAGTCTACAGTTAGCAATAGGATCAGTTTATGATTTTTGTGATATACTCTGAAGATAGGTACATAACAAAATTTGCCAGTTTCCAATTGTGATTAATAAATCATCGCGTGCCGACCACATCCATCCATCCATTTTTTTACGTGTGAAAACCCCCTCGGGCCTTCACCCCACCGGGGTTTGTGGCGGGGCGGTGTGTCGGAATCAAACCGATGAAAAGCACACGGTGTGCCACTCTTCGCCTGAGACGGTAGGGATCAAGGAACCGCTTTCTTACGCCATCCGGACATCCATCCATCCATGGGCTAAGGTACATAATAAGTACCTCATCTGATGAATGAATGATGAATGAATCAATAAGTATTTTATTCCCATTTAGTTAGTTATCCAAATTAGGTATCTGTTATGTGTCCCCATTCATACGATTTTTTTATGATTCTTTTTAATTTTACTGTTTTTCTGATGCCTTAAAAGTCACATTACAACATTTTTTTCGAATAAAGTATTTTTGAATAATAACAAAAGACCATTAACTCACTCATGTCGTTGAAAACATTCAGTATTCAACGCTATTTACCGAACTGTAAAACAGAATACCCACTAAAATCAATATGGAAGTAATTCCAAAATACTTAACATCTAATGGATATCGTATATGAACAATGTTCACTGTCGACTGATACCTAATTACATAGTTTATGAACAGTTTCAGCCCTCGTCCACGCCCGTCTCATTGTAATCAAGTATAAACAAACAAGTGGCTGCCATGACCTGTTTCCGGAAATTAACTTATACGACTGCGCCAATCTAGCCTTCGCAAAGAACCGACGACTGTTTTCAGTCACGTGAATATATGTAGTTTCTCTTCTTTGTTGTATTTAGTTAGTAAATCTAGCTATGTTGTTAGGTTTTTTTTTCTTTTAAGGCTGTCTTGTTTATCGAGTTACTATTTTCATATATATATTAATTCGCGAATATTATTAATTTGTAACGGTACAAAGCACCTTTATACCCTGTTTATAAAAATTATACGAATGGAGGAGTATGTAATTTGGCACAGTTGAACTTTATGCTGGGCACGAGTTCAGAAAGGTACAAAAGAAATAGTAAAAATTAAATCAATTTATGGTTGAATTATGACCAGCATTAGTCATAATAAATACTCTATTTTGAAGTAGTTAAAAGGAGGTAAATAAAGTTTAGAGACGATATATCAGTAAAATAAATACATTATGAAATATTCAAATATACATATAAGTAAAAAAGAAATTAAATAAACAGAATCTTCTTCATCTATTAAGTATAGAGGCGTAGGTAGTATGATGATGTAATGACACGCTAATGGACAAGATTGACCAACGCAACAGTTATCTAGAAATGTGTATTTGATTACATTAACATTGACCTCTTTTGTTTGTGACTAATAAAAAAACTTCCAATAACCAGTGTTATTAACAAATAAACCTCAAACATAGCCTACAAATAAAATAAAACTAAAGATTTACGGAAAAGCGTTTTTTTTTTATAATAACTTTCGACGGGCCGATTAAGAGGGTATTCTTTAAAGTAGTGGTTTCAATCCAAAGTTTCACCCCCTCAAATCGAGCCCTATCGACTTCGTTTACCAGGAAAAACAACAACACAATACTAGAAGTATTTTTCATCAGTACTTTTCTCCCGCGCTATATGTATGTATATATATATATGTATATATATATATATACATACATATACATATACATATACATATATACATATATATATATATATATANTGCCATCACATATTAAACAGAAAAACTACAAATACAATTGGTAAATGCAGCGTTTGTCTGCTGAATAACTGTAGTTTCAGTACAGATTTATACCAATGTGTCCTTTTAAATATACGTTTCCAATCTGCATTTGTCATGGTTTGAAACGATACGGAAATATCCACGCTGATGTAGAACCTAATCGCGCAAATATATTTCAGTAAAAAACATTTTTGTAATACTAGGGCCACGTTTCACAGCAGTAAAAAGATATGACACCTATATAACCGCCTACTCCAATGCGACTGGACTCAGGGTTCTTTCCCGAGGTGCCAATAACTTTTTTTTAATGTGCGGAAAACCCCCGCGGGGCCTACGTCGTTGAGTGCTCCGAGATGGATATGTCAAAATGTAAACGGCGAAAATTTTGTAGGTTATTCGGTCAAGGTGTTATAGGCGGAGGTGAAGTCATTATTTTTACAATAAAATTATAAAAACATCACAAATAATTTTATTTTGTTTTATTTTTTTGTAGATATAGCCTTACGATAGCTTAGACCTGTTAATTAATAATAATATGCTTTACTCGCATCTTTCTGGTACTCAACCCTGAAATATGAAAGTATTTCTTACTGAAATATTTCTAAATATTTGTAAGAAACTTTGGAATGTAATTATACTTCACCCTAAAATTTTAATAAATTCCGCGAGTTCATTATCGTAGGGCAGAAGAGCCTTAATGCGTGATTATTATTTAATATGTAATAATTAAAACGGTGTATAGTGCTAAAGTCTATATTAGCTTTTACTACTAATCATAAATAAAATAAAATTAAAATTACTATTATTACTATTAACCATACTATTATAAAATAAGACGAGGCATTCAATTGCGACATAATTATACAAAATGAACTTATTTGTCTTATCTTATAACTTTTATGTCACGTAGGTACAAAAACATCTGATATTTATTTATTACCAATAAGCATAACGTAACCTAATACACAAACAACCTCGTACAGCCAATTTCATAACTTGCAAGAAACTAATAGTGAAGTAACGAGCTAGCATGTCAAAGAACCAATATATTTTGTTTGCATAAAGGCACATGCACGGCCGCATGTTACGGCAGAGTTTTAGCAAGTATCCGTCGGGAAACGGCGATGGAGAAACATTTTTCATAAGGCCTCTACAATTTTTTAATCTTCAATGCATGGAGACACCATTCTACTTATATGGTTTGTCTAAAATGTTGATTGGAAAACCTTTATCTAGGAAAAGCTATTGCTTTTTTTTTTCTAATGTTACTTTTACAGTAAAAGCAAATAAGTCAGGAAATATTTTTAATATGATAAGAGTTTCGGCCTCTCCGTAAATAACCATTTCAATTTATAGATATGTGACTTAAATTTGCTTAAAATATTGCTTACGAAGAGTAAATACGCCTCCTACAAGGCGGTCTGACGACCTGGTGAAGATTGTAGAAAACTGTTGGATGTTAACAGTACAGGACCGGTTATTGTGCCGGTCGCCACGGTGTGGATCACCATGTTACATTGTAACATTGTCTGCATTCGCAGTGAACATGGTGACCACCACTCTTGGATTCAGCTTATACTTTCTATCAGGCAGAGCAGAGTCACTTTTAAAAAATCATACATAAAAAAGAGCCTTGAGAGAGGCCTATGACCCCGCAGTAGACATCTTTCGGCTGAGATGATGACGATGATTGCCTACAGTATATCTAATGTTAACACTTCATATAAGCGATTTCGCTTTCCTAATATTGTTTCTTTCTGTTTATCTACCTTCCTCTTCAATATATTCTCAATTTGCATAACTAGTTCTTTAAACATTCAGTTTTGTCGACGGCGAAAGGTTTATCTTCTTACGTAAAAGATATTTATTTCAAAATGGCTGGTTTATTAGCAAACAATTTGTAGGTCCATGTCATCATATAATACAATACTTATAAAAGTAAGTACATAAAAGCGTGTGCATGTACAAATGAAGAAATTGTGTGCTCTATAGTTTTCAGGATTTCTACGAGATGTAACTATATATTATTTAATTTCATAAAAGTTTTAGGTTAGATGAGAAGTTCTAATGAAAGAAGATAAAAAGAACTTAAAATTAAAAAACTTTCTAATGCAAATATATAAAACAACTTGACAAGTCGATGTCACAATTTAATCTGAATGTTTAAACCACAACTGTTAATCGTTATTTATAGACACGATATTATTTATTATTAATATTTTAAAATTATGTTGTGTATTTTTAATATGTCATACCTTTTTTGGATGAATATAAGATACATATATTTTAATAAGTAATTTTTGTTTTTCGATTTATTAGCGTTATATTTTTCGCGAAATTATGTACTAATGAGAAATCGATACAACACAAATAATTAAAAGTCCATATTCCATAGTTACTTGTTACAGGCAAAGTCAGGCTGTGGGCTTTAATTTTTTTTAAGTCGATTTTGAGCCTATTTTTTCTGAAAGATTAAATATGGGACACCATAAGTAATAAAACACTACATGTCGGTTTGAGAGCCAGACAATTCCGAATTCGCTTAGATTCAGAGACAAAGACAGACCACGATTAAATTGGAGCATCAAATATGATTCATCCAATTGTTACAATAATCATTTGATGCACAGAAATAACAATATTACCACCAAAAACTCTTATTTTTTGCCTTACATCATAAAACTTTTTCAAAGGAGATTCTATTATCATTATACAATAGCGTTTTGTGTGTATCAATGGTTAATATAAACCGATTAACATTTAATATACATTGTAATTACATTGTAATATTGTCCCAGATGGTTCAATACAGTGTATGTTTTCTTTGGTTACAATACTGTAATATGTTTTCATTAATAAAATATATTCAACTCTTTTTCATTTGTTTATAAAATTTATTGATGTGTATTTTGGTGATATATAGGGGATTAACTGTCAAAACAATTGAAGACACATAATGCAATATTGGAAAAAAATCTGTTATATTATTTTTCGGTACATAGGTCTAGACCGATGATGAGTACATGTCATTTTAATCAATTCAAGAAAATGAGTTACACTTACTCACGACACGTATTAATTACTCTAAAATTAACTCTAAACAATCTATCACTACCAACTATACATTATGTTTACGTTCTCTTAAACCACAATTGGATTAGTTCGCGTATTTAGCATTTAAGGAGTTGATGTAATGTTTTAACCATTTTAGATAACACATCCATATTATTATAGAATTCATAGCTATCATAATTACTGTAAATCCAGGCACTGCTGAAACATATATGTCTGTGTGTAAACATTGTGATGTTCGATAGCGTAAATCCTTAAACGTAATTCAAACTGTCGATTTACGCGCGTATAGCCGGTGCCTAATCCCAGTCGGACGGGTACAAACGACATCGTCAGGTGATATCAGTTGCAGCTGCGACGTGCTCGCTTCTAGATTCACTTACGGATTGATGGCAATGCAACGCGATATACTTTCCTAAGCTACAAATCACCGAACCTTTTCGATCGGCTTTCACAAAAGAATATTGAAGAAATATTTGCTTTATTCTATCGGTATACAATTGCATCGCACATTTTTGTGTATCAAAATTGTTAAAATAAAAATAGTTTGGAAATTGAAACAAAATTTTACGAAAAAATCGTGCCTTCATGGTATCATATATACCATTAAGTTTGGTTTAGCTTTCGTTGCGGCTGATCATAAAATACAACGGGACCTAACTTTATGCCGTCGGCACGCGAATATTTAGGTCTGAGTCACATTAATGTATTTACGGTCGGCAGATTATAATAATTAATGAAAGAAACATTTTTATCTTTAAAAAATGAGTGAATAGACGTAGAGACGCTAACAAAATTAGATTTTGCCTTAAAAAAATCTTCTAACAACATGTACACTGCAAATACTAGGCTTAGTACGTATTTTAAAAACGATTTTAAAACGTTATAAAATTGTGGCAATTGCCTAATACGAACTATTCATTGCCTATTTTTACTACTATTTACGACCCAGAAACGCTAATTTTTGAGTTACAATACACAGTCATTGCGATGAGGATAAATCGCTGAAAATAATAAAATACCACAAACTGATTAATTCTTTTTATCTATGATCTTTGAGTTCTTATAGAAATACTCTACTTTCTATAATAGTGCCTATAATATTTGAAGATTTTCACATTTTATCAACAATCCAAGAAAGGGGTTAATTAAAAAAGGTTATCATTTGAATATTTTTTTATTCGTTCTGAATATTTTTTATAACTCAAGTCATGCTAAATTCACACTCTTATTTCTTAGGTCGATGAATAAAGAGCTGATTGTTTTCTCAGCTGATATATTATACAAGTGACTCCTATATCTTGAAGTAACCTTAAAAAGGGTCAAACTTAGGGTAATTTATTGTTATTCACGCAATCATTTTTACGTATGGCATCTTTTTAATTTTTTATTTATTTAAGTTACAAAACAATTTAAAATAACAGACATAAAAAACCCATTAAACCTGTAGTGGTTTATTTTGGGTGTGAGTGTACAATCCTTATTTCATTCCTTTTTATTTAAATTACTACATGTACTATAGAAACAAAAAATCCGGTAAATATATGAATTATACAAAATGATTGGTAGCACTGCAATAATTAATAGGCAGATGGTAGGTAGGCGTACAAATATTTCTAGCGACAGCTGAAGTTGTTTACGTTCGATGAAGTTAATATTTTTTACCTAATTTTACAAGGCTCGGGGTCTATACAGCATGATAGGGAACTGTTCCAAGTTTTTTTTTTTTTTATCGGTAATAGGTATATTTATTATATTGTGGTTTATGTTAGATGATTTATTTATAGGCTTATGTTACGTAATGTTTGCTTTGGGTAGTAGCAGATATTTTTGACTATTCTTTTTAAGTTAGATGAATTAATTTTATTTTTATTTCTACTGGTATTTCATTCTTGCCTAGGTCTTGATAGTGAGGCGGTGACTTATCCAGTGCGCCATCCGTTCAGTCAATGATACACTAAAAACTAACTACTAAATGCGACGGAGCAAATGTTTGCACGAAGCAATACTTTCTTATTTTTAAACAGAAATAACGTTACTTTTAATTACATTCGAAATTGAGCAATGTAAAATGTTTGCTTTTGGGTAGATTGCTCAATTATTTTAAATTTATTGTCCAACCCTAAGTAAAATTGAATTAACAAAGCTCCTAGCAAATTACTTAGTCATATTAGTTTCAGGCGATCAATTTTGGTCTGGTATTAGATTTGTTTTTGCGAAGTACATCTAAAATTGTAGACAGTTTAGTTAGGATAATTACGGTCCTTTATGATACCTATTAAGTTGGGGTTCAATTTCGTTTTATTTTGGTATTGATGGTCTGCAGGATAGCACGAGCTAAAAACGTTAGTGTTTTTTCACGAGTTTCCAAGTGTTTTATATACGGCATTATTAAAAATAAATTTAAAAAAAAAAATATGTAAGAATTAAGCTGGTTTGATAAGTTAAACGCATAAATCTGGAATGCGTTAGTGCAAGACGGATCGTGAGGACGGAGCGGGGTGAGTTACCCTCGCCCGCCACCTTAGGCGCCTACAGCATTTACCTACAGAAAATATGTTCTTAGACCATTGTATAACACAATCGTGATGCCTAACATTGGCAAAACTAAAAAAAATGTAGTTGGCAACTAAATATCATAGAGAATAATTACAACGTAATATATTTAAAAGTGTCAAATAAGTATAAACATAAAAAATATAAATATAAACTTTATTAGAACAGAAAAAAAAAACAGTATAGAAATTCATTTGTGTACGAAAATAACCACATAAGTTATAAACTGTGTCGTGGCTATTATCGCCCACCTCCAGCAAAGTATAAGCATTCATAATAGTAGATTATAAATTAATAGGTAAGCTATCCATTACAAAAAAAGCACCTTAATGTGTATGGATGATAATAATGAAACCGACGAAGGCATATAATCACATATACCAATTTACGTACCATTAAATTTAACAACGAAGTCATAGTTACAACGGAACTCATTAGTTACATTACTTCATGAGTTACATGCTTATGCATACTCCGGGTATTCATAAGCATGTAACTCATAAAGACAGACGGCACAGGTAGCCGCACTCATCGAGTCCTCGATATTTTACCGTACATTACAAACGTTGCACCGGACACCTAAAGTTAATTGGATGCGCAGACCACACCAACCCATCACTATGAAATATAAAACAGGCTGAGCACGTTTAGAGGTGAGTGCGACCCTATTATCCAGGATGCAGACGACGTCAGCGTAACGTGTCGCGTCTCGTTATCATACTGCAGCATAGTGCTTAACGGAGTTACCAGGTTGCGGGAATTTTGTTGAAGTGACAGTTGATGAGCCGAAAATGCCAAGCCATCTATCGCGTTCCTAAGACAAGATGCGCTCGCATTTCATAATATTTTACCATCGAACACATTCTATATTTTGTATAGCTAATATTGTGACTAATTTCAAACAATGTCTGATTTTTGGAGTCAAAAGTAAACAAAAGTTTGGACTCTGAAACCCTTCCTACATGATTTATTATGTTAGTTTAATGAGATAAACATTGGTACTAATCTCTGTACTTTGTCACTTTATTACCTCTGTGTATTTAGCAATTTTCAATAATCATTTTCATTTTGTATTGTGTGTATTCAAACAGCTTCATCAAAGCGATGGTGCTTAAAACCGCAGCAATGCAAAACGAAAGTTGTGCTCATACAATGCAAAATATTGCTATTTTTGTTGCGAGTATTCACACACAATACGTTTGAAACGGACTGTAATAACGGCCCATCACAATTTCTACGGTAGAGTTGTCGAGCCGATCGGAAAAATTCACTCGACTCGACACGACTCGACTCGGTCCACTCGCCCCGAGTTGGACCCGGTGTCGTAATCCGCGTGTCCTGCTATGTGTAAAATTGAAATTAAAATTCTATTAAAACGGGATTGGAATAGACCGCGCTGTATACTATTTTTATACACTCTGATAAATTGAGTAACTAGATATGCCTCGATAGTAAGGAAGTGGGACATTGAAATAATTAAATTTTCTTATGTTTCGTTTTATCGGGTATAGGCTACAGGTTTTAGGATTGAAAAAAGTTTTTTACGAAATACTTTGAAACAGGTATCACTTTCAATTAGTAATGATTCTCCGTACAGTATTCAAATGGATAACGAATGAATACTGGATTAAATTCTCAAAAGAATAGCAGTAACAAGAATATAGTTACGATTTTTCACATAATCTTGTTTTTTCTATGTAGTGTTGTTAAGAATAATATTCAAATAAGTAAATAAATAAAGCCGTATCATATTTTATCTACAATAAAAAAGCAAGAAAGAAAACGTTCAATTTGCTTTCTGGAAAGTTTGTTGACATATAAGCACATACATTTATATACACATTCGTACATACAAAAATCGCACGCAGTAGATAATAGACTATATTAAGAGGTATACTTTTCGCTAGGTGACTCTGTCATCTCAAGAAGGTAATTAAAAAAAGAAGAAGGTAATGAAAAATAATGCGTTCACAAAGCCGGAGTTGTGGAAAGGACACGGAAGAAACATATTATCAGTTGAGCAAAGACATCTGTTGTAATTCGACAGGAAACGCAATAAGGATCAAGGTAAGTGGATAAGAATGGGGTGTTGAGGAATGAAAAGAGAGTTTAGCGCTCTTTGATTGCGGTGCAGATGAATTAGTAACCATTTTAATGGGAGCGTAGAGCAGACACGTTGTACTTGCAGAGATTACATATGAATCCAATGCTGTTATTGAGAAGACGGTCTAGCTTAGTGAGGAAGTCTGCATTCAGGTCGAAATAACACACATCTGCATAGTCAATTATTGGGAATCGTAGGGACTCCTAGATTTCCTACAATTCCCAATTCCAATTTTAAATGTTTTCGTTTTAGAAGGTAGGAATTTTTTAACGGTATTTTTGAGCTTGTCAATTAAACGTTGAGTCTACGAGCAGGCCTACGTCCTTGACTACTGGGCACCGAGGCAAAACTGAGCCGTTGAGGACGAGCCTGTGGAAGTGAGGCTGTGTCCAATTTGCGTACCATAATTTTGCAGCCTACCACGATTACCTAACATTTGGCCGGGTTTATTTATAATTCGAATCTTATCGAACATAATGTTATGTAATCTAGGTCTATGGTCTATCTTCGACATCAACCTATTGTTCTGCTGGCTGCCTCAGTTTTGAGCCAATCTCGTAGAAAGCCGAGACGTTTTAAATGCGTATCAATCTCATATTTTTTTAAAATAACCCACAACATTTTATATGTATTTTTGTAACGTTTGCAGAATAAATAGATAAATAAAAAGAAATTCAATTACAAAAATAGTTTTTGTAGAAAAACAAACTAGTATGCTGTACGACCTGCTAATAAAACTCGCCTCATAAAAATGGTCTGCAAAAAAAAGAAGAGGTAGTTGTAGCTAGCGAGGCTGGAAAGTTTACTCTCTTCCAAGTGGAGATTATGTACAATTGGAAAAGAACTGTGTGTTTTGATTTGGTCCAAGTCCAAGTGACCGAGATATTGCAATCGCCTTTACAGCTGCAAGTATTTTATAATAATGAAATTTGATGAAATGTGATAAACATTAAAAAACTTTAAAAATATACCCGTAATAAGTCTTGATACCTAAGGCTAAGTACATAATTTGGGAAAATATATTTCTCAGAAAGTTTCTTAAAACTTGAATTAGTATTTTTTACGTTTTAGGCTAAAACCCAGCAGTGCTATCTTGTAATTTAGTGAAGCTCTAGTGCGCTCAATTGGACTTCAAGACATGAAATTCTCGGATATAAGAACCTTGTGCTCCTCGCTCAAGAAGGGATTTATTGACATCGCGATAAACTGTTCTGTGGAGCGCCATTCGTCGATTAAATGACGTCACAGCCTCACAGTTCGGTCTTAAGTGGCTTTCGTTATTGTATTCATAGGTACATATTCATATCTTTGAATCTCAGAATGTATTGAGGTGATTTGTACTTGTGAAAGAGTGTACTTAAGTGGGTTTTCTAACAAGTAAATTTGGAAAAAAAGGACGAACGAACAAACCATGTTTGAAAAATAAAATACAATTACATAAGCTCTGGTATGTTGCAAGTGGAGTAGTCGATATCAATAGTGTTGTTATAATACTGTTCCGATGCTTGGTATGAGTTTCCTATTGTTATGAGTAGGGCTATAGCACCGGTATGACATCGATGGTAACATCACTAGTAAAAAAGCATTTTTTTAGAAAACAATAAGATGCGATACCACTTTTAACTTTTTATTATTCTCAAAATTTTTGAGGACGCTATTTAGAAAACCACACTTTTGCAGTGCAGAGTGTGGGTGGTCTTTTCGGTTTTTTTGTAACAAATTATCATATTTCTTCACAACATCGATGGCTACAGGATTTAGAGTTAGTTATATTAATTAAAAATAATTATATTGGGTATAAAATTAATGATTTCGAATGTTTAATTAGGTTCGTATAAGTATACCAACACTAGTGTAGTAATTAAAAAAATTAACGATAGAAACGTAAAAGAAAAACATTTTAACACTAATCTTGTATAAAATCGAGGTGACCTTTAGTTCACGAAAACAATTTAGGTTAAAAGATAAGGCGTTTATACCGTTACTTTTTTTATTTCATTGCCGCACAGTTTGGTAAATGTGTTACTAGGAGATAAGAAAATAAAGTAACTTTTATCATCCTTCACTGATTTTCCCTTAGATAATAGAATTGCGTAAGCACGGGACACTGATACAGTGTTTTGAATGTAGAAATAAAAAATTATAAAATAAAAGTAGGACTGTCTTTCACTTGAAATATATATGTATACTATAAACAAAAAATGTTATTACCTAAGCACTTTTCCCTCATTTTGTTGAAAACTTAGTATAACATGTAAAGAATATAAAAAAAAATTTTGAAATTTCTTTCGGTTACAATTTATCTTATTATATACGATAAGGTTGCTGGCAAATGAGATAAAAAGTAGATTATCTCATTCTACAGTACCTTATAAATAGGTTAATACAGATAAATAAGACGTTGGTTTCAATGAAGAATTTTAAGACTAGTTTATTGTATTTTATGACTTGATCACTCAGAGTGCTCTGACCGGCTTTGTTATATCATAAGTAAAAAAATATTGATTTCATTCAAAAGAAAATGTGGTCAGATACAACAGCAATATTCAAAAATAACTAAACTGATTTAAATTTCAACTCGATAAAATAACCAGTTTATAAAACGGAGGCTACGTAAAATGCCGTGAGAACAACACCTAAAATATTCAGTTTTCGATGTCTAAAAGGACCCCAGTTCGCTCAACACAACCCCTACGCTTTACATATTTCACAAGAAAAAGTTAATCGAAGTTTTTCTGCTTCAAACTTCCAAATTCAAACAACTAAATCTATGCGATTTACGACAAAACTTCACCAAGAACGCCGCGTGACGTGTTAGTTAGCTCTAGACTTACCCTTGAAATAATATTTTACCTTAAACTTTAGCTAAGAAAACAAAATAACGTTTATCACGGCAGCTAGTCGAGGCAGAAATATAAGGTATTGTTATGATTCTACTCAACCGTTTTTGTTTGTTTAGGGTAGATTATACGAGAAGTATTTGACAGATCAAAGCTATCATATTATTTGATTTGGTTCTCGGAATACCATTTGTCAACTTGATATCTATTCTTTCTTTTTGTGTAGTACGAAATAGATCTAGTAGTTACTATTTTGTGTATTCAGAATGAAAAAATCTTAAAAAAAAATCAGTTTATATTTTTTGGCTCTTAAATTATAAGGAGATCTTGGTTATGAGATAGATTATTCCTGAACTTAGCTTTTATGTAATCCACATTATGAGGCGTTACGCTTGATGGTCGATAATTAAGACACTCTGTGAGATTTGGTAAACCTGAACAATCATAACAAACATTCTTATGTATTAAATAATTGATGAAATACCAGACAAAATAACTTTAGATGAGTACATTTTTCTTGGCAGTAAGTGTAACATTCACAGTTTAAATAAAAACGTAGTTTTATAATAATGCCCTTTTTAACGCTTTACAAAGATTTTATTTACTGTAACACAAAAGAAACGCGCAAAAAATAATCCTAAAAGTCATAGTCGATATTTATGCGTATTAATATAATATATATATAAAATTTTGGTAAAATACTGCCACATAAGGTTAAAAGAATATGTTTTGAAAATACTTTGTGCTCTGCGGTAAATATTTTAAATAAAAATGCTAGTAAAAAAATATGACAACTAGAATTAAAGACTAAAAATCGCTGCACATATTTTTTTACGAAATCAGAGAAATATATTTTATCTCGCAGGCGCTCATAGCCCAGTTGCACTCGGTGATTAGAAACAATCACCGAGGGTAAGCAACGATGGCGCGGTCAGTACCTGGATGGGTGACCGCTAGTGGCTTGTTACCATGAGCGTCTCCGTGATTCGGAGGTCACGTTAAGCAGTCGGTCCCAGTTGTTATCATACGATACGATACCAGTCGTGAAGCTTAGTTGGAGGCCTTCGGGCGGCTTAAAAACATCCAACGGCAAGATTTACGTAGCCACAACGTATTCTTGCCAGTCCCCAACCCGCACTTGGCCAGCGTGGGGATGTATGGCATTAACCCTCTCCTGAGAGGAGACTCGAGCCCAGCAGTGGGACAGTATGGATTGTTGTTGTTGTTGTTGTATATTTTATCTGTAATAAGTCGTTATTTTTAAATCCCTTTATTAAATCCCCTTTTTATTTCGATAATATTGCAATTTACTAAAAAGAAAATGGGGTTCATTTGCGTAGGTGGTTATGAGCGAATAAATGAAAAGACAGTGTGAAGCCATGGCGCCGCGTGGATTACTGGGGATCCCGTGCGGAACTTTCTCGGAACATCTACATACTTGTCAAATTACCTTGTCAATTCACGCGACAGGTGATAGATACAGCTTGCTCATATTCATCCGCCTACGTACGGCTACGTAAATCCCTATTTATTACTACGAATATGCTACGGCGTAGCACTTTGTGACAAAATTTACAGCAATATTTTTATGGGATGATAATTAAATTTAATTCTATATAATAAATATATATTGAGTAGTAAATAAATAAAGTAAGTAAAATAAATGTTTGTTGTCTAGTCAAACAGTTATAAAAATGATGGTTTGGATTAATCCGGCGTTTTTGTGCCTTCTAGGCCTCAAATTTAATTTACAATAAATGTCCTATGGAAATTCACAAGGAGGCAAATCAACCCGGCTCATTTTCACCCTTGGATAGACTTGTTCTTACTAGTGAGCACCACCAGTAAAAAGTTACAGTTATAACTTATTAATAAATAGGTTTGGTAACTTAACTTTGAGTATAACTTAGGGTCGTAAATTTATTAAAAGAAAGAATTGGAGTACATCATATTTTTTCTCTTTTTATACTTTCACAGAATCGTCTTTTAATTTATTGAGTTTATCCTGATAAGAAAAACAAGGATACTTCACACCTTTATAATATAAAAAAACTGTTACTAACAATGAAAGAAAGAAATATAGCTGTATATATTTAAGCGGTGAATACAACAATAGACTTCTTAGACGGCGTGTAAAAATACAGAAGATATAACTTCAATAGTAAATTGCCTCACAATTTATCCAGCGGTGTCTAATGTTCCCGCCCCGCACAAGTTCACAAATGTAATGGGCTGTAGAAACGAGCTCGCAAATGTGTCATCTAAATCACAAAGTTCTCTAAAAATCACCGCACCAATTAATTTCCACCTCATAAAATAAAAATACTTTTGAAGTATCTCTAGACTAATTCAAACTTTGGAGTTTATCAAAGAGATAAGCAAGTTTTTCTTATTAAGTATCAAGGGAACTGTCGTAAATACAGAAATTAGCGCGAGTATCATCGTCGTCAGAGCGGTGTGTAAACATCAAAAGTTGGAGAGCGGCGTCGCCTCGGTGTCGCAGGAGACGAGACGTGCGGATCAGCGGGAACGACGCGACGCGGCGGCGGCGCAGCCCGGCGACGGCCAATCTCCTCCCCACCGAGAAGTTGCCGTCTTATATTAGCTTATCGCATCAACTCCTGCTATTAGTTTTGTTACAAGTTTGATTCTACCTCGGATAAATTACTCCTCTAATATGTAGCGCGCTCTAGGTTTTTTTTTTGGTGTATTTTCTCATTACTCAGCGAAATATACGTAATAAAAGCGAAACCTGTGTGTTGATTGCATCTTAGTATGGTGCGACGAACTGTGGCATTAGGCGTCCTAATTAACTGCAGTGGTTACGATGCAGTGCAGTAAATCTGTTTAATGAATATTCGACTTTATAATCTAGAGTGCAAAGGTTAGAATTAAATTTTCATAGTACTTTCAACTTTATTTGATATACGATATTCAGTAATCAAAAAAAGTAACCACACGAAAAAAAAAGAAAATTTAAAAATCATGTTTATAATAATTATTTTTACATCGTTGTGGGTGCTAAAAATTACGTGTGATAACAAATTAAATGGGGTTTCTGCAGTTCTTCGAAACGTAGAGCGTAGCGTCATATTCTGTTATTTACGCGTCCGTAGAGGACAACTTTTTAATGGGGCGATAACAGACCACCCGAGACCGAAGCGCTGCTGCTAAATCTCGTGCACATAAATACGTTATGTAAACCCACCCTAATAATAATTAGTGGCGGTTACGGCGTGTAGTTAAGTTTTATGGAGCCAGCAAAGGCTCCGGCGTTCTCGCTCATACAGAAAAATGTTCTTTAATTTGTCTGCTGTGTTCGGAGGCGATGAAACGGAAATGGTTTTGTTTATTCCACAAATACTTTTACGAAAAAAAACAGTATAGTAGTTAGTTCGAAATTGCAGTGAAAAAGATATATTCATGGTTTTTTTATAAAAGAGAATCAACTCTACAAACGAAAAAAACAAATAAAATGTCGTGGCTATGTTCTCGATATTTTAGTCTTACAAATAGCGACATATAAAACTTTTTATAGCTTTATTTTGTAGTGTGAATCTTTTAGGGAAAATGTTGTTATTATCAAGGAAAACGAAAACAAACAGAAAAACTCCCTTCTCTCAATAAATTGATTTTCATAACATTGCTCAACTCTGTTATGTATGAGTATGATTTCTACAAATGTTTTTTTTGTGTTATTCTTTTGCAAGCTATGAACTCTATCTGCGAGTAAAATATGCTGGACAGAGGTTCATTAATTACCTATTATTTTTGTTAAGTATAAATTTTGAAATTTCTAGTGTAATTATCATATAGTGGATATAAATAGTGTGGAAATGTATAAACATGAGTGTGGTGGCTAGATGGATCATACAAGATAAGTCATTGAAAAACAGCGTCGCGTGCTACCCGAGCGCGGAGTCGTGCGGGCGAGCGGCGCGCGGGGAGGCGGACACTCGGCGATGACAGTGGACACAGTACCTGGCACTGTCGCCGCGCTGCACGCCACCTGCACTCCGTCTCTTCACTGTTACCCCACTTTTACTTTCCAAAGTTTTTCAACAATGTTTCACAAACTTGGGCGAGTTCAGTGACCGAGTACGAAGCGTTCTGGCGGAAGCTAGCGTTGTCTGCCGTGGGGAGAAGATGAAGCGCGTGCTGCACGTACACAGGTTACAACGAGTACAGCGACGAAGCGAGATACGGAGTCATGCGGTCAGCCAAAAGGACACAAACCTACTGGCTCTCTGGGTGTATCGGCAGCGCGGTCGGGGGCGGCGGGTGGCGGGGCCGCGCCATTGGCCCGCCAGGGCACGCCTCCGACGTCGCTGGTGACGCCACCGCCGCCGCGTCGCCTCCGCCGCCGTCGCGACCCACCGGCAACGCACCACAGACCATACACCACAAACAATCTACTTCAACCATATCCACTCACAGTTCAAACTTTCATACAGTTTTCAACACATATAAAATCTTCAAAGCATGTAAAACTAATTTAGAAAACCTCATTTTACCAATCTTTATCAAAATTTTAAGATTAAACTTACAAACTACGTGATTATTATGACTGTTCACCTAAAATGGAACATAAGTACTGTCCGAAAATAGATATTAGGGAGCTTGAAAATCACCTTTTAATTACCTTTTATTTTTATGACAGCGGCAATATTAATTTATCATGTAGATATATATTATATTAATAAGCAAACATCTTCTGGGCATCAGCTGTTAGTAACTAATAACTATCAACAGTTGTCTACCTATGAAGTTTGGTGAAATATACCCCGCTTAAAGACTGGCTGACGGAAAAGTTTTATTATTTTTCTGTCAGGACTATTTCGGTAAAATAATTTTGTAACAAAAGATAAAATCAAGGCAAGAAGAATAAAAAAATGTATGTTGTCGTCGTCACCAACCTAAAAATCATCGCATGAATAATTTAGTGAGCACAATGCTCCACTAACTAAGCGTACCGCTTGACAATTAATCAAGTTAATCACCGGACCGTAATGACAATAATTAAATAAGTTTGTTTACAGCAAGGGTTAAGTCTCGCCGCGGTTATTCATCATCAAACTTATAACTTTGATAGCAAGAAATTAATAATATCCATAAACAACTAAATACTTATATAATACTTTTGCAAATTGTTAAACGAATCGAAATATACGTGTGTAAAGTAGTTTAGTTACTAAACTATTAAAGACCTATTATTTAATTTGTTCATTTTCGATGAGTCAGTTAGATACTTAAAATCTTTGATTAACAAACATAAATACCGTGAAAGCCGTACTTGACTAATAAGCGTGTGGTAAGATAAAAAAAAATCATTAGACTATCAAGTGTGTGCAGAATCTTCTAACTCACCGAGCCGAAGGTGGAGTACCTTCACTACTCTGTCAGCCCGCTTTGATGATGGTCTGTTAACCTGATTGAAATATAACACTACTCACAAGTGTGTAACACCTTTAAATCCGTTAAATACCCAAGTAGAGGTGTTATATTCGTTACGTTTAATAGTTTTTTTTTTAAACAATAACTGATCCTAATAAGTAATTTCTTCATAAAGTGAGTATTAGAAAATACCAGCGCCTTCTAGCTGTCAAGTCCAACATACACACACACACACACACACACACACACACACAGAGAGAGAGAGAGAGAGGGAGAGAGAGACCAGCGTTAAACTTATAAACCCCTCTTTTTAGGTCGAGGGTTAAAAATAAATATCATGGTTGCCTGTAAGAGATTGCCTTCGATAAGGGCGCCAATTGCACCTCTTAGCTTTGAGTTACCTTTGTAACTAATCTGATGTACAATAAAGCTATTATTATTATCATTTATCATCATCTTCTTACTCTTTTGTCAACTTTATTTAGGGTCGGTGCAATCAGTTTTCTTCTTCACAGACATGTTTAGGCCTTCCTTCTTCTCTCATTCTCTTCTTCTCTTCTCAATTCTCTGCTTACCCCCTTGACTAATCAGAGAATTGAGAATGGAAGAAGGAAGGCCTAAACATTTCCTCTTCCATGCAGTTCATCCATTTTCTTTAACTGATTCTTATAAGTATTGATTATATTTAATATTATTTTAACTTTTCTCGTTTGTCTAACAAGTGAATTCTTTTTTTGGTACAGATTTTAATTAGTTTCAACTGTGCCGATGTTTGTCTATAAGCAAATCTTGCAAGTTTTTGGAACCACTTCCCAACATCCGGTTAAGCTGAAATTTGAAATAAACCTTTAGTTCTGATGACAATGCAATTATTTATAGTGGGCATTATTACTAATCCAAAATTTCCGCCGTAACAAAATGGCGGCGTACATATTTCTAAACAACCTACTCATTATGGGTATCAAATAAAAGGGCTTAAAGGCTTGTTTTTATTAACAAGTAAGAAAAGCAAGTTTAAAAAAAACTTTTTAAATTAATCACTTTTTTGCGATGGTACTTACAGGTCAGTCCAGTAATAAAATGTATTTTTCAAAGGAACTGTACATTTATGTATTGCACATGTAATAGTCACATTACTATACGAAGTTGTAGCGAATAGCTTGCATATATTTTCTATTCTCCTTATATTGTAATAAATAATATATTCAGGGAAAACTGTAACAATCTAAATTTAATTATGTTTGCTGGCACCTTTTGCAAAGTTAACAAAATTATTTGTTTAGGCCATCAGTTCGCTGTACTGGGAATAGGTGCAAATGAAGTAGTTTAAAACATTGCGACAGAAATAAAGAAAACGATATTATTAGTAATGAGTCTACTTGTGACGATAGTTCGACTAGATAACAGCTTTTGATAGAATTCACATAGCGTTTGTCATCCGGGAAATTATTAAGATTCTATTGACAAATCATTAATTAAAATAGATCCAGCAGTTGCGTCGCTACAATGGATCATACAAACATATATGAGACTGCCAAAAATATTATATATCACTCAGCGACAGTTGTCACTAGTGTTTTTTTACAACATGTGAGGTACATTCAACTTGTTTTTAGAAAATACTTATTTTTCTAACTTTTGAACTTTCGTGTTTCATGATATAATAATTATTTTCACGGAAATTAACGCGATCACTTATTTAGAGGTACTATACCTCTGTTTTGCCTAACGTTTTGACCAGGTTGCACTGGCCGTGGTCACAGGCTGACTCAGTCCCAGTGCCCGTGAAAATAATTATTGGAACATACTTATTTTAGGTAATAATAATATTTTTATTATATCGCTTTATTGATAATGCTATGATTAATGCTAGATTAGTACAAATGGCGGTCTTATCGCCAAAAGGGCAATCTCTTCCAGGCAACCGTAATCTTTCCCAAACAACCATGAACCGTTAGGTGTGAATTTTAATATTTATATAGACAAAAAGACTTAGAGATAATCCATGTCATACAAATACTATTATTACTTTCAATGAAGTTGCTGAGGTTTCAGGAGCCAAGACATCTCTTGATTCCAGTTGTTGCAGTTGCAGGAATCTACCGTCTATGGTAGACACTATATATTTTTACTATAGACTTTTGACTTTTATGGGAAATAGCCCTCGTTTTGTTTTTTTACGAGTGATATGCTACAAAGATAGTATATAAAGTATTCAGCAGTTAATCGATTAAAACAGTGCTTGTCTTCTTTAGTTTTGGAATTTCTAAAACTTGTGAACACACTTCCAAAATTAATAAAAAAACATTCCTGTATATCTGTTTGTGGTTTATTTAACACTAACTGTTATCGCTAGAGCTTTGTGTAAGTAGTTAATGCGAACTAATTCAGTTCACTAACATATTTGTGGGCACGCTCTTTGTTGATCTAATCGTAGTGAAGATATATTTCACTTCTAAATTTTTTGAGTAAAACTTATAAAAATGAGATTTTCTCTAAGTTTCTCTAAGTTTTTCGAGTAATTATCTAATCACTTAACTCGGCATCATGGAGGTTGGGTCTGTGTCTGTGTGTTTTATATCGCTACTAGTTCAGTTACTATGTGTGCGTCGTTGCAGTTTTTCTCAATAGCTGGAACTGTAGAATTGTTCTACGCATTGCAGGTAGCACCATAATCGTGCAACAGCCACAGTGGGAATTACACGTGCATAAAATTGAATGAGGTATGTGAGACCCATCCCCGTAGAGTAACAATTTTGCGCCATTTTATATAAATGATAATTTCTTTATTATTAATGTATTTGTCCTTTTATATTTGTTTTTTTTTGTTATAGCATACAATTAAAGTTGCTGATATACAGTTCAATGTATTTTATTCGTATTTTTATAGGTACTGGGTAACAAAGAACAAGAAGAAACAGAATGAGAGGGTATTCTTTCGATTGTACAAGACTCTGATTCTGCGTTATCTGGCAAGGAGATGTGTGATGAAGAAGATCACTTGAGTGAACCTGGTAATCCTAGTGACAAGAGCAAGATATCTCAAAATCTGAGTCTTAAGATGATATTCCACTGTCTACACTGACTTATGGATAGAAGGTGTTTGCCGCAAGAGCAATGTATATCTGGATCGGCTAGTTTTTGCTAACGCAAACTGTGAGAGTTCTTCAGGTTTTTATTTGTGGCAAAGACGGTGCACTGTGGTAAGACATACTTTTGACAAAATGTCAGAACCAGTAACGGAAACATAATCCATTAATTGCCAGGTGTGGTATCAGAACCAAATCAACGATGTCTGAAGTGGCATACTGGAATCTTTATATCGCTGATAATATGCTGCTTGGTGAATCTTCAAGGGAACCTCCGGCAAAAAAGGCTAATGTTCGCAAAAGGTGACAAGTATGTCCAACCAAGAAAGACCCTAAATTAAATTACACCTACGAGAGTTGCAACAAACATATTTGCTTAGAACATTTTTAATTTATTGTGCAGACTGTACCAAAAATAATGATTAAGAGTAATTAATTGTTTTTTTTTCTAAAGGTAAATAAATTTGTGCGAACAAATGCCATTAAATTTTTTTAATTACTAATTAAATTATATTTAAGTATAAGAGAAAGGTTTTCTTGATATTTGTCATTATTTTTTAAAGTTCTTCTAAACATGATTGAAATATAATACAGCAAGATATTTGTGTTTTATTTATTTACATAAGTATCTTAAAACTAAACGCGAATAAAATTTAAAATTTGTTATTTAATGAACGGGTCTGTGAAACCCACCCCAATATCTGGGTAATGCTTTTCCATCCCCATGAACCGGGTTAAAAAAAGTATTAATTCATTGATGTAGTGGAAAAGTAAAACAATGTTAATCAAAAAATAACTGCACGCACTTTGTCAATATTTATAAAATTATTAGAGCCAGATTATTGACAGTGATAAACTAAGGACCAGTTTACCAGATCTCGACAAAGTTTTAGATAGTTAACTACTTAACAGATAAAAGTTGTTATATAAACAGTCCATAATAGTCCGTAATAGTGCAAGAATTACGAAATCAAAATGTATACTTATTTTACAGATAGGTTGACAAGATTTCATCAGAGACTTTATCAACAAGTGCTGAAACTGGTCGTAATACTTCATTGTCATGCCATGATCATCCTTCAGACTCAACCAAAACATAATGAAGAGAGCCTTAAGAACAAGACTTGATGGTTGGAATATGTAGAGGATGAAAATAATATATTTGATTTTTCAGCTTTAAACTAAGGTTATTAGCAAAATGTATCGGCTAGTAAAGTTGCCGTCTTAACTATTTTAATTAACCTCGCAAATAATATTTCCCCAGCGGTGATTAAATCAACAATCTAGTTCGGTGTTTTACTTAGCCATATAAACTGAATGTAGACATTACTATTAGTAAAAGCGTATCCACGCTCATAGTCACGTACTTTTAGCGTGTTTTAAATTAATTAATTAACCCAATTATAAGTTTCACACACGCCACGCAAGTGCCTACTCTTCGACACTGAATACAAATTTAATATAGGGTTGGCAAGTACACAGGGAAATGTAATCATTTAAATAACTGTGCACCTTTTAAGAAATAAAAAATATTTTATCAAATCCTAGATAAATACAATGCCTGAGATGTATACTAAACCATATTACTATTATTGAATGTTACTAAAAGAATTAACTTTAATAGACCTGACTCCTAATCCGTCGGTTCTGATCTTAGAATTATAGAAGACTACCATCGCATCGGTCGTGTCGTTTCATTCTATACACTAAACTCTGTACTAAAAGTAAAAAACTGAACATTCTTATATAACCCATACACCCATAGTTCACAATATGGGTAAGTTACTTCAGTTATTACTATCATACTAAAGAGCGACTAGGGGCAGTATCTAGCTCCTGATAATGTGTCAGATACTTATCGCCCATATGACGCTTTTAATAGATAGGAATTACTGATAAATACATATATATTTATAGAGATATAAATATAAATAATATAAAAGTTTATCTCTATCCAAGACTTGTGAAACCAATGTTTGTAGTTATTACTCGTATACAGATGTATTGACATTAGTCTGCCAGGGACTTTAACAACAAGTAATGAAACTGGCCTTAAGCATGTTACTATTAAATTAAATCATAATTAGTCTGTTCTCATCATGCTTTAACTTTACGGTCCAATACTGACAAGAAGACTAAGCTGATATTTACAAGAGCCGGCTGCCAGCTTATTTACAATGATTGTTTAAGTTTAATCATTATTAGAATAAACAAAGAAGAAGGTTGATAGGGTTAAGAAAACAACCAGGAGTTAAGTCTAGAATGGTAAAATTGGGTTTAGACTGCAGTAGTAAAAACAACGCACTTGCGACACCTCTGGTGTTGCGGGTTTCCATAGGCAGCGGTGATTGCTTGCCATCCGGCGATACGTCTGTTTGTTTGCTCCCTAAATCTTAAAAAAAGTACAAAATGGGTGGGACCGAAAACCCATTTTATAAACATCTTCTATAGCGATAATAGTATATCAGGAATGCCAATTAACCATTTTTTCAATATTTTTAAATATGTATGTAGGGATGTCAGTGTATTCATACTAGCGTTGTATAATATAAATATTTTTTTGGACACCTGCTTTACAAATTGATCTAGCTTCGAAATAAGCAGAGCTTGTACTATAATGACTAGATAGACAGAATATTTATTTCCTTTTTTGTGAATACCTATATATTATCTTTAAAAAACACCCAAACTTCGAAACAAATATTTGCAAATTATATAAACATTTGACCCGACTGTCCCTGGACTGCGTTGGAACAAAGCAGTTGCATACGCTCCTAATGTTCCAACGGGACAACCATATTGATTTTTAAAGACATATAGAACATAACAACAAAACAAAAAAAAACTCGTTTATATTTCATTATATCAACTACTTATTAAGCTTAACTTAAGCTATACACGTCTACACATTGGCGCTATTCAATTGTTTGATGCTCAAATATATTTTCACATCAAAATCTAATTGTTTCTGTGAATAATTAACGATTCTGTTAATGATCTAAGAAACTGACATTTTAATGAGCTAAAATATTTGATTACCTAATAAATGACAATATAATTGGTAACGTTGCATATATATATGTACCCAAATAAAGTTTTATTTATAAAGCGCGCATGTTATTCTCATACTATTTTAAATAGAAACTCTACGAATATATTTTAAAACACTGATGACACTGGTCTACGAATTTTCACTATTCTTATAAAATATTCTTCTAAAGTAGCTTATATAAATATTTTCTTATTAATTTATGAAATAAATTATAAGTATAAATTAGTGTCACTTTATTAGAAAACAAAATATTCTTGCCCAAATAACAAAACTATTCACCTCTGTTTTTATCATGAGTAGGATTGAGACGTTGTGCTTTGTTGTTGTATATTGCTTCTAGAACGTCTCAACAAACAGTCAAGTAATAATCCTCCAATTTTGAAACAATCTAGTGGTCTTGATACCAGTTTTCTAATGTTTGTGATATCCTTATGGAAGCACTCTCATTCTCAGTGCTAAAAGAAGGACCTTTAAGTGAAGGAAATGAGAACTTAAAAACAAAAATAATAATAAGTTGCATGTTTTGTCGATTCTCGCAAGTGCATTGCCACTGCAAAACAAAATGATGTTTTTTTACCACTCATCCAATTTCTCAGACCTGTAGGACACAGATAGTGACAGAAATGAAAAAACACAGCTCTTATCTTGGTGTTTCCTATTTTAATAGCAGAGAAGAATAGCTATAAGAACTGGCTGTATATTATAGGTGATATAAAACATATTTGCTTGCTAAATATCATTTCATCACAAATGTAACGAAAAATGATAGATTTTTTCATACATTTTTGAGACATTATACTGAAAAGAAATCATTTTTTTAAGCTCTTAATTCTTTTATCACTTAAATATACACAATATTTTTAACACCAATGTCAGCTAAAAAAAACATATCTACATTATCAAGTTCAATAAGGGTAGAAGCGTTAGATTCTAAAAATGTGAAGTATCGTAAGCTAATAAATAATTTTTATGTATCAATTTATGTTCAGCATAGATAGATAAATTGAAGTTAGTTAAAATTATTTCAAATACTTGTGAGATTAAGAAATATTATGTACATTAGACTAACTAATCTTTTGGAAATTCTGACGCCGACGATATTTTTATACGCCGATATTTTTTTTATATACCTACCCTTTTAATATACCTACCCTTTCATGATTTCTCATAAGGAATAAGGATAAGTCTCGCTCCTATCACAGCTTAGACCATGATAGACAAAAAAAATCAGTATATTTTCAGTTATTATTTACTATTTTAGTATCCATATTAAAAGTTTCTTTACCCCCAAACATTAGTGATTAGATAGTTTTACCGTACAGATAAACAGTGTGCCTATTTCACTTTTCCAGGGTTGTCAATGTAAATTTAAGCAATAGTCAAACACAAAAGTAAAAGTAAAAATAGGAGTCTAGGGTACAATACCCTTGCTAAGTGAAAATAGCAATACTTTTAACCATTCTATGTCTTGATAAAGACGACCTTGTGTCTTTTAATATGTGTAAAAGTACTTGGAGCAACCTTGATTTTAATGTGGTGTAGCTAGGGGTAGTTTTGTATGTAATGTTCGACAAAGAGCTATTAATAGAGGTTGAAATGGTGAAGAAATTCAAACGAGCACGAATATTGTAAGTATGCACCTCACGTGCAGTCAGATAGAGGTACATGCCGACACCGTGCAGTGAAGACCCGTAGGCTAAGTCGATCTGATATTCAGATGTTTTTACCAAATATTTATTTATAACATTTTATACTTCTTTTGATATATATACTATTGCATGATTTTTTTTTTACAAAATATGATGATATATGAAATATTATGTATGATGAGTTTGAAATTAATTATTTTAATTGAATTGCCTAGTATTAGGGTTTTATAGGTCTGATGGCAGTCACTCCACATGATAAATCGAGGTTTAGTCGTATCGTAGTAAGCTTAAAGCCAATTTAGTTTCGAAAAAAGGCTCGGTAGATATATTGTATTATACCATGTACATAATACCATATATATTACCATTAAATATTTACATTAAAAGTATTTTTCAGTCTTATCATTCAGAGCAATCTCTTTCATTTTTTACTTAATTAACTTTCAATGAAATGAGGGTGTATTACATTTCTTGAGATCTTTCATTAGCATAATGTCTGTCTTTAGTACTGCTTAATTGAGAAAATTATACGGCAAACGTAAGTAGCATTTGTAGAAAGTAGTGTGGAAAAAAGTAAATTAGTTGAATCTATTCAATAAATCATATTATTACGTTATTGACGTAAAGTATATTTATAGATAATTAATTCTGTAATTGCAAAAAGGTTTAATATTTTTAGATACAAACTACTAATATATAGCCTTTCAGAACTTAAAACTATCATGTCGTATTAAGCAAAAAATAGCATCTAATTTAGCCTATAAAATCTGTTTATAAAAAAACCAAATCAAATTATATTACATAACAATTTCGATTAAATAGAAGCCGGAATTATCAGTGTGAACTATTTCCTTATATTTTATTAACAAGGCCGCCAGTAAACATTACTAGCCACGGCACACATAATTTAATCGGATAGTTTTTAGTGTACCGAATTTATTAGACTATTGTGTATTCGTAATATTTGGGCAATATATTCTGAATTTTATTACACCTGTCTGCGAAACAGTCACGTAAGCGCACGTCGACTACAACATATTAGTATTAATTCTGAAAGTGTGGACTTCTAATGCTTGCTATTTATTTTTTCCAGTCCTCACAATAGCGGAAATTACTTGCCAACAGTCACTTTTTGTTTCCTTTTATTTGCTTTGCTTTCCATAATGAGTCGACACGTAAGCATTACAATGAAAGTAAAATTTTGGAAAGCTTGTTCTAGTGAACGTTGTTAGTTTATTTCTAATGTAAAGAGTTTTTTGGATTGAGATTGTGTAATACATTGTTAATTACATTGAAAAATTAATAGCCAGATTTTTTTAAAATTAAATTAACGTTAGCGTTTCTCTTGTTTTGGCTTATAATTTATCAGAACTGAAGTGTTTTTGTTCGCTTCTGTCAGCAATAGATATTATAGCTTTTGGTTCATTCTTAGAGGATCCATGATGAATCTTCTGATGCAATGGATTCTTTTTTTATATAATTGTCAAAAAACTTGTCTTGGTGAAACAATTTTTTAAGTAAAAAGAGAGGATTAAGCAACTAATGAAGAGATAGTGGAACAAAGGCAACATCATAAATATTTAATCAAATGTACAATAGGTGTATTTTAAAGACTCATTATCACTTATATATGTCTTGAAATCAGAATCTAATGAAATATGAAATCGTTATAAAATGCACCATGGACTGAATAGGTCCATATATTTATGATTTTATTTTATATATTTCCTCTGAAAATGTACAAATAAAAAAACGGTTGAATATCTTGAAATTAGGATCTAATGAGAAAAAAATTCTCATCAAATTCATCACGAATTGGCCAATGGATCCTCTAAGAATGAGCAAATTCTAACCATCAGGAATTCATTGGTGGTTAAGGTAAGTGCAGTAGTGATCTGGATGGTGTAAGAAAGCGGTTCCCGGATTCCTTCCGTCTCAGGCGCAGAGTGGCACACCGTGTGGTTTTAGTCGGTTCGATTCCGACACACCACCCTGCCGCAAACCCCGGTGGGGTGAAGGCCCGAGGGGGTTTCCAAACGTAAAAAAAAAGTGCAGTAGTAACAGCAACGTTTAAGCAAGCAGTGTATATTCCCAAAAATAACAGTGAATTAAAAAAAAATAACATGTAGCACTTCTTTTTAATATTTACAATGGCAACGAGTCCGTAGAAGTCTATGAGTTGGGGTCATTGTGATGTACCCGCAGTGCGCCCAAATCGATGTAATTTGTATAAAATGTTAGGTCCATTTTTACTAAAACAGTATTTTTTAAAATTTAATTTAGTAGACAAACTAGACTTTTAAAATACAATTATGTAATTTAGTCCAAATGAATTTAAACGCAATTACGTGCTATATTGCTGATTAACTTAAATACAATAATTTACTTTGGTACTTATATATTTAAATGCAATTACATTGGTACTAATATATTCATATAAAAGTTGTATAGAGCGATAAGACCGTCGATTGAAATACCACATTCACGTTCTTACACTTACACTTACAATGTGGAGTGCAACAAAGTTTGTTTAGATAAATATTTATGTTAAAGCTAAATATTAATAAACTCTTTGCCGATGTACCAACGTTAAGTGTAAGTGCGTTTTGGGTTTGTCTGCATTATTCAAAATGAGTACAGTAACCACTACTCTTTAATTCTGTTCATACTTTCCATCAAACAGAGTAGAGCTACTTTGGCAAGCCCATTCATAGAAAAAAAACTACTGTTGCTCAGAATATTGTATAAATTAATCACCAGTGAGTTATAATATCCCAATTTTAGGATTTTAGGGGACTAGGAGTGGGATGGAGGCCTCTCATCATCCCATTCCCAGTCCCCTAAAATCCGGCAACACACTTGTGACGTCTTTGGCGTTGCGGGTGTCCAGGGCCGGCTGCAATCGTTCACTATCAGGCGATACATCTGCTCGTTTCCTCCCGATTCTATGACAAAAATAAAAAAAATATCTTAATATTTTTTTTAGAATAGACCTTAATAACAATTAATTTATTTGTTTATATAAATCGACAGTGATGTCATAAATTCGAAAGTAAGTCTGTCGGACTATCTGCCTGTCTGTTAGACACACCACTAAACTACTGCACGATTTCAATTAAATTTAGCATGGAAATATTTGGATTCTTGAGGAAGGATATAGATTTCTCTTTATATCGATAACCGATATAGACGCGGGCGGAGCCGTGGGCCAAAGCTACTGTTATTACTATGAAAATATCACTACCATTAGTTACAATACAATGATTTTTGTTTTGGGATTTCTATTAACATTAATAAATTAATTTTGTATAGCAATCAGACCTTTTAGGGTGCAACGTCACCATCATAATCAACAGCCTCTAATAGTCCACTACTGGATATAAGCCTCTCATAGAAAGGAGGAGGAAAGGATTTGGACTTGTATACCATGCTGGCTTAACGGGTTTGTGTAGGGTTTATTTCAAGTTTTCTTCTTTTTACAGTGATGTTGTCCTGCTTCGTTTGTTCCATTGTTGCCGACTGGTTCTTATGTCACCCATGGGATGAATGAGGGTGGTGACAGTATTCGTAATCCGTCACTACACGGACGGTGCAACAATATCCACAATTTACGATACCCTGTTATGCGACATGCTACCATGAGGGTCTCCATGATTCGGAGGTCGCCCTAAACAGTTGATCCTGATTGTTTTCAAAGTGAAATTTAGTAGGAGGCCTTTGGGTGGCATAAAAACATCCAACGGCAAGATTACGTAGCCACAACATTGTCTTGCTAGTCCCCAACCCGCACACAGCCAGGGTGGGTGCCTTAACCCTCTCCCGAGAGGAGACCCGAGCCTAGCAGCGGGACATAATGGGTCGTTGATGATGTGTGACAGTAATAATAATAACATTAGGTTATTTTAGTACATATATACAAGTATAAATCACATAAACATTTGTCCTGGATAAGAATTGAACCCACGACCTCCAAGTTCGCCGTCAATGATATTATCTTATAAATGAGATTGAATGGGACACTCGTTTTACACATTTAATATAATGTAGAAATTATTCAAAGTTAACAATATTTCTTAAGAATTTTTGCCATTGTCTCTAACAATTTTCACAGCACGTTCAACCTCTTTGTATGCATAAGACACGAAAGTTTCATTCAACATGTCTTCCATCGATATTTTCTTTATCTGATTACTCTCTAAGAAGCAATTCATTTCAAATATTCTAGTAGTATTATATTTCACGTGGTTAATACAGTTGTAAAAACAATTACGAGAAAAAATTAATACCAATATTCAATAGTTGTACAAACCATATCTACTATTATTTTTTATTCAGTTTTAGAATAGGCGTTTTTCCTTTCTAAGAATGGCTTATCTCCATCAGTGGACTGTTATGGGCTGCAGATGATAATGATGATGAAAAAAAGATATTATTATTTTTGAATCACTTGATGGCAATGATTCTACTTGAGATATCATAACAAAATAGTTTATGTATCTATATAGGTAGTATAGCTATATAGTTCTTTTATTGCATGCTAGAAGTTGGAACAGATGTAAACAGAATTCACGTGGGTATAATAAATTGATTTATCACAAGCTTGAAGCGTGTATATTTGAGACTTCTCCATAATGTTTTCAAATAGTTGTAAGACCTCCTAATCCGTATTAAGTCAGCGTAGTGAACGTTGGCCCAACTCCTTTCAAACAGGGGCTCACGCCGAGCAGAGTTGCAACCTATCAAAATATTGAATGTTAAAAGTGGGATCGCATCCTTTCAATATTATATACTTCTATCATAAATATTTCTTTCGAAATATACATATTACATATGATAAGTCATTTTCGGAGTAAGCCTTGCTGTGGCAATTAGACAAGTTAATTCTCTGCAAGTTTTCAAGAAGCAAGTCTCAGAATACTACTTGACAATGTAAACGCTTCTGGGGGCAACTAGACCATCTATTGTTATACCAATTGTAATTTTATATATAAATATTTCAGTATTTTTTTTCTATAAATGGTGGTTTAATAAATAAATAAATATTTCTCTTGGTTCCGAAATTTGTATAATTATTTTTAGGTCAAGACATTGTTTTAGTTTAGATAGTTGTAAACTTTTATTTGAAAGCAAAACAGTTGTTGAATATTCATAACGGAACAATACAACATAAGCGATATGGTTATTATTTATTTTTATCCAATTCTCACTAAAGTTCAACCAGTGCAAACTAGGTATACCGAAGAACTTACGTATTTTTTTTTATGAATCTTAACAATTATTTCAAACTAAAATGTATCTACTTTTAGAAGTATCTTCAAGTAGGGAAAGGCAACCTAAAGCAAATTGACTCTTTGCATTTTTGTATATGTTTTTCTTTTTTTATATTTTACATATATTTTTTTGGCTACATATTTTTTTATAAAATACATATATTTTTTTATTGCATAAAATAATGTTATTTTAATGATATATTTGTGATATTGTCATAAGTTAAGTATTTTAATGTTTGGTGCCTTTTCCAAAACTAACTTCAAGCCAGTCTGTATTCTGAGTTCACATTTTTACAACATATCCGAGACCTATGTGAAACTCTAACCTACGTAAATAAGTACTTGAGTACGGGTGTAAATTACGACACCGTAACAGTGCGAATCATTTATTTTTACTTTCATGATAAGACTATATCACACAAGCCTCTCTTAACTTCCTCATATAAAATAAGGTGACATAAAATACACAAGTTTGTTTGAGATTAGCCCCCCTAATCTCGAACCCTCTACATATTTTGTGTACACCAAGATCAACGACAATAACCCGAGAACACATTTTAACTATAAACTTGGAGACAGAACGTTTAATTGTCTTAGTACGAGCAATAAATTTCATTAGAACCTTCTAGATTGTAATGTAACAAAACATGATATTGCTATTAAGAAATGAAGGAAAGGTTATTGAACCCAGTCTACAAATCGGCGTAGTATAACACTCAAGAGATAGCCTATACACTACTATAGTACTAAATTCATTTGGTCAACTAGAGACAATGGCTTCTGTCCGGTTGTTTGTAATTAGAACCAGGTATTGAACTCAAAGTATCATTGGTTTTGACTCATGTTGACAAACATAAGGACCTCTATGTATGTATTTTAACCTTTACTAGATGAATACAATTAGCTCTACCGAATATGGATATTTTGTATTGAAGTTGTTATGCGCGTTATTGTCGGTGAATAGCAACGTTTGCGTTATTGCGATATCTGTTCTTAGTACGTTGTATTGGAACGGCTACTAAGTTATATACTGCTGCAATAATATATGATATGCATATTTGCTATGTGGGACATTATAGTCTTTATTATAGCTTTTCCCCATTCTTTTGTTTCTCTAAGGAACGTACAGGTGGCTCTTGAATAACAGGTGTCCATGGAAGGCGGTAGTCCCTTACAGGTAACCCATCTGCCCTAAGCCTGTTAAATTCCCAGGTAAGGTAATCTGTAAACAACTGTTTACAGCTTACCTTACCTGGATATATTATACCTTTACTAAGCCTATTTACTTGTTTACAACTGTAAGTAATTCTAAACACCCTTCCTGTGCCAATCAATTAAAACCTGAAATTCACTACTAGCGCAAATGTTACTCTCCCACTGCGATTCCAGGTCCTTTAAGTAGGGCGTGAAAAGACTAGGCCATACAGCAATGAGGATATTGACCGCTAATTTTGGATTCTACCCATGGTTTCCATCAGGAAGAGTAGAAATACTTTGACAGTTAATATAAAAATAGGTTTCCTATTTTAAAAAAATCCTAGTCTGTGAAAAGGGAAATAAGTTTATTATATAAACATACTATCCTCAATGTTCTCAAAATAGATTATGGGCTTTACAAGCGTATATGAATAAGGTTTATATCATAACTTTAGCCAAAAGATATCCGCTTCTAAACATTGGCCAGTAGTGTTTTACTTGTCATCTTTCAAAGAATTTAAATAAAAAATGTGATCATATATACATAACTGGAAATGGCTTTTTAAAAATAATTGTGTATACAAGCATAACATTCTCATTTGCTCTTTGAAAACGCACTAAGGATTTAGTCAAACGCAACTTAACACAAACAAAATGAATTTTGATTTAAAAATAACAAGTGCATCTATAGAGTTTATTGCTCTCATAGTATAAATAGAAATATGAGACTTGTTTTATATAAAATCGTATACGTTTTAAGAGCAAATAAAAACTGTCTTTCTCGATCAAAGTTCCACGAAGTTTTCTCGATAATAACGCCATTAAGAAATGAAGGAACGGTTATTGAACTTATTATTTGCACGTTTGCGCAATCCGGCGCAGCTATGGGACGGTGCAATCACGTCGCGCCTAGACGCCGGCACTACATTATTTCAATGGTTTATTATGTCTCAACTGTACTGGTATTGTCATTCAAGATTGAGTTTCAATACTCCACATTTTCTTCGTCAAGTCCAATATTGGGGTATGATTTATAAGCAACAGCAGCATTTTCTGGATAAAACTTAGGCTTATGTTAAGGCATTTTTTTTCTAAAAAAGAGCTTAAAAATTGATGATTGAAAATGAAGCACAATGATTATTGCAGTATTAGTGCTTGCTTTTGGTTAAAATTGTGGTGCGAACCGATCATAAAAATCAAAAACAACTTAACTATAACACGCTCAATTTTTTGAACATATCATCTCATAATCTCTCATGTATAACTAGAATATTCTGTTTGTTAGTAAAAGACATTTACTGAAGAGTCAGAGACGTAGATCTACAAATACCTCAAACGCAGACCATATTTTTATTTCTTTTTCTTGGATTAGTTATTGATTTAAATTTTGAATTTAGAACAAAAATTGTTTTAATACCAAATAAATTTGATATTTACTATAACAATAGTTGACCCGGTAAAGGTTGTTATGACTTATATAAAAAATTGGCCACAAAATAAAAATAAATATTTAGGGGTATACAAAATAGATGTTGGCTGATTCGCAGACCTACCCGATATGCACACAAAATTTCATAAAAATCGTTCCATCCGTTTCGGAGGAGTTTGGTAACAAACACCGCACACGAGAATTTTGGGTTAGATACACAGAAGTGTTGTACATTCGTTTAATTAGTTTTGATTAATTTTCTCATGTTTGAATATTGTGGGTAATCCATCTTTATTATAGTTTAATCATAACCTTTTCTAAAATAAATATTTTAAATTAACATGGCTTCTAACCGTATTAAATAATTAACGAGAAAAAATTATCATACTATGACCATTTTGACAAAATTATATATTCGTTATTATTGGTACAATATCAATAGCAACCCGACCTTCCACGGAAAATATGCCTTGAAGGCACTCTGTACAGAATATAAGGAAAACCAATAATCGTACATATTTATTGAGAACTGCGAATATTCTACAGTTTCTAATAACAATAACATTTTTTTTATTTGTTTGTGCTACGTTTTACTGTAAAAAGTAACCAAAAAATTGTACTCTCCGACAATAATCATAGCTTCGGTGAAATGATATTTAATTGCAAAAAACTTCTACGAAAGGTTTTTATATAAAATGAGTTTTTGGGATTCTATAGTTTCTTTGTATTATATTAAAATGTTAAACAATTTAAGAGTTATTTTAGTTTTATCTATCTGGCAAGGGACACTGTTAAAAGGCGCCACGGCCTGTTGTCTTTAAGTTATTCAATCAATCAATCATCAGCCCATCGCTATCATCTTTAGGTTATTAAATTGTTTTATTTATTAGTAACAGAAACAGACAACATACGAGAATTATATAGAACTCAATTCCAATATAGCTATAAATTACTATAACATTAAGTTTTATACTATAAATTTTCTTAAAGTTAAATAGCTGATAAAAGTGTACTTTTTTTTTTTTTTATTTATAACTTTATGCACAATTACATGCATCGGCGGACTTAATGCCAAAGGCATTCTCTGCCAGTCGACCGATTGAGCGATGCAGAGATAAAGTGATGTTTTACTTTACTTAATAGGTGGTTCTTTTAAACTCATGATTCCAATTCAAGATTAAAATCTCTTAACGGTTAAATAAAATGCTCGATCTGCTGTTCTTTTTTTATTTTATTTTACAATATATCTCTTAATGTGCCTAAGTCTATTTAATTTCTTCTTTCAGGGTAAACTGGAAGCAGTAGATTCAATACGTTATTCAATAGGTACTTTCTTTTACTTACTAGCAGAGTAAAATAATAAATAAATTCAACATACAAGTATAATCTTTCATTGCACAGCTGAAAGAGTTAATTCTTCTTCTTCTTTTGATGAAATGGCAACCAGCTAATCAGCTATTTCTGCCAATGTCAAGTGTTTAGAGTCTTCAAGTCTTAGTCGTGATGAAAATAATGATAAAAGTTATAAAAAATATGAATGAAAATATGAAATAAACAGTTGTTACTTTGTTATAATAAAGATTAAAAAATAAATATTGTTTTGTTAAATATTTAGTAAATTGAGGCAATTATTGACAGACAAATGCGAGTTTCCCTTAAGTGTTGTGAAATATCTTTCTTAATGCCACAATATTTACATAATTAAAATAGTTTTTACTCCACCTGCGTATTTTTCGACTGACTATACTACTAAAAATTTAAAATATTAACTTTGTATTTTTTTTTTGTTAAGAAAGACTTGAATTTAAACAAAAGAACATGCAGCCATTAGCTGTGCCCTAATGAAAACATCGTCAAGAACTGCTCGATTTATATTAATTTATAATATTATTAAAATACAATAAATTAAGCTTGCAACGTTCCAACGAATATTTCTTTACTAATGATCGTATAATGAACGATATCACTCGTCTGGTCTGTTTAACTTGTGTCTGTTTTAGCGCCAACTTCACACAAAGGCAAATTTAATAAGGTAGTCCTGGTTAAAGATAATAATAGTGGTAAGGAGTTAGGAGTTTAGTACAAGTAGGAGTAACCTCTAAGGGTTTCAATATTACTAAGTGAATCCCACACCTTTTTACTACCTTGGGAGCGTGTTCCGTTGTTTAGTGAACCACAGAGAGCATTCGTTGGTAAATAATAACTTGCTGAGATGTTTTACGATAGGAAATCTAATAGAGTAAAAAAAAATCAACTGTTTTTATCTCGACTAGAAATTAGAGTATCGAGTAAATAAATCGATAGCAAATTATAATTTGAATTATAATTAATTAAGCTTGCAACGTTCCAACGAATATTTTTTTACTAATGATAATTTGATATACACTCTCATTTTATAAAATGAGAGTGTATATCTGCAATCTCCATATTACCACTTTGATTCGTTCTTAACTCGAATTCTGGCAGCTTATGTTAAGTGTCAAATCAGGATATGAATTTATGTTAAAAGTTACGATTATCCTTACCTGCTTTACTACAACAAGTTTTCTCCAGTTTAATTAATATGGAGTACAATATTACTTTAACTGGAATTTATTCAACGTACTTAACAAATAAGTTCGAAACAGTTGTATATAGATCAATTAAACATTAATCCAGTATATTACCTATAAATAAATATTCATAAGGGTCGAAAATACTGGTGGGCTAGAAAAGCCACAGGCTAAAGCTCGAATTTAATAAAAAGATCTATCGATTTTATGTACTGAATACCTTTAAAGTTAACGTACATAAAAATTCACATCATTGACATGATACGTTGAGCATGCATATCACCAATAAGGTCACTTCTTGACAGCATCAAAAGAGTTCGAAGATTCATATAAAATAAATTGCTTCACAGCTGATAGTCGGAAGGGGTCAATGAGGCATGACTTTGACGAGGGTATAGGTTTGCTGACGAACAACGTAGCCAATATGCAGGAATACCGCCTTGAACCGTGTTTGACACGGCTCACTTCGGCTGAATACTGCGATTACATGAATGCTTTGAATATTACACATATGATTGTTTAATAGTTTTGTACTTTGAAAAGTTTTGCTTACTTGAAAAATCAGCACTAAAGTTTTAAAAATATCAAGCTGTGTGAGATCAACAAAATCCGAAAAAAAACAAACTAAGAGCGAGTCGGATTCGCGCTCCGAGGGTTCCGTACAAACCTGTATTTACAGCATACACGGCTTATTATTTAATGTAACTAAAAATTTATGCTTTTCAGAATTTTTCATTCCTTTATCTGTGCTATAAGAAGAATCGTCTATAACACAGTTAAAGGAATGCTTCGTACTTAATTTCAAGATTCTAAGTTTACGGGTAAAACCCTGAATCCTGTACCTCAGAAGTTCGGTTTTTCACAGCTCCAAAGGTTATACCTTTGTATTACTACCTACTTACTACCTTACATTTCAGCTTGATACCTCCACACTTGATCAGACAGACGAACAACAAAGTGATCATATAAGGAGTCCGTTTTTTCTTTTTGAGGTACGGAACTCTGTAAAGAGTAAACAGCAGCATACCCGCAAGCATACCATTGCATTAGTAAAGTCAATTCTATATAACTGTTGCGTGTATTCAACTACAGTAATCCTTTCTTAGTCAACTTCTAAGGCTTACGTTGAAGTTGCAGCTGATACTTTCCATGATTTTCCTTTACGTCCACATCTGTATTGAACAACTTTATCCTTAAACTAATCTTAACTTTTATCCTTAAGGAAAAAGCTGAAGGCGGATAAATACGACACATGTAGTCGTGAAGTCGTTTACCAACTCATTAGTTTGGACCTCGGGGAGAACAAGTATTATCAATTTCGATATTAAAAAAGTATCTAGAAAACTTTAAGCGGAGTTGAAATTTATAGTTTTTTTTATAAACTACAGTTTTTTACCAAACTGTAATTAAACTATTACCATTTCATTTGAAGAAGTTCAACATTTTTTCAATGCTAAAGTAACGTAAAGGGAGTACAAACTTGCAGCGAATCGGTAGTAGGATCCCATGGATTTGGAAGCAGAAATCATAGGGGACAAATGCTTGTCAACTTTCTCGAGCGGGAGGGGCTGTTTTGGAAGAACTCATTCTACGAAAAGTGGCCCCAAAGAAAGTGGACGTGACAAAGCCCCGACGCTATGACTAAAAATAAGATCGATTATATCATGACGGACAGAAAGCACATATTCCGAGATGTCTCAGTGATCAATAGGTTTAACACCGGTAGTGATCACCAACTAGTCCGAGGCTCTCTAAATATCAATTTTGAGGCTGAACGTGTCGGCATGATGAAATCCAGGCTCCGACCAACTGTGCTCCAAATTACGATGGGATATTTGCTGAGAATAACACTGATTTGCTACCATGGAAACCACAAGAAACGTAAACCATTACCTTGAAAATGTGGTTCGGGTCCTCAGGAATGAAAATACGTGTATTTGTCAAATGCAGCGTAAAATCACGAAGTTTAAGCTTCCAGAGAGGACATTAGGGTTACTGAGAGAACGATGTGAGAACCCGCCAGTCACTTCGTCGGCTAAGCAGACTCTAAACCTAGAGATCAGTAAGCGTGTATGACACGATCTCCGATGCTCCAGCACTCTTTTGATTGAAAGAGCAATCGAGCAGAATCGGGGATCAAAAGTGTTTGCACAATTTCTTGGAAAAAGGCGATTCACAAAATTGGCCACAGCAAGTGGAGAAGTCGTTGGTCCCAAACCGGCCGCCCTTTAACTCTAACTAAAACAAGCCTTTCAATAAATTGTTGCCTTTCAATGCTTGTTTTAGTTAGAGTTCGTTTTCCACAAAACTTTCTTACCTTGTAACGATTTAGTAAATGCATCGTGTTATTTACAATTAACCTAAAGATTATATGTATTATACTACTACGGTTGCGGTAATAATCGTGAAATATATAAGCGGTTTGAGTCTTCCTTCCTGTGCCGAGCTATTAAAAACTGGAACTCGCTACGAGCGCATGTACTTTCTTCCCCCTATGATCCCGGGTCCTCTAAGCGGGGCGTCAAAAAGCATCTCACTAAGCCACCGTAGCGTGGGTCGCCATACTGCACTGTCTGCTTTCGCAGTGAGTATGGTGGCCCCCACCATTGGATTCTGCTTGAGTTTACCATCAGGCTGAGCAGAGTCACTCTGGCGAGTTACTTATAAAAAAAGACTTATTAGTTGTTATACAATCCCTCTTAATGTATTGTAACAAAACAATCCAATGTGTTTTCGATCGTAAATTACTTATTTAAATTTATTTATATATATATGTATAGATGTATGTAAATCAATCAGGCAAATTAATAATCAGAATGTAAGCAAGTTATTTCTCAAACAACCTGAGACTACCACTGCGTTTTCATTTCAAACCCCTGTTAATTCGGACCCCTTCACAAATGTGTGCAGTGGTGGATGAGAATTCATAATAGTTAGGTAAACAGTAATATTACTACTTTTTAAATTGACATTATTAACTCGTTGCTATCTATCTCTAAAAATAGATTTTATTTATTTAAAAAGAAAGCAATTTCAGTTCTTTGCGTGGGAGTCATTCAAGATTAGTAGAGGTTTATTCCTAGACAAACAACAACAAACTTCTCCGTAATAGAAGTTCACAACATTGAAAAGTCAATATTTATTTCTTAGCTCTAGCTTTCGAACTACTGACAGAAGCAATTTATATACTTTATCCACTCAGAACTTTTAAAGAGTGCCAAAAAATAAAACGCATGCATTAATATCCTTTTATCTCATTCGAATAGTTATACGTTTGATATTAAAATAACCGATAAACTTGCAGCGAGATATTTTTATGAGTGGATAAGCTTTAGTCAACCCTTGTCAATGTCAGAACTTATTATCTGGAAATTTCATATTGAACTGCATCACAAGCTTGTGCGTGACGATTTCGACTATCTGTTGAACAGCTTTCGGTATTACAATTAGCTAATATATTTGCTAATGTTTTATTTGTTCAGTAAAAATAAGTTTAATAAGAAATAGATTAAAGAAAATTAAAACATCCCTCTAACTTTTGAGCGATAAATTTGATAAAATTTATGGTAAAGCCAAGATAGATTATTAAAAAAAATCATTCTTGTTTATAAATGGATTTGAATAGATATCTAGACAGTTTTTGAAAAAAATAATAGTTTTTGCCTCCTAAGTGGTGGCCAAAACTGATTATCATTCTTATTGTAATAAAGCTTACTTATCCATACAGACGTTATATATTCAAAACAGCTAAACCAGTTTAGATGTGTGGCGTTTTCCATGTACAACGCAACAAGAAAACACACCACAGCGCCATTAAAGTACAGTGTATCTACTGAAGATGCGTCGAATCACGAAAAAACGAAGGAAAAGAAAAAACTAGCAATCCTGTGTCGCGCAGTAGAAGTTCTCGCGCTGACTAGCTTATAAATATATACATCTTCACAATATCAACCTTTGGGCCGTGGCCCAGTAGGCATGATTACTTCGACTTCGACTATTACACCCGTTCCTCCACAGATGAGATAATTTAGAGGTAGACTGGAACGTGGAGAAACACATAGATTATTTTTTGCAACGGTCCGCGGGTTAAACCTAGTGGCACACGAATCCCATAAAAATATTTTCTAATTAACAATGACAAAAATTACAAAAAGTGTTTTAATACAATCAAGTATTTAAATTTAAGAGCACCTGCGACAATGTTTGATTAAAACCTTTCTTTTATCTGTATTATTATGTAACACAGACAGAACTTCTTACATTTACATACAGCTTAAGCCACTATTAGTGTAGGTAAATTGGACTGTAATGTCATAAGTTTACTTTAGCTATTCACTGTCCATATACCGCTAATTTGAAGGGTCCCGCTTTAGGCCCTCTACGAAGTCACCTAATGATTTTATTGCTGGCAATCCGCCCTTAATATATTATGTTTCTAAATTACAAAGTTAACGTAATTTTAAGGGGAACGTATAAAGGTAAACGACACACACCACAAGATTATATTTAAGCTTATAATTCATCGTAATTTTATTAAGTAGAATGTATTTGTATATTATTCGAAAACATTATAATATTAATAGAAACGTTATTTCTCTGTGTTTTATTCCTTTTTTTTGTTTTCTTCAACCTATTAGTATGAAAAAATACAGTACCAGTATAAAATACAGTTAGTAGTAATTGTTTGTCATAGGCCATAGACAACAAGGTGTTGGTCCGATGACCTGGTGAAGGTCGTGGGAAGCCGTTGAATGCGGCGACACAGGACCGGTTGTTGTGGAAAACTTTGGGGAGGCCTGTACCAGCAGTGGGTATCTATCAAACATGCTGTTGAGTGAAGACTACGGTATGTAAATAATCCAGTCGTTATTTTTAAAGGACTCAGTAAGATATTAACTAAAATTTTAAAAATGGAACAACAACTTCATTGGATCAATGATACTTTAGAATTCTTAATGATTTTTGTTCTTTTCCGAAAGTAAAAACAATACACGTATAATTAATAGCATTTTAAAACCTTTAAGGATCATAAAAATAATTTAACATATGAGATAATTAAAGACAAGTAGCCTTTTCAAATAACATTAAAGTAAATTATTGAACGTAATGAATATCTGTCTTCAGACTATTTCCATCCACTGCTGAAGAAGGCCTGCTCCAAAGAGCGCCAACCATCCGGGTCTTGGACAGGCTGCATCTATCTGCTTTCAGAAATTTTCCTCAGTCTATCGTGTCGCAGGACACCCTACACTTTGAATTCCTAATCGCGGTCTCCACTCGACCACCTGTCGACTCAGCGGCTATTACCCCACTTGAAGACAATATTATACACAATTAAACAATTTTCCTTGATACTCCAAACTATATACTTACAATTGGGTAAATACAATCTTAATATATATATTATATTGAAGTCCAAAAGCGGTCAAAACACCAGTCTCTATAGACAAACGTGCTGCTAGTTCTATTGCAATCTTTAAATCTAATATATTGTTGTGCAGAGCTCAATATGTAATGGCATAGACCGAGTTAATATTGCATTGAACTTTTCTTTGCCCTGTATGAGTTTCTGATACATACATTTATTGGTATATGGCTATGTACAGTTGTACACGTCGGCACATATGAAAAGTAATATCATCAGAGAAACTCCTTTATACGACAATATTTAGAAAAAAACATATACGACATTTTGATATATTTTATTCTAGAAAAAGTATTGTTAACAAGATACCTACACAATAATTGATCTATAAAAAGATAACCATAATGTATTATATAAGTAGTCTTTTAGAATTTTGAATGTATCTATTTCACCTTTGTAAGCTTTTAATTCCTATACATATATATTTTCAAGGGCATAGTAAGGTAGGGTAGGAACGAGGAGATAGTTCCTGGTGAGAATTGAATGCTGCCTCAAACAGCTCCCCCCCATAGCATGCTGGGCCAGTTTTAGTAACAAGCTGGCCCTATACTCACATCTAGTGACAACGCTTCGGTACAATAGGTCACAATAGGTAGATCTACGATACTTCATTGTTTTTGGGAATATTATAATAAAATACTAAAACCATAAACTCACAATTAGAATACAAAGGCAAATAAATAAACATTACATTACAAACTTAATATTGGATTTTTGCCCAAAATAGCTTAAGCAATTATATAAGCTATTGATTCCAGCTTTGTTTAGCAATAGGCGCTCTTCAAATAAACGCAGTCATTATAAAATTACGACTTAAATAATAAAACACAAATTCTTTAAGAAATTCTTGAATGAATAACAAAAACAAAACGTTAAATAAGAGAACTCATACTGTATAATTTTATAAAAGACAATAATATATATATNATATATATATATATATATATTAAACATTTATTTATATGTATACGTCTGTACCTGTACAACATAATCCGGTTTCATATTTCGTTCTCGCAATATTTACGTAGAAATAGCTAATAACTTTGACTTTTCTCTTTTTTCTCTCTGAAATATCGTCTTCAAATTTCTTACAACGTGTAAGCGTAAAGTAATTTATAGCTTTACCCAATGTTATCTTTGTATGAATGTTGAAAACCTTAAACTTGGGGTAATCTTACTTATTTTTTTATGTAAATTTAATACACAAACATTGTGTAAAGGGCATTCAACGCCACAATAGACGAGCATGACGATATTATTTCAGTTTGGTGTGAACGAATTGATGTAGGCATGTGGAGGTTTCCGCAATAATAGATAAACAACAAGTACAAAAAAAGAACCGGAATTTATTATATTTTTTTGATTAATTATTTATTTTATAATAATATATTTTTATTCGAATTGTGGTGAACATATATTTTTTTATTTTTTTATACTTTCAACTAAAACATTACTTTTTCTTTCAGCCAACCTCAGATCAAATAAAAAAAAGGTAGATACGCACGTAGAATAAAAAATTGAAGCCATTTTTGTAAATATTTGTGACTTAAGTGTTACCACATGTTAAAAAATCTCCCTGTTAATTGCATTTAAATAAGTAATACGCAAAAAAAATGTGTTTCTTATAAATTATTTATCTAATGAAGGAGGCATGAATGTATGAGCAGAAAAAAACTGGAAAGTTATTTAAAGATTTGTGTTTTTATAATTTTAGCCCGTTTGTCTTTTCGTTTAGAAGTTATGAAAACTTCTAAACTATTTAACATATCAATTCAGTTGTGGTGAATCCAATATGGAGCCCTGCAGAGGATGTAGGTAAAGTCGTAATTGAAAAATATTAAAAAAAATCGGTGTCGACTTGGCTATAACTAAACTTACATTTTCTGCCGCTGAGTGTATTATACTTAATCACATGTATTGTATACTTCTTATATTGTCGCTTACGGTATATCTTGGTACCCTGGTTATATAATTCATTATAATAATAATAAGCACAAGATATTTTGACAGTGACAGTATACGTTTCATTAATTATAAAGATTAAATCTTTGTTTTTTTTATATACGTATATTTATTAACTCTATAAGAGTACGGGATTAAAATAATTAAGCAATACTTATGTCTTACTCTCTATTTCATTGTTTAACTATGAACTTACTTACAAATTACTTACCCACATTTCTGTCCTTATGAATACGAACTCCTGGCAACACTCTGCCAATACGACTTTTGTGTGTTTTATATGTTAAATGTTATTCCTTTATACTTTTTGTTCACTTTTGTGTAGATTTTCACCATTTAATTGCACAAGACGGCATTTTGTTGGTGGTTACGCCACATTATTTAATTAAATAATTAAATTTTTTCACGGTACATTTCTTTTTAACTAACTTATATACAAGCGCCTGCGATAACAGCGCCCCTAGCGGCATAAGAACAAGATTTTACAAACCAACTGCCGCGCGTGATTGTACTAAATCCGCGTTTATTTAAATTATTATAATTTAAAATAAACAGTTTAACCGCCGCATAACTTACGCGGAGTTGTATTTAAAATATTATAATCCGCTTAACATCGCTATATATCCGGCATTAACCCTATGTAATTATCTGTGAGTCGCGCCACTCCGCAAATACATCAAAAAGAACAGCGTTACGATTCTGCCTGGACCACATCAGTGACGGGTCCGCTACTGAGGAGAAGATAAGAAGCCACCGCACAGCTAATGAGCTAGGTGTGTATATCCTTGATCCTATACTGCTTTTCTTTCGTAGTATGTACCATTTTACAGTCTATTAAATTATGGAAAATTATTATAACGTATTCGGCGCGACCAGTAGGTAAACTAACTGCACAACAACTTGTACGATACTAACAAAAAGTAGCGTAGTTGGTTGCTTGACGTGGATTTTTTTTGTGATGCACATAATTTCACTTATTATTTTTATCATGCAACTAAATGGAAATATTTTGGATATTACTAAATCTAATTGAGAAACGTAGGAAGGTAGTTATTTAAAAAAAACACTAGATAAAGGACATATTTGTAGGTGTAAAGCTCAAACATAAAACAAATATGACGGCACAGAGAGTTATTCACACTCGGAATAAATTATCATACATGATATTATAACATTTTATAAAGAGGCGGGTTGGTAAACAAAATATGTGAATAAGTTGCACACATAAAACTAGGGTGGGCTCACTTGGTTGTAAGGCGAAACTTTTGTCTATCCGGGACAGAGTAGAATTTTCATTAAAGCCGTCTTTACAACGCCCTAACACAAAAGAGCAATTTTTCCCAGTTGGAAAATCTCGATGCAGCCGCATTAACGCTTTTATTTGCTTTTTCTTGAAAAAAACTTATTATTCCATTTCTCTCACCCGGGGAATTACATTATTCTTTTGCAATTCTATTTATAGAAACCATTTTATATTTCCTAAAGCAGTACAACGGTGTGTCTCCGACAAGGTGTATTTTTATTTAATCTTATAACGTCAAGCTGTTCCTTCAGATTAAAAAGCTTACATAGTTTTTGTTTGTTTAAATATACATCTTTAATTTCAATTTAAAGACCAAGTCGTCCTTTAAAGATGAAAACCTTTATTTTACAATGTATAATTGGGATGGAGAAAATGATGATTGAGATATCAAGATAAAAGTTATTGAAATATAAGAAATTAATATTTTAAAATACGTGACTATACTTTTACTATACTGTTGCACCACCAGTCCCAAATATTTTAGGGTGGGCTCGACAGCGACACGAACCCACCAACCACCATGTGCAATCCCGGCGGCGGCGCCCATCGAGGGCCATGAAAAGCTATGGCCTCCGACTTGTTGAGGGCCACCTCCAAGCCGAGGCGCCGTATGCGGCTCACCACCTGTGAGGCCGCCCCCATCAAATAAGGCTGAGTTAAAGACAGTGCAGCAAAAAATATTATTGTATTCCACGGAACCGACCCAATACTATAGTTATATAAATAAGCTTGATGATGGTAAATTGATGGAGTTTTTATAAGAAATCATTCATAATTTAAAATAAAATAAAATTGATTGTCCAATTCTTGACTTATATGAATTAATCATAAAACTTTAACATGTCAATAATACTATAATTACAGAATGATCATTACAATAATCTATGTTAATAAACATAAATCAACGAAATGTATATACGCGCATAGCTTCCGATCGACTGTACCAAATTGAATAATTCTTATTTGTGTTTGTTATTGTCAAGACATAGTTTGGATAGAAGAAAATTAAAGAAAACAAGAAGAAGAAATTACATTTTCTGACTTTACAACTGTACGTTATGGAGTAGCTGAGGAACGCATAAATACTAGTTTTTTAGAAATTTTGATAATATTCACTGAAAAAAAGCTTCGATGCTCGTCATATCAGCTAGTGTTCAATAAAGTTGATTAAGCCATTAAGCCATTAAGCCATTAAGCCCATCCGTGCAAAAGTAATAATTAACAACAACCCATAATGTCCCACTGCTGGGCTCGGGTCTCCTCTCAGGAGAGGGTTAAGGCCATACGTCCCCACGCTGGCCAAGTGCGGGTTGGGGACTGGAAGAAGACGTTGTGGCTACGTAAATCTTGCCGTTGGATTTTTTAAGCCGCCCGAAGGCCTCCAACTAAGCTTCACGACTGTTATCGTATGATAACAACCGGGACCGACTGCTTAACGTGACCTCCGAATCACGGAGACGCTCATGGTAACATGCCACCAGCGGTCACCCATCCAGGTACTGACCGCGACATCGTTGCTTACCCTCGATAATTGTTTCTAATCACCGAGTGCAACTGGGCTATGAGCGCGCAAAGTAATAATTGCTCTAGCTCTAATCTTAATATGAAATCGTTTCAATAGAATTACAGAATTAGAGCACCCATCAATGGCAATATTTTACTTTTAGGAGATCCGTATACACAGAGCGGAACATCATTTAACTTTAGGAATTCGTATTTAGTGTTATTGATGTTCTCCTAGCCGATTTCGGCCACGGCGGCTAGTCTCGACGGAGACCAGCCAACTACGCAGGACTTGTTACAGGGGACTAGCGTGCGCGCAAATACAGGTGCACTCTCTGTTCCCTCTCTCTCATAATCCGATGGGACGGTTAACCGACACGATCTGGGAGAAATCCTGCGCAACACCGACAGCTTTACGTCCTCTCCGAGGCACAGGGGTTCTGAGTTAAGCTTCCAAACTCCGAGCTGTTATTAAGTATTTCTATAATCAGAAAAACACTTTTGGCCCAACCCGGGATTCGAACTCGAGACCTTTTGATTGGCAGTCGCATATGTTAACCGCTAGACCAATGAGGCAGTTAGTGTCATTATTGGATAATAAACATGTAGGAATATAAAAGGAGGAGGATATGTAAATGTCCAAGCGTCATTTTTTTTACTGCATGAAAATACTGTTTCAAACTTCACATGGGACTAGACTGTGTGTGATCTACAAATTGATGTTTTGAATCTAGGTGTTTCTTGTGTCCGTTTCAAATATGTTTGTAAAGTTCCCCGCTATACAGAAATATACACAGTGCGGGGATAGTCTTTAAAAAAGTATCTACTAATAAAAACTTTTACACAGTGCTTGATATTGGCAAACTACATTTGTTTAGTACCTTCAGTAACTTTTACTACCCGTAGTACAGAATACGAAGGGTAAACAAGCTTTAACCTCAATCAATTTTCAACTTCAAGCTGTCTAACTTAGGAAGAACTTCAATCCCGCGAACGAATTTCCATAGCCTAATGATGCGCCACACTTTGTATCCTAAAAGTAAAACATTTCACATTGATGGGTACTCTCCAATTGTATTGTTCTCTGCCATTATAAAAAAGGTATACGGCGTTAAAAATTGCGTAGTTAGAAGTTAGAAGCCGAAATGGATCGACAACATATTGCTGCATATTGCCTCCACTTAGTGAAAATAGAGCCAATATAGTTGGCTTTACAGATTGGGGTGTACCCTAGGCAAACGAGGGACAGGAGTAGTAATGATAATGTAATCAAAACGCTGTCATTGATATCCGTGGCTACCTTGGCAAATCTTTGATCAACTCTTCTTTGTTAATATCATAAATTCCAAAGTAACTCTGTCTTTCTGTTTATTTACGTGTCTGTACCATTTTCATGGCTAAACGCTGAACCGATTTGGATGAAGTTTACAATGGAGTTTCTTTGATTCTTGAGGAAACTACTACTTACCGTGATTACCGACATATACGTGGGTGAGGCAGTGGGCAAAAGTTAGTATTATATAAAATATTAAAAATATGTAAGTAATTAGATTTGTGTCGTTTTTTTATACACACTATGCCACTGAATGTTTTAATAAGGCTAAGGCTGTATTTTACTTCATATGAAGTTATTCCAGTGTTTTCGGACATTTCAAATGGACTAAAAGTAAGTTAAAACACATTCATCTAGCTATTTAATAAAAATAACTTACAACTGAACAAATCTGAAAAATTCTGGTTAGCCAGATTTATTACTAAAATAAAAAAGTGGGAAGCGAAATGGTCTAAATTAAAAAGCAATGCCTTGTCGAGACAGAGCGAGCGGAAACAAAGAGCCGGGAATTCATCAAGCTCTTTTGAACCCCGAGCCCCACAATGGTGCAGTATTCAGAGACCATTGGCGGAAAGAAAATCTTCGAGTGGATCGCCACTCTTTGACGTCCGATGCAAAAAAGTAATCTCTTTGCTCAGGAAAACCCTACTTCATTACTTTGTTCGACGGCCCCACATTAAAGTATTGGGATTTTTGCAACCAAGAGCTACTTGTTGAATGTAGATGCTTGTGAATAGATAATGCGGAATTTAATTAAATGATTATTCCATATGTCGCTCATATTTTAAATGTTAATCTCGATTCTTTTATCTCATTAAATATAGTGTACCCAATGCGGCTTATAAAAAACCACAGAGGAATGAAAACAATTTTTGTTGATTAAACCATTTGATTAAAATGAAATACAATCATCCATTTTAATTTTTGTATAGACTAAATCGGTTTACGTATAAAATTCACGTACAACTTTTATCTTTAAATAGCCGTTGTAACGGAGTTCATGATGAAACTAAAAGAAGTTCTGTATTCAGGGTTCGTTGGGTGTATCTATACAGTTTATGTATCTATTATTGTATTAGCATTGGAATTCCATTGGTAGCTAGCGTCTGCCCACGTAGCAATGCAGCATTGGATAGACCGGACGAAGTCCCTCGCGACTTCTGAGCAAGATTGATGCATTTGTGAGATAGTGTCTTGTGTCGTCAAATAAACTACGTGTATTTGTTAACTTTTGTACAGAACCAACAGCTGAACACCGGCCCTATAAAACCTATTAAGTCCGATTTACAAGCTGATAATTCGGGACCATCTCTCAGTAGCTTTATAGGCAATTAATTCTGCGTAGATTATAGGATTAGCAAATATAAATTAGGGATTTAGAGTCAAGAGTGGTGAAATGTTGATATTTTCAGCGGATTAGATTTAAAATCGTTATTCTATTTTGATTAGGAATTCCATGAATAAGGTTCATGTAAATTACAGCTTATTAAATAAACGTTACAGTCAAAACTTTTCATCGGTCAAAAGTCATTTTAGGCTCTGGAAACAGTCTCAGTCACATTTGATCAACAAGTCAAACAAAAAGGGTTTCAAGTTTATTGTTTAGAATCTTATCAGATAATGGCGATTTCAACTATAAATTAAGCCTAGAAATATATTTTTTTCAGGCATCTAAAACACAACGCTATCTTAGTAAATCAAATATTTTTACGGCAGAATTTTTAGTAACTACATAATAGGTATGTAGCCTCTGTGCCTATCTTATAAGATTTCTACACCACTCGAAGGTAAACTCGAAAAGAATGGTATTCTCTTCCAAAGTTTATAAATAAAGAAATAAAATAAATGTGCATAGAAATCAACACAAATTATTTAATTCTCGCGCATCTCTCTCCCTCTATAACGCAGCTGGCATCCTTATCTCGCTAAATTTTAATGACTTTCTTTCCAACAGGATATCAAGTTTAGATAATAAAATATTTAAGATAATCCGTTTTTTGTTTCATTCATCTGTCTATTCTATAAGATTAGTTTAACACACATGTAATACCGCATACGCAAGCATTGGTTTTCATTAGAGTCATCGTTTAATTGTTTACCACACAAAATTACTATCACAAAATCTTTTATAATGAAGGTTTATCCCGTGGGAGCGCCACGCTTCGGCATGCATGGGCTGGCTCGACCGGAGTGATACCACGACCTCACAGAAAACCGGTGTGAAACAGCGCCTTCGCTGTGTTTCACCGAGTGACTGAGGATACCGGAGGCCCATAATCCAACCCTTCCCCTCATTTTTTTTGGATGGTGCAAACATCTCATTTCTCATGTTTGATTTTTGAGTTTAGTCGGTATGAGATTGGCATTGATTCGTCACGGCAAGATTGGATGGGTGATCCAAGCAAAGTCTTTCTAGAAGTATAGAGAGGCTGGACTTTTAGGTGTGATTCTGTATCATTTATGATACTAGCCTACCTACTACTCCCTTGGGTAGCTACTTCCTATCATTTCAAAGTTACGTGGGCGGCCTTTTCTTCCACTTTCAGACATTGTCTGGAAAGAAGATTGTCCGTTGCATAGTAAATAGTTGTCGGTACGAGAACATAATTAGGTTATATTTTTTGTATTAGTATAAAGTCTATCTCAGTGTAGTAATTCTAATTGCATTTTACGCTGTAGTACTGAGTGAAACACGTTACCATTCAATTAGATACGTTTTTTAAAATAAATGTGTTTAACATACGACTTTATTATCTCAAAGTCTTCTCCTCGCGTACCCAAAAAAAATAGGAGGACGTTTTTATCAAAGGTAATGAAATTCAACACGTTGATGGACCACATCAATTTATTTTATTATGTACTCTAAGAAGGTTCATGCATCGGCCGGAAGTCGGTGTCGCATCTGTGATGTCACTTCCTTTGTTTCCGCCACTCTCGGATTATGTTAATGTGGTCTCAGAGACATTTGTCTTTGCGTAATGCTTCTCAGCTTTTGTAACGCAATCCTTATTACTTTCCAATGTTATTCACCTACATATCTTTATTGTACTTTACGATTATTTGTTTGGAAACTAAGATTTTATTATAACATGTTACAACAAAATTTCTGGTTCAACAACACTTACTTAATTTAGTAATGTGAAAAGACTAAAACTTTAGACGATGTAAAAACTAAAGTTAAATAAAATTATATGGATTTACAAATAACTATTTTATTACATTTAATACAACCAAAATATTTATACACCGCGTTATATTTTATGCACTGTGACAAACTCTATGGTCTGTGATAATTATATTATTAACACCTTGTATTTCAAAACAATAAAATCTCCCATTATACATTATATTGAGTACTGAACTGTGATAGGCTGATGACGATGATGAATAAACTCCAAAATCAATTTACTATTATCATTTATAAACCGAAGTACAGAAAAACGGAGAAAAACGGAAAAAGACTATGTCGTATGACTTCTTATGAATTTATAAACTAACTGGCTCGGTGGCGAAGTGGTGGTAGCGTATATGACTGATTGACGGTTCATACCAAATGTTTGTATGATCTGCAAATATTTGTTTCGGAGTTTGGGTGTTTTCTATGTATAAAATATATATATTTAAAAACAAAAGCATATATGTATTTATATTAGTTGTCTAGTACCCATAGTACAAGCTCTCCCTTAGCTTGGGATTTGGGTTGTGTGTTAGAAGTCCGAAATATTTATTATTATTATATCTGTCTAGCCTTTGTCCACATATCCCAAGCTGTAGAGTTTTAAAATTATACATATCTGTATGCATTCTGCGCGGGACGAATGGTATTATAAAAAAAATTTGCAGCTTACTCTCCCTTCTCACTTCAGACTATTGCCGCCCTCTGCTAAAGGCTGCTGCTCTCAAAGGCTGCCAACTATCACAGTCTTGGCCAGTGTAATATATATATAGATATATATATATATATATAAAATGGTGAATTTTCTGTAATTTTCCTAAAATATTTTTATATTTTGTAGTGGTGTCATCAATGAAGGATATTTCATACATATGAACAAAATATACTCCACCGTCGACTGCAAATAACAGAGATTCAAATAATTGTGTAAGATCTAAGAATGCCTCACTCTCTTTACAGCTAAAGGCAAACTTTTTCAATTGTAAAATTTTATCATTCATGGACTGGGACTTCAACTACAGCCTGCAAAATGTAATAGAATATTCTTTCTCGCTTGAATCCTTGAACTACTATTGATGTAGTTTGAATTGCAAGTCTTACAAAGCATTTGTAAGCTTTAAATGTAGTTTCTAGTTTGTAGTAACAAAATTTTGTATCAGAAATTCCAACTCCACATTTTTAAAAGTCCTAAAATTGCAATTCACACCACTGCACATTGAGATTATTCGCAATCATGGCCACAAAGTTCTCAAGTAGCGACCGCGTATTGGATGATGGACCTGGTGAATATTGCGAGAAGTTATTGGATACGGCAGCAAAGGTTCTGTTGTTGAATCAAACCTTGGGAGAGGCTATCTCCAGCAGCAGTTTTAGTTCGGAACGAAGGAACGAACATACACTAAATTTTGGGAGTATGCCCTTTTAACATAATTTTATTTTCTAATATTTAACCCAGGCATGAAAAAACTTGAAACTTTTCATTAATTGAGTTGGATCCATAGTAAAATGATTTAGTGCAGTACTAATAAAAATATGTAATGCTAAACGTTGTTCATTTAATTTAAAACAAATTTTACCAAAAACATTAAGTCCGCTGATGGACATCAGTGCATGAAGTTGTAAATAAATAAATAATTAAATTGCCAAAGTGCATTATATTACTACCAATAGTCGCACTCTACTAGTATACCACCGTAGTAATGAAACACCGTGTATAGGGGAAATTTCAGTGTAAGTTCATCGACACAGTGTTCTTAGAAGTGAACCCGCAATGGCGTGCATTGTCCGCGCTGGATAAGTGGGCCTTGGCGTCACTTCCATATACGTACATGTACTTAGTCATGTCATACATACTGTTACAAAGAAAAAAAATTTTTTTTTATTGTACGTAAAATTTATTCGAAGTGGTCTCCATTGGCTGCAATACAGTTTTTTAAACGTCGAGGCCAGTTATGAATGGCAGCACGCGCTCTTTTTATGGGAAAATTTTTCATTGCCAATCGTATGGATTGTTTTATGGACTCAAAATTATTATGGTCCTTAGAGCAAGATTAACTTTCTAAAACTGACCATTAATCGGATTTTGTGGATTAAGATCAGGACTAGATGACGGCCAGTTTTCAGCTCTGATGAAGTTCGGAACATTCGTTTCTAACCAACATTAGGTGGATCGAGCTTTATGACCCGGCGCCGATACTTCCTGCATGGACCAGTCTAGGTTATTGAAAATGGTATTGTCAAGGGGCTTAACTTCCTTTTCAAGAAAGGTATCTCGATACATTGTGTTTGGCTCCATATCTACTTCATGTAATGCAATCACAGCGATTCGAATTCGGTTCTTTATCACCACACTCCATTTTAATATAATAGAATTTTAATAAAATAAGAAAACTCTATGAACAATCGTATAGTAATGACACATGCCAAATTCAAAAGTAATATTTTGTTTATTTTTATTGTAACAGTATTTATGGCCAGATTAAGTATTTCTTGTAGTGATAGATTACCAAAAATCTGAGAACGTAGTTCGTTTGGAAACAAAGGTAATATAAAACATGTACAAGGTTATTATATACATGTTATAATATTTCGTAATTTTAAACAATAACTTTGATTTATGAGGATTATGCTACTGTGAGACATTATAAAATATTTATTTTGTATAATAACATAAATAATCAATTAATGAAACTCTAGATTAAATTTACGTAATTACTTGATCTTTTACTAGTTTCTATGTAAATAATATCTTGACAAGTAACTTTAAGATTTCATTTTTATATCGGACTAATAAAAGAAACAATAACGTCAAACATAAAAATCACTCTCAGCACGATAGCAAAAACTCAGAATTCAAAACATATTTTAGCCTCCACTAATAGTATTCTTAAATAAACTCTAGATGCCCACCGAGCGACTAGCAAGTAACCTTTACTAATTAACTTCCTTATCTCGTTAATACCTTTATTGAAAAGTTAATCTTGCAAACACCAATTGTTCAAATAGAGAAGTTTCTAAACGTTGTACAGTTTTACAATTACATGCATGTTTCATGTAGCTAGTTTTACACCAATGTCTCGTTGGAGACAACTAACTCAGTAGCAAATGGTCCCACTGCAGTAACATAAGAGCATGTCGTGCTCGAGTGTTGAATATGCACTATGCACCAACATAATCCCTCTCTCAGGAGTTCTACTGAAGTCCTTTTTCAAGTGTGAAGTGAGGACCATAGCGTTGAATTGACATGTGATTATGTCACCCCGGATTGAGATTAATTGTTTTCTGATAGTGTATATTAAAAATAGCAATATTCAAGTCTACTGCTGGACAAAATCTTCTTGGAAATCAGAATAAAATATAATTTTTTACCATCATCATATTCAAGTTGTCGCCAAGGACATTCTTCAACGAGCTCCAACCATCATGGTCTTGGGCAGTTCACAGCCATACTCTGCAGGTATTTACATGTAAATATTTTTAATTCTATCATTCTCTGAAGATGGTTAACCAGTCTATAAATAACTTAATAATTAAATTATTAAGTAAGCACAACGAAGACACTTGAACTGTTTATACTTACCATGTTATTTAGAAGTTCTGTAACTTTAATTTACTAGTATTTCATTACATTTTACTGGATTATATTTTTGTTTATGTGATTTGTTTCAATTTACACTTATTTTGACACAAGTTTATTATATTTGAGTAAAAAAGGAAGAAACTAAAAAAGTGTGAGATGTTCATGTCTTTATGGAAAGGGGGGCATTTCCGCTTTTGGAGGATAAGGAAGGTATGGGGATGCAAGCGCTGTCGCATACCGGTTTTCTGTGAGGCCGTGGTATCACTCCGGTCGAGCCGGCCCATTCGTGCCGAAGTGTGGTTCTCCTACGGTCATATTTTTAATTAAGAAAACAAATCTGTATTTAGTGGAGTAAAGCTTTCAAGATTCACACACAACACTAGCATCTATATTGTTATTTGATAATAATTAACTTGTGTATTTTTAAGGGTAGTGATCTGTCAACTCTTTTTTTTTACGTGTGGAAACCCCCTCGGGCCTTCACCCCACCGGGGCTTGCGGCGGGGCGGTGTGTCGGAATCGAACCGACCAAAACCACTCGGTGTGCTACTCTGCGCCTGAGACGGGAGAGATCCGGGAACCGCTTTCTTACGCCATACGGACCCCTCCCAGCGCCTGCCCGCACTGATGCGGGCTCCGTCATCTGATGGTAAACTCTCAATTTAGGTGACGTACGGCACACGCGTAACGTCACCCCCTCGCGGCTGGCATGTGAAGCGGATGGGGGGAAAACCCGTCCCGCCCATCCGCGGCCACACTCAAGGTGGCATGAGGCGCTGATAGGCGCGCCTCCGCCGCCCGATTTGCCGGCGGCAGATCGTGTCCGAGTGGAGAACGTCCTCCTGGGCCTTCTCCGCCGCCTCCTTCTGAAGTGATCTGTCAACCCTATGGTAACCAGCCTGGTTGGGGTTGTTCCGCTTCCGGTAGCTGTTATTTATTTGCTAGTAATTTTGTTTATTTATTTATTTAACTTGTGTATAAACTGCAAACATTATTACGAGTGAGATAGCAACCAAAATTTATAACAGATCTATGAGTATATATTGTCATATAGAATTGGGAAAATCCAATAGTGTCAACACGAGTCGTGTAGGGTAAGTTTGTTGAATTGAATTGGTCGCCAGGTTAGCAATAAATGTGTGTAATAATAACCAACCAACGTGCCAAATTCGTCTGTAATGGTAACGAGTAGTCTACATGGTAATTAAGGGCCGTTAGACGGTTGTTGACGCCAGTGCCTAGACTTGTTTTACTTGTATGAATGACTACCGACGCAGTATTTGTAAAAAAGGGTTGTTTTGTGGAGGTAGTATTCTAAATGCACCGATAATTACTGTTGCTGTTATTTATGATAGCTGATTGTTGATGTAGTAGTCAATGTTCATATAAATCGCTCAACATTTTTTTAAAGCTTTTTTAATCGACTTAAAAAAGGAGGAGGTTTCTCAATGCGACCGTATACTTTTTTTTAATATGTTCGCGGATAAATTGTTGTTTATGAACCGATTTTGATGATTATTTTTTTGTTGGAAAGGAGATGTCTCATGATAAGAAAACTAAGATCAGATGATGACCTCCCAAAGGAATCGAGTGGAACCTTCCAAATTCGTAGGGGCGACTAGCTCATTTATTATTATTATTTTTTATTAAGTATGTGAAAGCACTACAATTTAATAGAGTTCAAGAGTCAGTCGGATTATGGACCTGAAAAGCAGTTGAGGGAACTCTTCCACCATCTACATCAGTTACCTTGTGTTTGGGCTTGTTTAATATATATTTAAGAGAACTTTACACCTAGGAAGGTTTTAACTATCATTAGCGGTTTGATAATGAAGACGAAAAACAGTTAAGGGAACTTATCAACGGTTTACAGTAGTACAGTACCTTTTGTTAGGACTTACTTCATTTATATTGATTCAAACAATTATATATTTGAGCGTGGACGTTGGCAAAAAAGTAAAATATCACTAAGCTTATTATGTGTATCCTCAAAAAAGTTATGTGGAAGTCAATTTCGATAGTAGTTGACTAGTTGTACGCTAGAATTTTGGTCTAGAGTACAACTACACTGTGTGTAATAAACAACGACACGTTACGTACTTAATTATTTTTGAAACAAAAAGTAAATCACATCTTAATACACGCTATATTTTTGACTGATAGTTTTTTTTTATGGAATAGGGGGCAAATGAGCAGACGTATCGCCTGGTGGTAAGCGATTACCGCCACCCATTACACCAGAGGCGTCACAAGTGCGTTGCGGGCCTTGGGGGATGGGGAGGGGGATGAAGGGAAGGGTTGAATTATGGGCCTCCGGTATTCTCACTCACTTGGTGAAACACAGCGCAGGCGCTGTTTCACACCGGTTTTCTGTGAGGCCGAGGTATCACTCCGGCCGAGCCGGCCCATGCATGCTTAAGCGTGGCTCAGTCATATATAGTGAATAGTAAACTGAATCTACCATATAATAATTATTGTACGTTAAAATAGCAATTTTTTATTTATTTACGAAAGCCTTAGGAACAAAAATAATATTTTAGCTAAATATTTTTCAGATTTACTGTTAATGTATAAAAACGAAGAAAAGCGTTGAAATGTCGCTGTAAATGAATGCTCTCAAAACAAACAAGCCGTTGCATAAAAATTTATTACAGGTAAATAAACTTTTCGGTAACCCGTACTGACAGTAACATTCATGAATCAATTTGTTCAGTAATAGCGACATATTTCTCTAAAAGTTACTGTGGGACATTTATAAGCAATGTATCTGATACATACGAACCATTAAAAGTCTATAAACGAATAAAATTCTCATACAAGCTTGTAAACTGTCGGTCGTAAACTCCACTGCACATGAATGGTGCCATTTTCTGCATTTATTTAAAAGTTGTGACACACCGCTGTGGAATAATTACAGCTAATGCTTTCAGCACTTAATGAAATAGTAAAATCTGAGCGGTCGTATTAGGAAAGTGATTGGAAGAAATTAGGTTGAATTACAAATACTAACATGCTTCCTGAATTTGCCGAATCTAGATTAGTAAAAAGGTCAGCAATTGCAAATAAAATTCAGTTCTTAGAGAAATAGGTGTAATTCAAATTATTGTAATCCCTAATTTCTATATTCAAAGGGTTTAGGTTAACTTTACACCCATCACAGTAGTTTCTCGAATTGTCGTTTCTACAAAAGTATTTGAAGTCACTCTTAAAGCATACCATTCAAAGTGTGTTACGTACTAGATGTTATTTTTTTTTTTTTTAATCTTTATTTACGGAGCTTAGCCACAATTTTGACTATTTCGCGATGTTATTGTCATTACTTTTTCTTTCTTTTTTTACTTAATTTTTGTACTTTATTAATAGCTGTTCGCTATTAATAAAGTACAATATTTTCTGATCACAATTTAAGTGAAGAATTTAGAAGTAAATGCAAGGTTTACATATTTCAAAATATATTCTACTAATAATATGAATTTACTAAAACAACATTACATTATTATTAGTTATACAAATTATGCTTTAGTCAATTTCTCAACCTATTGCCATCCACAACAGGATGAAGATTTAGCCCAAGAAGTGACAACCATCGCGGTCTTGGATAGTCTGCATCCATCCGCTGATAGCCACGCTATTCAAATCTTCGATCTATCGCGTTATAGGGCGTCCTACACTAAGTTTGCTTAATCACGGTCTCCACTGTAGCACAGTTAAGTTGATCGAAAAAAAATATTATAAAGAAACTGAAATAAACATAAATGTAAGGAAATTTGGACAAGTATCCAGTTTCTTGAAGAAATTTTAGAAAATGGCCTTTTAATCGATTGAAATATTTTCAATGTTAAATATATAATAATTTTAAATCTCACTTTTGTTATTTTATTTTCTTATGACGAAAGCCAATGTCGAATTTCTATTCATAAATTTAATTTATTTTTATGTCTTGCCTACTCAATACCGTCTTTGTTTTTTGTAATCCAGTGATTCATATATTTTAGCCACACCGAAGCTTAAGGACTGCCATTTGAGGGCCAAAATACAGCCATTAATGCCCCTATCTCTTATAAAAAGTACATATATAATTTACAATGATATCTTAAATTTTATTGCGTTGTAAAAATACGTATTTCTATTTCGAGAACGAAATAATGTGAAACTACAGTTGTTAAGCTATAAGCAATGACCAAAAACTTTATTGTCGCATAAAATTACCATTACTCCGAAGATGCATGGTAGTCTTTGAAATAACAAAACTTCCCGACATAACCTAAACGTTTTGAAATGCCTTTTAAGGCCAAATTAATAAAATATAAATGTTCTTTCGGAGTATAATATATTAATTAAGTTACTAAGTTGTTTACAATACTTATTCATATATATATATATATATATATATATTTATGTGTGTGTGTTTTTGTATCTTTATTGAATTAATAACTCTAACTCTAATACTATCAATTAATTACTCACTCTAAAAAGGCCGGCAACGCACTTATGACGCCTTTGGTGTTGCAGGTGTTCATGGGCGGTGGTAATCGCTTACCATCAGGTGATACGTCTGCTCGTTTGGTACATATATAACAAAAAAAGTCTAGTTGTTTATCTGTATGTTTTTATATAGATAATATTACGACTAAAAATTAAATACGATGTTAAAAAAATATTCATTGAATGCCCTCATCTCCTAAGAGTGTTAAGTTATTTAACATTACACTACTAAGAGCAAAAAACTCGCGTAGACCGCAGAAGGTGACTAATTCATGCCTAAAGATACAGCTACCCCTAAAACGAATATGATTTAAATTAAAGAATATTTTCATCACTACTTTTTGTAAAACAATGCCATTTATGAATAATGCAGATTTTGAAAAAGTAAACATAAATAAACAGTTTATTATAAAAATGTAACAATATTCGTATAAATATTTTACTCGTAATGAATAGTATTTGAAGTCATGATTGAGTGAACCTAGGAGTATTTCGATCTGTTATATTAAAAGTAAAAACAAAAACACTCTAAAGTGAGGAGTAAAATTAAAATAAAATCAAATTCCACTGCTATTAAATTATGAAACTATCATTACCGAACCCAAACTGTCGGGTTCGTTCAAAGGAAAACAGAAAACAAATTTTTTGTTATTCGCAAGTAGCAGATGAACAATTTATGAAAGTAAATAAGTAACATTATCTGTACTCTAGCTCATCATCGGTTATCAAATAAACTCTAAGATGCCAAACTATAGTAACGTTGTTCAAACAATTTTATTTAACTTAAAGTAGGTTAAAATTAATTAACAAGATTTGTTTACATAATTTCTCATTTCGTTAACTGTAACCAAAGCTTATATTTTTGGCCTCTATATTTATGATATTGTTTGACATTACAGTTTGTCCATCCATCTCAAGTAGCTTAGAAGTAAGCCCCCAAAATTTGCGCAAATGCCCACCAAGCAAAAGTTGTGACTGTGAAATTTTCCACGCTTTTGTCAACGAATAATTTAAAGGCGCGTCTCCTTGCTTAAGATGCATTGGCTCATTCCAAACACAGGATTTAACGCCAGCGAGAGGCCGACAGCACGAATAAATGTGACAATTCGTAGGCGACTCGTCCCGCAACAGGCATTAACACTAAATGACATCTACGAAAAATCTTCTCAAAGTGTTCAGATAAGAAATAGGGGAATAAAAAAGAATTTCTAGCCTTAAGTACGGTTTTATTTGATTCCTGTCAAAATAACTGTAGCTCTTTCGTTTCACACTTTTTCAAGAGAAGGTTGGAAGCAGTAATAAAGAGTCTACATTTTTGCTTTTCATTTAACGATCTTAAACCATTACTGTAAATCCCTAATTAGTTGTAAAAATAAACTATTACAAACTACAACTACAAACTAATCTATTAAAATACACGTTCAATTTTACTCAATTCGTTTTTTAAAAAAAATTAAATCTTTATTATTATCATCCACACTGGTAGGGACAAAAAATAAAAATCTGCAATGATTCCTACCAATTTTATTAGTAGCGATACATATAGTAGAAGGTTCTATACTGGACATATATAATAATTTGCAAAAATCAATCACGCATGTTTTTGAAGGTGTATATGAAACAGACAAAGAAAAAGTGGTTTTCACCCACCTATGACAGTGCACATAGACCCTGGTCACAAACCTCTGTCGACATGCCCTAAGAAATATAATTTCTCAAAAGTCTGTGTAATTGACCAATCTAGTTTCTTTCATCAACTTTCCTATTATAAAACAAATTTTCTGTCATGTGGAAAACAAAAGAAACAACAAAAGTAACATACAGTCAATTAATACTAATACACTCAATATCAAAACTATTGTCTACAAAAAATGTGGATCGCATTCACCACACTCCTCGTATTGGTAGTAAGCAATATAACATCCCTCAATACGTACCGCCCTATCATGAAGACCGATCAATTAATATAATAACATCTGTCATATAACAATAGATATAAGCCATTTGTCTATAAGCATTAAAGTAGATATAATGTGAGTCAATGTCTGGCGCCTGCCCCGTAAGTGGTGGAACTCACGCCGACGAAATACTTGGAAATCGTTCTCGCCGGCGGCAGTTGGAAATAACAGACAATTATTGTACAATGACTTCCACGATGCCGGATTTTTGCCTTATTTACAAATTTCTACTACCTTGGGTTTTACTTACAGGTGACTAATACTGATATTACTTCGAATATTAATAGTGTCATAATAGATTGAATGACGTTTGTTTCCTGCAACTTTAGTCAATAATATTAATCAATATAAATCGACAGTTACAAATTCGCAAATTTATAAGTTTTATAGTTAAAAAAAGGTTTATAGTTAAAGCAAGCCGGACTTGTGCACTTGGGGTTCTGTACAAACCTGTAGGTATATTATATGATGTAACTAAAAGTTTAAGCTTTATGCAATTTTTCCATTGTCTGTGCTATAAGACGTTGCTTCGTACCAAATTTCAAGATTCAGAGTTCATGGAAAGTACCTCGTAGGTTTTGATTCCCTTGCGTGTGTCTAAATATTGCAGTAAGAACGGCTGTATCCTTTGATTGCATTGGCTCAGAAGTTAAATTTTTTTACAACTATACAGTATTTGTTATGAATTTCATTTCATATCTTCACGCATTCCTGAGAAAAAAGGTATTGAAGATTGATAAACGGACAACAAAGTGATCGTATATCTTCCGTTCTTTCCTTTTGAGACATAAAACTCTATAAACGCTTTTATAAAACGTAAAAATCTTGAATAATAATATAATAGTTAAAATCATTAACTTAAAGGATAGAATTTGAACAGTTCACAGATATTTTAAGTAACTACATTTTTATATCAATTTTCAACAGCATTTAATTTAAATGTAAATTCATTAGGTATTTTAAATGTTAATTAAATGCTACAATAGCTAAAGGTCTTGCTACGGTACAATGGTACTACGAGCTACGGGCAAGCGTAGACCATGTTTTAGCTTCGCATAAAAGAGATAACATTTTGTAGCACATAAAACAGCAACAAAAACTGGTCAGTTTTATCTACTTAGCATAAATTTAATCTGAAATTGCTTAGCAATTCAACGATCATGTTTAAAGTGAATTCAATAGCTATACTATAAGTTAGTGCAAATTGGAGTTGGTATAGCATAGCGTTATTATCTATGCAGCCCTAGGACGTAGGACACCTGAGACTGCACGCTAATTCCGAGCTCCAGCTCTCCTTACGACCTATAACTGCACGCTTGAACACGTCCGGTAGATAATTGCTGCATACGCAATTAAGGTAACGCTATTAACAGAATGAAATTCCTGTTTTATATGCACCGCCAACGAGTTATAACTCCGATGATTAATTAAAGCAACAAAAGTTAAATAAACATGCATTCAGTTCACTGAAACAATTTCAGTTTGAATGATTCATGAACACGTAATTTTGATTGTGATATTGTTAAACGTTATGGAAAAATCACAAAAATTGTACATTTAGAAATATAAGCCGCCAGAGGTACTAAAACAAACATAATACTAAATCCGGGTCCGTGTCAACACGGGGTGGTAACGTAGAAATTATACGGCGCAAATTACGTCATTAGAAATCATGATGCCTGTACAGTCTAGTATAAGTTTGGACATGTTTTTATTTCTATAGTCGCCTACTTTATTTTCAGCTCGTTTCATACCATCCATATTAACTGGTCTATTTTTACCCGACTGCGCAAAGCAATGAAGGGTTATTACATTTAGATTTAAAAGCTTGACGATTTTTGTATACAGCTTATATCAATCATTCCCAACAATTAATTTACCATGATTTATATGCTATAATACAAACACATACGTTTAGGTATTTTTTATTTCAGAAGATTGAGAAAATTAAAACTAACTATACATTTAAAATAATCTATTATAAAGAAAATCATAGATGCTGAAACAAAAGTATATACAATTTCAAATTGTTTCAATTCCATAAAGTACGATTAGTGTACAACGTATCGGTTGCTCTCAAATACATTCAATACATTCTAAATTTTAGTAATTTTATTCACTTTGAGGTCAGAGCTGCTAAATTTAAAGTTGAAGAATTTAAATTTTAAGTGACCTAGATGGTAAACAAGAAGAAGTGTTAAGGTTTCGTTTAAGAACTTCTGTAAGTCTTTAATATGTTTTTGGAGTTTGTAGAAGTTTTTATTGGTATCTAAACATAGATAGGTAAACTTGGAAATATATCCTTAACCATAGCAATTTATTTTGATATATCTACCATAAAAAGCATGAATTACAAAAAAATAAGTTCAACAATGCGGTTTACCTAGTGTACGGATAAATTAGTAGATCATGTTCTTCACAATATCCTGGTTGGAGGACCCTTATTTCTTGTTAAAGATAGTCACCCTAACACTGACCATGTTCGTTCATTTTATGTATTAATATAGCATGCCCATTCAACAAATTCATTATTTGGTCTCGTATTACTTTTAATGTCTAATACTCATAAAAAAAATTATTTCTATGTTATTGCAACATCGATGCAGTTACTTTCTACAGCAGTCTCCAATGACAAGTTAGGTACTGAGGCTTCCGATCGATCGCTTGCGTACATTGCCCTTCGAAATATCAGACCTGATGGAGCTCCTCGTTTATTTGTCACTATTTTGAATTTTCATGAACCCGCCGTGGCCTTCTTCCACTTCGTCCATGACCGGTAACAATTAGGAAAACCTCCGCCGGTGCAAGTCGCGAGGATATAAAATTTTATGTACGCATATAAATTTGGATGTCGAGACATGTTTTATTGTACAGTCGTAAAGTTTGGGGTCGGGAAAGACCTACATATTTATTAAATACGAACAAAGTCGTAAAATTGAATGCAAACCTATTCGTGGTATCGATAATATCATCGAACTATTTCTCATGTTCATCAGTACTTCGTTGCTTAATTGATTACGTCGACGCACGACTTCAAAGAGACCAGGCCTGGAATGTTTAATTACGAAAGAGTAAATTGCTAAATAGAATCGCAAAAATTCGAGCGTTTCTAAAAAAGCTATCTCTTTGTCATGAATTTATCTGGAAACATTCGACTTTCTCGTATAAGTTCACAAAATGGCTCCAACAATAACGCGAATCCGCTTAACATTTCGCGGGCCGGGCCGCCTCGGGGAGGGCGCGGGATTCCCAGTGACGTGCGGCCTTAAACGTGGGAATACGCCGACGATACCTATCGCTCCACTTATTTACCGAATACAACTCTAATAAATTTAATAAAGGGGAAGGAAACGTGCGACAGATGCAGAAGGCAACGAAAAAAATATATGCTGGTGTACATTTCGTATGAATTCTAATATATTTTGTTTGCATTCATCGTTTCCAATATCTCATAAAGATAATAAAAAGCCACCTTACCGAGCTGTAAATTTTCTAAAGTGTACACCGTCTACAGGTAGTTGGCAGACTTCCAGTCCTTAGTTGAGCACCTAGATGTGTTCTACACTAAATGCTATGTCACAGCAAAAAGTTTAATGAGTCTCGTTTATACATTAAGTGTCACTATAAAGTTCACTTTGTATTCTAAATTTAAAATTCAAATGTCACAAACATCAAATATAGTGGAATAAACGATATAAAAATAGCAAGTCAGTGGACAGTGAGGCGGGGAGGTAATCTGGCTGTCACCGGCAGGTATCGATGAACGGATTAAAACACCATTTTTACTGACGGTTAAACTCTTTTGCCGAGTATCATTTTCGTGTTTTCAATTAGGACACCGTTGCTGTGATTTCGTGGCCATATTTATTGTTATTTGAGAATGCGTTCACAAAGTTTATTGATTTTATTATATTATATTTTATGATGAAAAGGCAATTACTATAGCTAAGTAATGTTTAGGAGTTTTAGGAGAGCCATGTCTTCGCCTCTTTACAGAATCAGTTCAAAAATGCAACATAATCTAGCTGCTACATTCAGAATTGTTTTTGATAATGTGTTCAATCTAAAGTCAATAGCTTACTTTTGAGCCTTTACCTAAACTTTCTATAGGTATTAAAGTAAATATTTTTGAATAAATTCTAAACAATACCATAATGGCTGACTCTTCTATATTAACCATAAAAGCAAGCAAGTGGGAGAGCCACGCTTCGGCATGCATGGGCCGGCTCGACCGGAGTGATACCACGGCCTCACAGAAAACCGGTGTGAAACAGTGCTTACGCTGTGTTTCATCGAGTGAGTGAGGATACCGGAGGCCCATACCCCAATCCAACGCCCCCTCACCATCCTCCCTTCCCCCCAGGCCGCCATAGTGTGGGTCACCATGCTGCATTGTTCTTTTTCGCATTGAGGATGGTGACCACCACTCTTGGATTCTGCTCATGCTTTCCATCAGGCAGGGCAGAGTCATTTTGGCAGCTTAAATATAAAAAAAAAAAAAGGAAAACCCTGATAGGACCTTGTGTATCTACAATTGGCTTTAAATAGAAAAATTTTACGTTGAAAATGATCAATTGTAATTATAAGAAACCAAGTATGTATAGCATATGTTAGCATCGAAATACGAAAGTCCGTTTTAAAGTCACTCTTTTGTTGTTTTTTAAATGAATACTTCGAATAATGGTGAGTTGCTAAACACATTCAGTTTTTTTCTTAAAGGCCGGAAATAGTTACTAATTAGCAGAAAATTTATTCAAAACCATAGGTCATTATAAGGCAAAATAAAATACAATATAGAGACTAATTGCTCCCTTGTCCACGTCTATAAGCCATCGTAAAGGAGGCTAGTTAGAAACTCCTTATAAAAATGATTCATTAGTAGAATGTGTATTCAAATGACTTAGAATATAATGTAAATAAGTATGTAAGCAAAAAATTCAAACGATGATTCTATTAAAAGTCACTTATAATGTACTGATGTAGTATAACTTGGTTCATGATTAGGAAACCGATGGTAGGTAGGTCCATAAAACTATAAATAATAAATATTCGCGGTCATAAAATTTTATGATTCAACGAGGGCTGATTTCACGGTGTTCATCAATTGTTTTACATCAAGGTACGTTGCGGCAAACGATATCATACATAAATTTAGAATTACTGTTTTAGATTGAAGATAAAAAAGAAAAAGAATGTGTTTATTACTTTGTTGTAAACAGTAACCTACTTACGAAACTGACGGAGGAAAGAGACGCTTACGCAACTGAGTTTTCGGCAGCAAATTGTACTCTGTGGCAATTTGCAGCATATACTTAATCTTTCGATTTTCATTGTACGTACTAGTACAAGTGTTATATTTTACTTTGGATAAAAACAAGTAATGAATAAATAAATAACAATGGTTTTAATGAAAACAGTAGATTCGGTAGGCCTTATTATATAGGCCTTATTGGCAATACCCAGTTCAAGTTTTAAGAATACGACGCTGATCGTATTGGCTCATTGCTTACATGTCTAACCCAATGTTATAAGTCATGTCATTTTCAATTAATTGTTTATCATACTTGCCTATCTTTTTATCTGTACTATTTTGTCGATTTTGCTATTTTACCAAAATTTCCAGTTGTAGGAATAAAATTTATCCCAATTGAGTTAATAGGACCACTAATTTTAATTAGTGGTATTTATTTACTAAAAATCAAAAAACATTTTTTCTTAGTCTAGTTTCATAGAACTAAAAAATAATGAAATAGCTAAACACTAGGTGATGAAACAACAGGATTTATTAGCATTCGAAATACTGATTCATTATTATTATCATATGAAATGTTATGAAGATAACTATGGATATTGTATTAACAATCGAAAAATATGGTTTCGATTGTTAATATAATATTCATAGTCATATAAAGCGAAAGGCATAACAATGAATCAAAAATAGGTATATCGTTAATAAAAAAAAGTGCTTTTATATGTATTGAATTTCAAACAGCGCGTAGTGTACAATATTTTTTTAAATTGTAATCATTGTAAAAGAGCGGCTGTAGAGGGACGTACGGTCGCTTGGCGCGGTGGTGCGGTGGCGCGTCGAGGGGCCCGACGCGATCGTAAACCATCGTTCGGTCTGCACTAAATGTCAATGTACAAGGGCAATACACGACAACTTGTCTACCTGGTTCTACCCTATCACTTCTATAGTAAAATATATTGAAATCGGTAATGGTGACTGTATTTACATGTGTAATAGAATTATTTTATGTTAAACATTACATATGCGTCCTAAATAGTTCAAGGTATATTTTGAAGAAATATTTCATCATTATTAATTCTTGATACACTTTTTGAAAATCCAATGTAGAATATACAATATACCCTCAACTTAAAGCAGTCATGAATACCTTCTACATCATACTGTTTCTTCTAAAAGTACTAAAAGTAAAACCCTTAAAGAACTTTTGTGAAAGCACTTGGCCAGAAACATCCATAAAATCTGGCCTCTTATTAGATTTTTACGGATATTTCTACTTGCTTTTTGCATTTAATAATTTTATATTGTAAACCGATATTCTGCACCACAGTGTGCGCGTGAAAGTGCTTGTGAATTAATATGCATATCAGCTTTGTAAGTCCCGAGAGAACATGAACTTATTGACAGTATTACGTTCCTAAGAGGTATTACGCTCGGGACTACATTGATAGATTATTTTGAATCCATATGATAGAGAATGAATAATGTATGTAAAGAACAACGAGAATGACAAATAGCGCAATATGAGCTCATGATTTACACAGTGGGTTGTAGCAGTATCATTTTATTTGAAAACTAGCTTTTGCCCACGGCTTCGCTCGCGTAGATGTAGATTTTTTCATCCCCTATTATATCTCCTTAGAGGTGCCATTTCCAAACTTCCTTTCTGAGTGCTCACTTACGTTACATAAAAAACCTACATGTAAAATTTTAGGATTCTAAGTTCATCGGATTGGACTGTGCGTTAATCTCTGGGTTTCTTAGTCCGTCCTCTTTTATAAGTATAGACTAACGAAATAAGTATAAGAAATGTAATTCGGATAAAAGAATCAACTATGGCTCATTAAATCTTCAATAAAGTAGTTTAGTACAAGAGGAGGAGAAGACATAAAATTCATGGATTTTTATAATACACTAGTCTAAACCCCACGGAGTTAGAAGGGAACTTTAGGTCTCCCATGGGAGCCCTACAACTTACAGGGATAAAAAATATCTCATTATTTTAATCCGGGAACTGAAACACCTTTACGCAAAAAGGTCTAACGTATCGACTCTTAAGAGGATATATGACGGATTTTCTACTCGGTATCAGTGATAATAACGTATAAAAATAATATTACAAAGTTATTGAGATATTTTACTGGTTTTCCTATAAGGTATGTCAACATTTTATTACTCAATTTAGTTAAAAAAGAACAAACAGCTTTTTGAGAGAAAAAAATGCAATACCCTTTATTAGGGAATGAATTTATATGTTTTTTACTGAAACGTGTTTATATAAATTACGAATACGTTTATTTGCAGGATAAGGATTCTAGACATATCAATAACGCATACTTTAATCTTTAGTTTTTAAATAAACCAACAGTATGTTAATTTTGTATATTATTCACGAAGTTTCTGTGAGTTAAATTAGTTTAGAATATCTGAATCTATACAATTACGTTTCCGCAGCCAAGTGATATTACACCTCACCTTTAAAATATTATTTACGAAACATGTTTTAGGCCCGAAATTTCTAAATACATTAATTACTAATAATTTCAAACTCAGTAATTGGGGACCCTCTATGTTACATAATTTATCAAAACCAATTAGTAATAAGTCTATCATAACAATTTAGATTGCTATTATGTCACCAGAGCGAACATAATGGAGGAGCGGCTCACGTCTCAAACAAACTTGTAACTATTGCCCTTGAAAGTCTAAGACCCAGCGGTTTTACTTTATATCAACTTTTAAAATAAATCGATATAAGGCTTTAAAAACGTAAAGTTTTTATCAGTCTCGCTATCAACACATAAAGGGAGCTAAGCCGTAAGCTTTATAGTTTAATCATTAAGTCGACTCGGTCAAGGTGCGGAAGTAGAACCTAATAGTAAATGGTCAAGGTTGATCGTAAAGCTGAGTTGAATGCCATCATGGGTACGTTACTTATTTTACCAAAAGGCTAGAGCATATAAATTAAATTACAATAAATTAAATTTTAAGCCATTACTTTTTGAAGTTGAGCATATATTTTACTTTGACCGGACTGTTGGACTGGACGTGTAGCAGTGGATACCGACTGCTAAACAAGAGGTCGTGGGTTCGATCCCCATTCAAGATAAGTGATTGTTTGATGAGTATTTGTTCCATATTTGTATTTAATATAAATAAATATTTTCGGACATCTTAACATACAATGCCATCTAGTTCCAAACTAAGCAGAGCTTGTATTGTGGGTTGATAACTGACATAAATAGATAATTACTTTTTTTGTGTAAATACACACACTATACATAGAAAACACCCAAACTCCGAAACAAATATTTGCAGGTCATAAAATATTTATTATATAAGTATGTTGATCAGTAGTTTAGTTACCATAGTACATTCTCTGCCTAGTTTGGAACAAGACGACTGCGTTTGAGATGTCTGTGGGAATTATTATTATGGTTCACGATTTTTTCTCAGATTGTTTATTTTATTTTGATTTTGCTGTATTTTCCTCAATCATCAAACAGTACACACATTCGTACGAGCAAGTGTAGCCAATTTCGTGATGTAAACACCTACAAATTATTGTCATAAAAGCAAGCCTATTACCTCGAACTGGGTTCAATCGGAATTAAAGAACGATTCACCTTGACGAAAAAATTAATAAATAATTACCGAATTGGTCGAGCGGTTTTTGAGTTTTACACTTAGCAACATATTTAGCTATTCATTTTCGTTGATATAGACATATAAGCGGCTTTGTTATGATTAAAAAAGTATCATGAAAAATGTACAACATAGTAATACCATATAGTAATAATGCTAAATAATGTAAAGCTACCATTATTAAAGGTATTTTAATAACTATTTTACATTGTTTTTTTTTAAATTAAATTACATTTTTATATCAGGAAAATACCGATGACCACAACTGCTATTTCTATGACGATGTCATTTATGAACTCTTTAGCAGATTGTCCTATTTTTGACTTATATTCCGAGATAGGCACCAGTATCGCAACGTATTAAAATAGTTAACCGTGGGAGAGCCACGATTCGGCAGGCATGGGCCGGCTCGACCGGAGTGATACCACGGCCTCACAGAAAACCGGTGTGAAACAGCGCCTGTGCTATGTTTCACTGAGTGAGTGATGATACCGGAGGCCCATAATCCAACCCTCCCCCAAATCCCTCTTCTCATACCCCAAGGGCGGCAACGCCCTTGTAACGCCCCTGGTGTTGCGGGTGTCTATTGGCGGCATTTATCATCAGGCGATACATATGCTCGTTTGGCCACTATAACATAAAAAAAATAAATGTACCAGTGTTCACACTTTAAAACATAAATGGTTTTTTTTTTTTTTGCCCAATTGCTTATATGTTTCCTTTAATTGGTTAAAGACTCTTTCTTGTACTAGCTCACTTTTTTTCTATATCTTCTCAAATAAACAGGTATTCTTTTATTATTTAATTACCTGTATCTAAGAAATGAAGGAATAAATCCGATATACATATCTATACTCATTTAAATGCAGGTAAAGTCAAAGATCTTCTGAAGGTAAACAATAAGTTGTACATTCATATTCAGTAGTACATATATATCTTCAAGTTGTAATAGCTATTGACTGCGCAGGCCAACTTTCAATCAGTCGTCGAACCCAAACACAGGGTCGTAAATCAAAATATTTTCCAAGCATACCTTCAACGTAATACGGAACCTTCGCCTTCCATCTCAGCATATGAATGTCTATCTCAGAGATATTTTTTCTATCTTTTTATTTTACCCGGGCCCTCTGAATAAATAAAGCGAACCAACGCCTCGACTAATTGAAGGCCAATTGCTCCACCCCAAGATATTGAGCTTCTTTACGCAGAATCACTTATGTCATTATCAGATTTGCATCACTAATTAATTGGTTGTCTGGTTACTAAAGGACTTCATTAGAACAACTAATATTTATAAAATTATAATATATATATAAGTCGAGTAGTTTACCCATACAAGTTTTTTATTACTAGGTGAGTTATTCATACTTGAACTCGTGGGGAAATCAAGTCATAAATACGAAAAAAGTTGAAAACAAAAGTCGACCGATGCACTTCCATTTTGAATCAGCGCTGTTTGAAAAAAAAACGCTTTTCTGTTTCACCATTCTGTGATTGCTTTCGGGATTTTATATGTGTTGGTTAGTTATGTGAAATGTGTATTTTTAATGCCCATTACACGCAATTTTTTAAAAATAATTTGTAGTCTTATGTTGATTTGCAAGTGAATCGTTTTACATTTTTTAAATATAGCAAAACTTTTCAAAATTGCTTACAAACAATCTAAATGAGATTTATTTATGTTTCAGTTAGAGTGCGTTGGGAATAATATCTAACAGAGGGAACTGGTTTTTGATATTTACAGACACCGCACATAGCTTTGTCTAACGTTATACTTATTAATCAACTCAATATGATATCAAATATATTTTAAGTATACATATGAATTGTTTGAAAATAAACTATTTTGGAATTTTACTTCATTTAAACTTCTGTGTTAAACTAATCTAATTTAAAACTAATCCTTAACTACAATTTTAAGAAATTAAAAATCCATTTCCCAAATCAGACTTAACAAAAGAAATCAAAAACAAAACGACAGTTAACAAAGAAAATACTGGAACATTGGAACGAACGCTCGATTACGCCATGGAGCGACACAGCGGCGCCGCGTTTAAAACTCCAGCTAATTAAATGAATGAAAACGAAACTCGAATGTTTTCATTCCATTTACAGTTTCTATATTCCCCTCTCTCTTTTGAGCGAATGGTCATATGCAAACTGTATTACGATATTTCAAATGATACACCCAAAAAAGTCATGGCTTACGTTTTAAATTTTCGGGGTTTTAGAAACTTTTTAGGCGTAAATGTGAAAGGGGAGTTAATTTGTTAATGTGTGATACTTAGTAACTTACTTGACCAGTAAATATGTTCTTCATTATCAAGTGCCTGTTTTATGACTGCTTTATTACATTAAAACAGATTTCTGTTAAAATTATCTATTCAGTTTAAGCCACAAACTCCACTTGATTGATTTTTGTGGTGAAGCTGAATTCTAGCAACTAAGTTATAAAGTGGAAGGTACACTCTGTCCGTATTCATGAATTGAGGTTTTTATTCAATGATCCCACTCAAAACAACGCAAATGCTCAAAGAAAAACTAAAGGTCTATACTAGTCTACTAAAACGGGCATTAAACACTAAGCTCAAAGAAAACTAAAGGTCTATACTAGTCTACTAAAACGGGCATTAAAAACTAAAAAGCCATAAGTGTAGTTTGTCAATAAGCTGAAGATTTTAGAAATTATTTACTCAAGGACAAGTGATCAATATTGTAAATACTTTTGAAATCAAGTCTCGTTAAAAATGTTATTATCATAATATGTGATTTTATTTAAAATTAATGGTTCATCTTAAACCAGGTAGCTCTGGAGTGATTCAGGGATTTTGGCCTTGATTTGGTAACGGTTTGTGGACATCCTGTTTCGTAAAGGGATAGCGTTATGTAACCTTTTGAATATGTTGTTATTAATTTTTTCATGGATTCATTATTGATTATGAATCAATTTATAGAACTGAAAGGTAAAACTAAGTAATTAACTTTAAAGTAGCTTATTATTTTGCGCGAAACACAACATTAAGTTATATAGTAATAAGCCAAAAAGAATTACACAGACTCAATTATTTTTTAACCCCAGACGCAAAAATAGGGATTTTGTAAGTTTGTCGTCGATGACTGTCTGTCTGTCTCTCTCTCTCTCTCTCTCTGTGTAGGTGTGGGTAGCATCGTAGATCTCGAAAACATGGACCGATTTCAATGTGGTTCTTTTCGTTTGAAAGCCAGTTTCTTTGCGGAAGTTCTTAGCTATGTTTAGTTGATATCGGTCCATTAGTTTAAGAGTATCAGCTCCTTTCTAAAATATATTTTTGATGCATGACTACTAGATGAATTGCCCGCGTAGCGGTATTTAAAATTTTAGCCATTAGTTTTTGTAAAATAAAACAAAACAAGCACTATTTTCAAACGTTAATGGTGTGTCTGTCCGGTTATAAATTATTGTCAAATTATTTATATTGAAATTATTTTGTTAGTAACTATTTCTACATTTGTACATAATTATGTTCTTGACAGTTTAGGTTAAGTGCGGTTTCTTTGAAATATTCATGTGATTATAGACCACTTTATTCACCGAAAAACCCAGCCATCTTATCTTCAACATTTTTTATATATATAATGCAAACGAACAGGCATGTCGGGTGGTGGTAAGCGATTACCGTCGCCAGTGGACACCCGCAACACCAAAGGCGTCACAAGTGCGTTGCCGGCCGGTGAAGGTTTGAAGGTAGTATTGATTCGGGAATACAGTAGGCGATAGTTCGTTCCACAATTTTTAGTGTGCGAAGCAGAAAGTTCCTTGAAAAGCAAACACATATAACATATGGGTGGGATGAAATTTCTGTTGCGAACGACGATTGCGGAAAGAGGTGGCAGGATTCAGCCCGAACAATTCCTCGGCGCACTCTCCATGGTAAATGCGTTGAAGATGCGCAGTGAAGCCACATCTCTTCGCAGCGCCAAAAAGTCTAGCCGAATTGAAAGTTCTCACTGTAAAATTTTCACTCTTTTGGTTGATTTTTGGTACCTTTAAATTCTTATATTAAAAACCTAATACATACATATATTTAATTACCACGCCTATTAAACGTGTACCTACAGTCATTAAAATAACTTATGTAACATAAATCCATCTATCGATTTCATGAAATCAATTAAAATAGATAAAAAAACGTTGAACCTTCTTTTTCCTCAATACAATAAGTTAAAAATATTTAAAACGTTGATAAACGTAAAAACAAATTCAGCATTTTAAAGGGTACGTGTATTTGAAGCGGTGGATAAAAATAAAGCCGTTCATTTTTGACTCCATCGAGAATAACGCCATCCCGTTCAGAGTTCGAAAAGTCATTTGCGCGATTATCTGTCTCGCGGAGCACATCAGGCCCGCGTTGTATGTAAATCGAATTAATGACGGTGCACTTGGACCCCTCTTTATTTTATGAATCGTTTTGGGATTCCTGTGGCATTTTCTTTTGTTTTTACTTTGATTTTTCATTTGAAAGTTAAAAACGTGTCAAATATTCCTTGCTTACAACAATGCCTAATGCTTACACTATATGAGCATTTAACCATTTTTATAAGCAATTTTTTATAGCTACACAACTTGAATAATAATATCAGTAGTTATTATAAAATAATTGTAAATTTATTTGTGGATACTGATAGCCTCATCGCAGTAAAAAATTAAGTAGCGCTGTGTTGTTAGTATTTCAGTAAGTATCAAAACTGATTAAAAAATTACATTAAAGTTTTGATATTTAATTAAATTTACAGTAGCAATATAACGAGGATTTCGTTGATACCCATTGATTTATGGAATTGATCTTATGTTGAACCCCTAAGAACCACCGCTCATTGATAGTAATTAACCGATAATGTAAATATTGCCATTTAATAATTTTGATCGTTACATCAATTTGTGAAGATAAAATGTCAGGGCAAGAGGGAATAGGACACACGCCTTTTATATTAGAATTATCCATTAACTTGTACAATGGATGATATATTACGTAAAAATAATCTTACAAAATAGACAAACAAAGAACAAAATAATATTTGATGTATAGGGCTCGAGAAGTGTGTGACCTTTTTTTGAAAGTCATTTATGAGTCACTAGGAATAGTGTAGGAGTAATATTATATATACAGGAATAAATACTGTGTTAGGCGAGACTTTACAAACATAAATGTAATGAACACGGAGGACACCTAGACTAAGAACAACAATTTGCAGATTACACAGATGTTGTCGAATGTAGGATTTGAAACCACAACACTTGTCGAAGTAGTAAGCCGCGTGGCGACCGCTTAACCCAATGGTTATACATGCAGTCAAACTTTTATTTATATAATTCAATAAATTATTTATGAGAGCTTAAAATATAAAGCATTATTTTCTAATATTCTTTCTGTACAAATTACGTTCAGGTTTAGGGTATAATAAAATAATTTGTAGTTACAAAGTAGCTAGATATCGCAGCTATATCAGTGGCGATCCTGAACATAAGAATTATTTCTTTCCTCACGTAGTAATAAAATATTTACAACTGCTGATTTATAGAACAAGCCTTCAGATTATTTACGTCCAAACATAAAATCTGACCTCACGACATATAGCAATACTAACTTCAATTAGAAGAATATGTCCAATAAAAATAATAAGAAGATAAAAACGAACAGTAAGAAAAATATATAAGACGTACTCAAAAACCGGCCAGTCCATTATCCGAGGTTATTACAGGAGATGTAAGATATGGTCAGCAAAGTGTTTGCCCTCGGGGGAGGGTACCTCACTAAATTCCTCCACTTTACGTTGCGAGGTGGCCATTAAGATTATGAAATTATGAAGCCGGCCACTTGCCGAGATTTGCTTTGCACGGTCACACTTAACTAAACTGATTTAAGACCACACTAGTAGCGAGACTATTTCAAATGTTTAGATCGCATTTAGACTACTCGGTAATATAGCTTTACGGCTTTTTAATAGTATATATTATTCACACAAATTTCTTGCTACAAATACACACAGGAATGTCGCAAAGATTCGGGAGTTGAGAATGTTTTTGGGTTGGATGTAGCAATTTCATTGTTTAAATAGACCATTTGATCTAAATTTTGTTTTATACCGTTGAAACAGTAATATTGAGATTAGAATACATGTAGTTGTTTACGTAACCCACAAGCAAAAACTTGAAAGCCACTTAGTGAAATTTGTTTAAACAGTCACTCCGATGTGATATGATGTCATATTTATATCCTAAAGAAAGGAAGATAAAACCGTACGTACGTAACAGTACGTACTAACTTTATGGAATGTAATTGATATCCTAGGGGTGAGTGTTTATAAACATGTGTCAACGGACTATAAACATACAAGATATCTTCAACATCACTCTTTTACTAATTTATATCTACTGACTTAATATAAGTACTTAGTTCTTAATTTACTTATTAAAACTAATTTAAATTAATAAATTAATTTGTGTCAGTAAATTTATTAAGAAATATGTTTTTATAAATGAACTATAATCATCCGTTTAAGTATTTTTATTTCTTACTAGCTGAACCTCGCGGTCATTGTCGTACCACGGGTTACTAATTTACTCCTTATATCATCAGCTATCTGTCAGAGAAATTCCCATTAAAATCGGTCCACCCATTCCAGAGATTAACCAGAGTGAACAGACAGACAGAAACTATAAAAAACATTGTTTTGGTATATGTACATAAGCATTTATTAAAAAGCGGTTCAATTTTATTTTTTTGTATAGTTATTAAAAAGAAACTTTAAAAGAAAATTATACCTGTGCAGAAGATTGAATAATTATTATAGATATTTGGTAAATCTCTGTCTAAGCATTTATGAAAATCTTCCACAACTTGTATAGTAAAACTTAACGTTTAGAAGTTAGTTTATGCAAATGCAGTCCTATGGATATACCAGTAAGACAGTTGTTGATACATAATATAAGATCCTAGAATGGTTGGCACGTAAATCACACTGTAATTTTCTTAAGTTTGTAAAACACTGCCTGCATAAAAAGTGCATCCTGTATGGTATTAGAAAGCGTGGCATCATCATCATCATAGGACTGGTTAAGTTGTTACGTCAATCGTGCAATCAATAGTCAGTGATGTAAACGTTCAGCCCATACCTTTGTTTTCATAAACTATAACTGTTTGAAGGAAATAGCAATTATTTTAAAGGTGATTAGAGATGAAGTACACGTTTTTCAGGGATTCAATACAGAGCTTAGGCCGAACGGAAATCTGTAGGTGGACTGTAGCAAGCTTGAATCCCGCAAAGACGTAATAAAATGTCATCATATTAATTAAATGTGATCAAGCCCTTATTAGACAGGTACATTTGCATTCTTAATTATATCAATTAAGATTAAATAGAATAATTTATTAGCTATTTTGATATTCATGTAGGTATAGATCCGCAATGTGGTCCAACCACAAATGTAATAATCGTAAAGTAAAACTGTTATCTTCCTATTCGGTATGCAGACAAAACAAAACAGACTATAGCATAATAAAAAAAACCTCTCACTTACAAATAAAATGGCGAATCTAGGCCACTGCTAATTCTATGCTGGAGTCCCATCGCAAATTGTAATTTTCTCTTACCCTTATAATAGCAATTTATTTCATGATAAGAATCCTTTTTAGTCCTTGCAAAAAGGAAACTGTGTTGGAATCGAACATTCCTTCGGTTGATTACTAAACGCCCAGGAGGCCAGATTTCATGAAGCCAATTGCCATCCACGCGCTTGCGAAAGTGATCGCTCGGGTGATATTATTTAAATGTAATCTTTTTTCGATACTTTTTAACTGTTTATCTTAGTTACCTTTAGTTAAAAGCATGGGGAGACTTACAAACTAGGTGGAGTATAACATCAGGGAAAAGCAAATTTGATTATTCACGAATAATTGAAAACTGCAGTTAGAATTTAAATTTATAATGAGCGTATGCTTGTGGAGTTTGAAAATAATTGAAACAATGTACAAAATGGAGTGTAGGCCTTTATTTTAAGTTTTATTATAACAATTATAAAATGTAGAAAAAAATATGGTAATTGTGGCGATGATACCAGAATTCTTAAATTGCTTTCCGATTCTTCTATTTTTTTTGCTTTTCACATAATTATTAACCGGACATGTGTAGTTTATTGTAGCAATTTTATTTTCTTATTTCATTATTAGGTACGCACATAAACCCACAGAAATTTAAATTTCATTTTTCTAAATTGTAACATTCTTTTTAAAAATGCTTACAAAGAATTCTCTTTGGTCATTAATATATAATTCGACGTGGAGGAATACTAAAACATCCCAACTTTGTGAAATATTTTCCTTTATTCTTTTCGTCCAATTTACTGATACTATTAAATTGTTTTATGCTATATACACAAATACTTGTTGTAGATTGAACGAATTCTCTTTAAAACTAGCTATTTAAAAAAAAGAATGCATTAAGAATAAATACTGTATCACGGAGGACTTAACAAACATACACGAAACGGACACAATGAACACCTAGACTCAGAACAACACTTAGCGCAGAAGAAAACGACTTTTGCTTTTATTTTAACAATGTGGATAAGATAGAAAAAAATATTAGTACTGGCAATGGTAAGAATTATATTTGTTTATTGAAAAATTAATTACACAAGGCGGACCAAAAGCCGCCAGCATTTAGTTTGAGTCATACTGATGGGTGACGTAGAGCTGTCTTTGGAATATATATTTGCCATATATCTAAGTGGACATGAAATCCTGGAAAAAGTGATATTTTAATAATGTATTATTATAGGTATATAAGATCGTATTTTTTATTATTAGTTTTCCTTTTCGTGAGCTTATGTATTTTTTTCTGTAAATGCCAGACTAATACAAGTATGACATTGCTATAACGACCAAGTCTACAAACTAATGAGTAATTTTACTTTAACTTAAATTAATAAAACAAAACCTTAATAAAACTGTTGATTGACTTTTTCTTATTGTCTCTAATTGAGGACACTCTGTTCGTGTGTTCTTAAAATACACTACACTATAATGGTAGTATTTTGTTCACTTCGCACTATATGTTAACTAACTCAAAGGGTTTTATCCTTTTAAGTCTCCTTGTAATGTCCGTATAGTCAAGAAGCTTGATAGCCTCAACGTTCACGTGATGATGAAAGTCGGTGTTCATGAGCTTAGGCGTACTTCGATATAATGTCTGTGACGAATTCTACTTCAAGGTCCCGATGGAGGTCGTATATTCGAATTTACCAGGGTGCATTTACAATACCCCTGAGAATTTTATTTTGAAAACGTGGTATCATTAGTGTATTGGATTGTTTGGTAGAACCCCATAAATTAATGCTTTAAAGTATTAATTTATCGGGGTTCATAATGGAGGACATAAGTTCATTATTAATACTTTAAAGTGATAATAATGAGCTTATGTCCATAAGAACTGTTGTTTATATAACAGTATCTTATTATGGACGGACACTTTTGAGTGTTTACCTAACATTTGTTTGTAGCGAAGATCCACATGTCGCTTTTTTTTTACATGGGCTTTCCATCGATGCTTGGCGCCTAGTGTCACTTATATGTACCGAGCGATAGTTAGGAGCTTTATTTGTAAAGCCAATATGAACCGATTTAGATTCGTTTAATTTTATTCATCATTTGTTCGTCCAATCACAAATGGTGTTTACTGCTACTTGAGGTTTATTTACTGCTTTGCAACTGATAGTCGGGTATAAGTTTCTTATATACTACTATTGGCTTCATCCTTTTTAATAATAGCTTTTCAAATAATTTAGATATTATTGGTAATAAAGCCACAGGTCTATATGAGGTTGTTCCATGAGGTGGTTTGCCAGGTTTTGGTAACATTATTACCTCTGCCACTTTCCATATGTCAAGTAAGTATTTTGGTCTAAATGTTGCATTTATTTTTAAGCTTAACTGTTGCTTTTCGTGATAAATTATATAATTCCTTCCCAGTTAGTAGATCATAACCAGGAGACTTTTCACGGTTCAGCAAATTAATTTCTCTGCACAGTTCTTTTGGAGATATATCTTCTTCATAATTTCTATTTCCATCTTGACATGTTACGACCTCAATATTTGCTATATTTTTACAAAATACAAAAGCCCAGCAATGTAGTAGTCTAGTGAGTTTAATATAGAAGAAATAATTTTGCGATCGAAGCAAGGAAATGAGCGAAAACATATTGCCGTACGATAGTCGGAATCAATTGAGGGAAGTGGATTTCTATGGTCTTTGGAAAAAAAGAAAGTAACCTATTACTGTTGCTGTATTAAACTATTGATACATCAAACTAATTCCCACTACATCCTATCAAATTAGAAGAAAAATCACTTGGAAAGAGTTCAGAGTAATTTTAAATTTACCTTTGCCAAGTAATATTATATGTATATTATCACAGTTTTATAATTTTTTAAGAAATTTTTCTTTTAATGATTAAAAAATTAATTTAAGTATATTGCCACTGGAGACATTAATATTTATAAGTCTTTATTTATAAAATCGTCTATTTTGCCCAGGTGAACTTCGTGCAGTTTACAGTAAAATATTTTATGAAACGTCGATAATACTGTATGGTAAGAATACATACAATATTATAATTAAAATTTAAACTGGCTTTTCCCTGCTGCTTGCATGTATATTGGTTTTCGCGGTAAATAGTAGTCCCTTGTTGTTGATGTTCTTCCTTAGCAATCGAAGTGTCTTATGTAAGTAAATTCTCAATTTTATTGAAATCTGTGCAGTGGTTTAGCTGTGAAAGCGTAACAAATGGATAGACTGAGTCACTTTCGAAATTTCTGATTTCTAATAATAGTATGGCTAAAAAAAATAAAGTACTTATTTAGTTAATATTAGTATCTTAGAAAGCGTTTTGTAACTCTAGTTCTATTTAGGTAACTACTTAAGAATGTAGTACGCCGAAAGCTGATGCTTCCCGTGTTACCGTTGGGTGGTAGTGGTACCGTAGTACCATTTCAATTTTATCCAGTTTTTGAGGTTGGTTTTATTTTTGTTAAATTCCTAATTGTGTTAGCGTACTTTTCATTTTTTTTATATATTAATTTACTTAAAAAATGATTGAGTTATGAATTTGGTAACATTATACATTTTTATCTCACGAGCAATAATATTGTGTTTGAAGTTAAAATATATATAAAACCTAATATTAAAAAACTATAAGATTTGTGTTCGAGTTCTGCTATTTTTATTAGAAAATTTAATTAGAAATATACATCGAATTGCATACTTTCGGAACTTGTTCTTATAAACATACATATATTAAATTTCAATATAATATTGTGACCGCGTTATATTTTCGGAATTTCCTATTTCGAAAATTACCGACTACAAGCTTTAATTCGCTTACCTTCTTACCTAACAGTCAGTTAGCAGTGATTTAAGTATGTCGATGGCGGCCTGTTGTGTATACGGCCTTAAGTAAATTGTTCGCGTGCCGGCCTCATGGCGCCGATGTCAACGCCATTGCACGACGCACTGCGGCAGACCACTCAATTCGCTGACTCAAAGCCTTCCATGCTTCCTTGTTCTTCTTTATTAACAGCTATGCATTCTTTAATTATACTGCAAGTCTTAAGTTCAGTTATAAAACTAAGTTTTAATACGCCACCGTTGCCAAATTGTTGTTGAAAAGTTCCGGGAGTTTACCGATTGTCTTTTGTTCGTGTTATTTTAACTTATGGTTAAATCAGTTTTTATTACCTATTTTTTCTTCATTAATTTTTTTTATGTCATTAATCTGAGTAAAAAGTTATGAAATACGAAGTAAATATCATATAATAATAATATAAATAAATAATGAGAATATATTTTGTAGTAATAAGAATAATAATAGCGTTAATTCACACATCTCAAAATAGACAGCCTGTAATATGGTAACCATACTGCTGGAAATAAACTTCCATATTGCCAAGTACGTAGGTACATATAATATTATAGATAAATTACTACTACTATAACTTATAAATCAATTATAAATATTGCTTATTTTCTGTATTTTAATTCAACTTTTATTGGTGCAATTTTTACTACAAAATGTTGTTTTATCATTACCAATTATTTGAAATCAGTTGCTTATAATACCTACTCTTCAATGAACCTCACGTAGATTTAGGTTCTTGAGTATCAAGGTAATTAATCGTAAGAGAAGGAATGAATTCTAATCGTTTGTTTATTTAGGATACTATAATGGGCCTCCGATTGTACATGTTACGCTAAATGGAACGCTGAATTCAATGCCTCGATCCATATACCGTAACAGATCAAAGAAAAAGGCTTTGCGCCTCACGTGTCTCTGTTCCCACGGTCGTTATAAGTGTCGTTTAATATTTCAACGTATGCGTAAAGCTGTGCATTTTGCAAAACAAATCCGAAGACTTCTGTGAAAGGTTTTTTATAAAAAGGATAGACAAGATACTGTACTATTGCATTTAGTATGTTACTGCTAAATCTCACACTATGTGAGTAGATATGGTGTACATTTCAATATATTCAGTTCAGAGTGTGTAATAGGAAGATTTCTTCTTGTATCTGTTATTTTTGAGGGTGATTGTTAGGCAGCAATTTAATTAAAAAATAATAATACAAATACCATATATCTATATATTTGATTTTTAATACGTAAGTATTAATTAATATTAAAATTTACTGATATACCACGATGTTTTTATGTCATATTTACACCATATAGTCACCACCTTTTTTTTTTTTTGACGTGGTGGAATGCCTTTACGCACTTCGCTCCCCCCTGCGGGTACAGGGGGTTCGCTTCGTGTGGGACTCCTGACTGACACCAGCCAGACTACCCACTAAACCACCACGGTGTGCCACTCTGCGCCTGAGACGGGAGGGATCCGGGAACCGCTTTCTTACGCCATCCGGACCCCATATATATATAGTCACCACCTGGCCGAACCACAATATAAACATCACATTTCGTATCACGCATAACCTGTGTATGGCACTAAAAACGACCCTGAAAACCATAGAAGGAATTACAACACTTTTAACACTTTAGGATTGTGTAATATCTCGTTATTCATTCTCAATTGATGATGCCTAAAGTCTATGTTAGCCAAGTCAAGCTAAGACCAGTTATAATACTAAGCATACTATGACAAACACACTAAAGCTAGGCATATTGTAATTAATTGTGGGTAGGTGGATAATATAGTAATATTATCCATGTGAAACCTACCCACATTTATAAATATTTTGATAAATGTGAACTTTCATGTTGTTTATATTTTTGTTGTTTCAATTCAATTAATGTTTGTAGAACCTTTGTTATACATATATCACATTTATTATATTTCTTTTAAGTTATATTGTAATGTTTTAAAGTCGTTTATATATTGGCAACTTTATTTGTCCGTAAATTATATGGCATCACTATCAAAGTTGATGGACTGTTCCATCGTCCTATCGTAGTCCATTGATGACACAAGCCTCTCGAAATCAACAGCTCTTGATAAATATAAGCCTACGAGCTGACCCATATAGCAGCGTGAACGAATTAGAATACCGTAATGGAGGTTGTAGTGAGCCAACTTTAAAAGATAGACATATTGTTTAATGGACGTTTACGTGGACTTTTTTTAAAAACTTTTATAGAAGAACTATTCTATAATTCATTATTTTTCAAATCGTTTAAGGAGCGTGCACAATGAAAGCCATCAAGATGATTTTTTCTCTAATTTCGTAACTTTTTTTTAACTTTGGTAAATTTTGGTCGTAGCGTGATGATACATAGTCTATAGCCTTACTCGATAGGAGTATCTACCCCTGAAATGATCTTTCAAATCGGATCAGTACCTTAACAAACAAACTCTTCAAAGATAAGATTAAGTAAAAAACAATTAATAATATTGAAAACAATACTTAACCAGTTTCATATTGTAATTAGTCTGGCCATAAATACTATTACAATTAAAAATAAACAAACTTTTGAATTTGGAATCTGTAATTTTTATTCAATTGTTCATTGTTTTTTTTTTTGCGCCAATATGTTGTAAAATATTTTGTTAAATTAAAATAGAATAGGGTGATAAAGAGAATCTGAGCAAGTTGTCCTTGCTAAGGAGACGGCAGAGCGGGACCGGGAGAAGCTTAAAACTCTACTGGTCCGCCAGGCCCGGGCAAGGGCCAGGTACCGCACGCGACTCGGACGCCGGAGATCTCAGAACGATCTATATCCTGCATAAACACAAGCCTAAAGGTAACAGATAAGGCCCTCTGTCGCCCTAGCAATAGCAGAATCGGGTGGAGGCGCGGACGCTGCGGAGCAGGCGTGCCTAGAGGGATAGTAATGGGAGCATCGAGGTTCCCATAAACGAACCGTGGACCAAGGTACGTCGGGGTTCCAGGGTCCTTGCTAGGGTGGACCTGGTTCTCCGGCTTCTAGTACCCAAGACGGCGTGCGTTTTAGTCGGTTCGATTCCGACATGCCACCGGGAGGAAATATCCGATAGGATTTCCGCAGGAGAAAAAAAAGGTAATAAAGAGAACCGAATTACTGTGATTACATTACATAGACATTACACACATTACACAGTAGGTATGGTGCCAAACACATAGTACACCAAGCCAAATGCATGGTATTAGTTAGATGTTTGTGTACTCTATTTGTGACAGAAAAAGATGTGGCTGTCCACGTAGTGTTCGTACAAAAAAAGACAATTAAAGCAGTAAGGGAAAGAATTTGAGGAAATTCTTTCAAAAAGTAAAATATTTTATCTCGGGATATGAAGATAGCACCTAGAACCATTTCGCGTATTTTAAAAGATGACTTAAGATTTGCAGTCTATAAGAGACGCACTAGTCTTTTCTTAACTGATAATTCAAGAAAGAATAGGGTGGTAAAATCAAAACAACTACTTAAGTTGTACGCAAAGGGAGGACACAGAAAATTTTTGTTTACGGATTAGGTTTGTTTTACAAGTGAGCAATATTTTAACGAACAAAATGACCGTATTTATGCCGAAAGCTCTAAAAAGCATCCCAATTATCTAATAGCTAAATTATAAACAGAGTACAACATGGGAACAATATGACTTCAGTGATAGTTTGGTGGGGTGATAGCTGTAAAGAAGTGACCGAGCCATATTTTTGTGATATCGGTAGTAAAATATCGCCACAAGTTTATCAAGTTACCATTCTTGACGAGGTAGTTCAGCGCCTTAACAATAATGTAACCCATGTTCAACCAACCAAGAATGATCCTTTCAGCAAGACTCGGCGCCGGGTCATAAAGCTCGATCCATCCAATGTTAGAAACTGCAGGCTGGCCGTCATCTAGTCCTGATCTTCATCCACTGGATTATGATTTATGGTCAGTTTCTGAGAGTAAGGTTTGCTCTAAACGCTGCGATAGTTTGAAGTCCCTAAAGCAACTCATATGATTGGCAGTGAAGAATTTCCCCATAGAAAGACAATGGAGACCACTTCAAATAAGCTTCATATATTTTTCATGGTATTATTAATATTAAACTAACACACTCTTATAGTAAGAAATGTAACGTACACTAAAATAAAAATGTTTTCTTTGTAACAATATTTATGGCAAGACTAAGTATATAATTGTGGATCAAGTAACGATCAGATATGGCAGAGATGGATTACAAACTTTTAAGTTAAGTCATAAAAATATTAAATCGTAACTATAATCACAGTTTTTGTTTGAAATTGCTCTCAAGTATCACAATAACATTCGATATTACACTAATACTATTTATTGCCCTTGCTAATATACCAAAGTTTTCTTTTTATAATGTTCGTTAAAATATACTTTGAAAGAAATATACATTATGTCCACAAGTTTCAGATTTACAGCGACCTTAGTATAAGTTAAAAATATTTTGTAATTAGAGCTTAGCTACGACTTAACCAGTGTTAGCAATTACGCCTGTGAAGTACGTACTTAACGTAAGAGCTCTTAGTCTCATAGTACACTCGTAAATAAGTTGAATGAACTTCCAAGTATCATTATTACTGAATAACTTGACACTTAACTCTTGATGAAGATGTGGCGAAAACAGACAGAAAATAATAATAAACATACGTCTATAATAGCTAAATTATTACCAGTTACTATTCTGAAACCCAAAATATGAGTGCAATAAACAATAATAGTCAGTCATTAAAACCAGTAAATTCGGATATAAATATGAGTGCTCAATAATGTTTTCAATAAGGCGATACTTGGATTTTAAAAGGCGATATGCACGATATCGCCTGTTAAAGCCAGTTCATTTTTACGGCGTGTTCAACCCCCGGTCATAATGTTTGACATCGTTGTTCGAGTGGCCGGGTATGCTTTACACGTTAAACGAATAGTAGAAAGATTTTATGTCTGGTTATCGGATGTAAATCACTTAAGAATAGTAATTTTCGTCTTATCGTATGTAGGAAAAAGTGTGAGACGTGAAATGTTCGCCGCCTAGTATTCTACTAATTTTATTTCGTTATATAGATATATTAGACTTAATTTTAAGAAATCAGTAAGTCTGCAATAAATACGTAGTTAAATATGCATGTGTTTTGAAGTTAGGAAGCAGCGGGTAATTGGGTAAATATCTGAAGATGTCTATTTACGCGGAGAGTATATGAAGATTTAACCTTTTACCTTACATTTCTAAGATGTACTGTGTATCTTAATATAATACAGTATTATAATATCTAAAAAGTGTTGTTTTTATAGCAGATTCAAGGGTAACCGTCAAAAATAATTGTAATTGTCATTCATCAACGGCTTTTAATAATTCACTGCTGGAAATAAGCCTTACCTTCAAAACGAATTATGGTAATTTTTCAATACTTAAATTATCGGTTAAATTATTCAAGTAAAATTCAATAAATATATGTATCTTTTTAATTATTAAAAAAATCCATGTTCATATAAATATTTATATTGTGTAATTAAAAACGTACTGAAAGAAAAATTTGTTTACTCGGCTGGTTATAAAATGTGTAGCAGATGAAATCCTGGAGGTCATATTTTTACAATAGTTGATACAATAATTGATTTAATAACCAATAATATGAATGTAATTAGCTCGTTAAGTAAGGAAGCAAATCCTTATAAAATAGGTGATCTTCGGTTATTCTTCACAATTAATAATACCATAAATAAATCTTTTCAAAGAAATAAAACATTAAAAAAAACGTTCTTTTGGTATGCATATAAAAAAGTTTAGTATTTTTCTGTTTGTATTGAATGTGCAATCCTTAACCTAATTTCGTTAGATATACGGGAAACAACTTCAAAAGCTATGGAAAATATAATATGATGGTATCTTCTACTCCTGAAGAATTGAGATAAATAATTTTGTTCTGAAGATTGTGACTACGATAAATAAATGTATTGACTTATATCTGTGATACATGAATATTTACTTAAAGAGTGGTAGTGCTTTACCCGATTAATTCAGTTTTTGGTAAAGGCATATAACTTTATTATTTCGTTGTACCATCGGCCAAATCTTGAATAAGAAGTTAACTATTTAATTACTTCTCAAAAAGAGATATATGCACAATTCTCAACAGCGCCCGATTGTGCATGGTTAGTAGGTACCCATTTGTTTTGAATAAACGGTCTCAAAAAGTATACACACGATTGCACAACAAGAGGGTCCTTAGGGTACTTGAAGTAAGAAACCCTAAAGAGTAATGGGCAAGTCTTTAAGACCTAAAAAAATTCTCTTCGTCCTTCGTAATATGGTATATAATATTTATGGTTGATGGCAAAATGTTAATAAAGACATGAAAGATATGCATCAGTCAGTAATTTTGACTCACAGAGAGAAGGATTTATTATTCCACTCGAGTACGTAGCGAGGTGACGTTTTTAGGAGAATATTTTAGTGTTTGAGGAAGTTAGGGAGTTTGTAATTAGTTTGCTGTACCGCCAGGTGGCTCCACTGTCTTTGCAGTATCATCACGTGCCATAACTTTTTCATTTGACGCGTACACGAGAAACTTTTCCATTTCTTTTTATTAACATCATAACGAAAATGAGAGTAGGCTTCATGAGAAACAAATACCTGATGGTTTTGCTAAGTATCCTAGCTGGCTGTCATTTAGTTAAGATATTATAACTTCGGGGCGACGCAAAAATATGGTGTCTCTAATAACGCACTAATGAATCTTGATACTGGTTTGTATATTACCACATTTTGAGGAATCAGATTGCTGTAATTTATACAAATAGTTTTCTAGATGAAATATACGACGCGTTCCAGAAAAAATTAATAAAGGTTTTTAACAAATTCACGGTGGAAATGAATTTTCTTGTAGTTAATTTCTTTTTTCTGAAATAGATGTGGAATATTAATTTATTTTAATATACGTCTTAATTATAAACACGATGATTCGGTCAATTGAACCAGGCTTATTAAGTGTTGTTCTTGAAAGCGCTATTACATTTTTTAATCATAATTATTCTACTTCATAACTGTCACTTTGATTTCTTATACTTGCGTAGTCTGTAACTTTAAACTATAACAGACTTAATTAGATTACATAAGACTAAATGGTAAAATATTTATATATTTAAATCGATTGCTTCAATTATTAGTTTAGTTTTTAACATTAGATTAGCAAATAATTAAATTTATCTTATTTTTATTGCGATTTCCTTCTTCATGTAACTGATTATTTACATAACTTGAAAACTATTGCATTATTATGTTTTCTAGCTAAGGTACGCATATATTCCAAGATGCTCTGGAATTGATCACAAGCTATTGGTCGCCGCTAAGCTAGCTATCGCCGTCCACTGTTGAATGAATGGATACTGTTCAATTGGTGGGAGGCATCTAGAAGTTTTCAGTCTTTAGACAATCAGCATTACTTTGGTATAGAAAAGTTATTTAAATATTTAAATAATAAAGCTTCCATTTACTAAATACTAGAGATTTTTAAACACAAGATACGACATCGACTGTCCAGCAATCCATTATCTGTTAGCCGATAGTCATTACCTTTTATATCATTAATAATAAATATTTTTGAACATTTAACACACACGCCATCTAGTCCCAAACTAAGCAGAACTTGTATTATGGATACTAGACTACTGATATAAATACATATATACCTATTTTTTTGTAAATAAATATATTTTATACATAGAAAACGCCCAAACTCTGAAACAAATATTTGCAGATCATACAAACATTTGGGCAAACCCGAGAATCGAACCCGAGACCTTATGCACAGCAGTCGCGTACGCTACCACTGCACCAACGAAATGCATATTATATCATTACTTTATGAACATATTTTATTTGATATATAAGTCACTGAATAACACTTAATAAGGTGCTAAGGATACAAGTGTTTGTTTGAGATATCAAATGAATAATTTTACCATATGTAGTTATGGCTATTTCTTAGTGCAACTATATGAATGTATGGGGAGAAGTCTGCTATCTGTGAATAAAAAGAACTCATAGTCGTCTGAAAAAAATTAACTATTATTTTGAAAAGAACACACACTTAGTCTTAACTTAGCATCTTTGTGGTACAAAAACTAGTCGTTCAAGATTCGAGAACAAAGAAATCCCTTGTTCTGAATCCTTATTAACATTAAAGCCTATCTGAACACCTACCCCTTCAGCTCTATTTCTACCGACTTTACTTTACTTTATATATCAACAACCCATAATGTCACACTGCTGGGCTCGGGTCTCCTCTCAAGAGAGGGTTAAGGTAAACGTCCCCACGCTGGCCAAGTGCGGGTTGGGGACTGGCAAGATTACGTTCTGGCTACGTATCTTGCCGTTGGATGTTTTTAAGCCACCCGAAGACCTCCAACTAAGCTTGACGACTGTTATCGTATGGTAACAACCGGGACCGACTGCTGAACGTGACCTCTGAATTAAGGAGACGCTCATGGTAACATGCCACCAGCCACTTTACTTAACTTTGCCGATATGATATTTAATATATGTCTCAATTATTATTTAATAATTTTTATAATATCATATAATATAAATTAATGTTTTCTTGAGTAGCAGTTTAGCATGTTAGTAAATAAAAGTAATCGAAACGATGTAAAGAGTGACTGAAAAGTTTATACCTGCCCTATATCTGTCATATAGACGTAGAAGATTTTAATATTATGAAGCCTGCGGGTTTATTCCAATAAAATTTTCTTATAACCATAATACAATTTATTACAAAGAGATTTATATACATATTTCTCAAGGCTTTTACCCATAATAAAAACAGATGTTTATTAGTTTAGACGATTGCTCGAGCCCTGGGCAAATGTTCAAAACAAAAGAACGCGTTATGAAAAGAATTGTTTTGCCCGGTTTGAATTCTCATTTTGGTAACGGATAAAAATCTTTCAAATCACGTACTTGGGCCAAGTTACTTAGCTTACAAGTCTTTGTATCTTTTTTGTACATTAATAATTTGCTTGGGTCGCACACGGGCTTCAAGTTACAACAAATAAGTTAGGTATGTTATTTTCTCATACAAAGCTGTCGAGATTGTGAGAAGGCTTTATTTTTTACGTGCAAAGAATGTAATGAATAAGGACATAACATGCTCCATTATATAATAATGCGTCGGCAGTGAGCGCCGTCGCTTCTTTGATGATGTCTAAATTGATAAACATAAGTCAACCGTTCGCTGAAGAATAATAAGATCTATTATTCTTCAGCTTTCATATCACAGGAAAGAGGTTTTACTAAAAGTAGATGATAAAATATGCCATTACGCTAATACTATCATAGCAATTATTTTATGAAATAAAGTGTTACAAAAGTCGCTTTACAAAAGTCAAATAAATATGGACCGTATGATAAAGAAAGTAGACCACAAAGGTCTAAATAAATCATAGTTACATTGCTGTTTATATCGTATCGTTATATTTAATTCTTATATGTATATATAGAACAAATATATCAAAATAGTGCTTATCTACAAACTTTTCCCTAAGTACTGACGTATCCTACAAAGTTGTCATGATAAAATGTCGACTATTTGTATTTTCAGCAGCTTTGTTATATTTTTTCATTGAGATCAAACTCTCGATCCTAACAACGGTCAAGTTCTAATTTATCACACAGTACAAGATTTATATATGACAATATTAAATTTCGTCATGAAACACCTGGCTAGGTCAAAGGAAGGGACAGAATCGTTCGTTACGTTGACTTAAGAATGGCTTACAACGGTCGACAGTATGACTTACAGCACTTGAAAATTTATATTTAACATAGGTTTAAATCTCCATATTTTAGTAATTCTATACACCTTAAGACATCGCCATTTTAAGGTTGCCATTTTAATATGGCGTAAAAAAGAAACGAATCACTCAGTGACTTGGTATGTTGATCAAAAATTTGTAAAAAGCATTCCTTCAAATAACATTCTTAAGAATTTACCATAAGTATTTCTACAATCCCTTTATAAAGATCATAATATAAGTTAAGATACAACACGTTACAGTTAAAAATATACGTATACTCATACACATACATCATTCTAAATATCGAGAAATTTCAATCTGATTTCACTACATGATAATATTATTTTCACAGAAATTCACAGTCAAACTCGAAACTTTGGTAAACGAAACAATACAACTAAAAGAATATAATTAATTATTATATCTCAAAATAGAACACACTCTTTCTAGGTCAGATAAAATTTTCACAGTACTATTTATTAAGCTGAACATTTTATTTATCTCTTAAAGCTTCGACCAAAGAGAACGGAGAAATCTCTTAATGGTCATGAGCTTTGAAAGTATGAGTCGGAGCCCACCCCAGAGAGCTATGATTTAGGGCCAGGATATCATTATATTAGATAATCCGACTCTGGTTATAAGGTCATGTCTATATTTAGATGAAGGCGAGGATGTAGGCGAGTGTTTAAACGAAACTGCTTATGACATCAACGGCGATGTTTGGTTGAGGACATCTATAAGAGTCTCTGTTATGATTATGAATGTATAAAGATATGTCGGTACATTTTATGTTCTCATAATAGAACAAACCCACGGTCTAATCATGGCTCATTCATACTGTACCTTTTATTACTATTTACGGTATACTCGCCAAATTTTAGTACTTATACGGCTTACAATTCCGCAAAATCGATTAACTTTCAATGTGAAATAAATTCTAAATTAGTGACTAGACTGGTGTCTATTAAACTTTATGTGTTGTATTCCTTATATTGATTTATTTATGTAGTGCACAGTAACATATCTCTACGACAATTAAAGTTATAAAATTATTTGTTCGCTATCATAATTACCCAATATCAGTAACTAGTACGATCCGTAATACCAAGGTGTTAAGTAAAGTGACTTATAAGAAATTCAAAATTACCAATAACGCAATTAACTCGTTAAAGGAACGTATTCATTGTTGAACACTACATGGTAATATGTACGTGGTTCATATTGTCGTCTATAACGAGGGATAGCCGAGCAAATTGGGCAAATTGAGCCTCGTACTCGCAGCCACATCTCTCTATAAGCAAACATGGTTATCGGTTGATCATTTTGGTATTAACATACTTTAATGTTGGTGGTTTAATGAAGTTCTTTTATTTATATCTACATCCTTTACTTTGACGTGAGACTAGCTTATTCGAGTAACTTCATCAGCGTCTCTGCGTTCTTCGATTATTTTTATTTTTTGGAAAGCCCATGCATTTACAAGGAATCTCTGTTTTTTAAATTAATATCACCGTTTTTTACTAAATGCATATGTATGTATACACGGTACATATTTCAAAATAACATTATCGACAATAATTGTCTGCCTGTTTGTTCTGGCTAATCTGGCCTGAGGCCTGAGCAAGATGCTTTCTTAAGTCATCACTCCATAATTTTATAAGTGTAGTTTCTGGACCATATAGTATAAGAGCTTGCTTCTGATGACTGTTCCTTTAGATCCTTTAAAGTACTCAACAGATTTCAATGCAGTTTTCAACAATAGATAAAGTGATTCAAGAAGAAGGCTTATGTATTGTTGTTGTACCTTTACAGCACGAATCACGAGCAATACCTAAATGCGCAACTTGTAAAGCGTTTTTGGCATGATGTAATGACTAAGGTATAATTTTAACCACTTATTTACAAGTAATAACACAAGACTTTCTTGATAATCATGTCAACAGGGCTAAATTGGAATGGTTATCGAGAATGCTAGTAAAAATGACTTTGACAGTAATAGTAATCTTTTTTCGAATAGAAAATTCCATAAGTTTAAAACGTCTATAAGCCAGTAAAACACTTAGCAGAACGAGCCACGATATGAAACCTTCTCAGCTACTATTTCAGTTATTGACCACTCGTCCAATCAATTGCCGCTAAAATGCAATATCCTGCTTGAGTGTTTGGAATTTTCCTTCATAACCCTACATAACAATGTTAAAAGTATCAACTTGTATCACAAGTATTGATGTGTTTAGGAATATCGATAATATTTCAATCGATATAACAATGTAATACAATATCGGACGATATTGAATGACCGGCAACATCATTTTAGATGTCAAATATATGAACTCATACTTCGATCATCAAAGTTAATAGGTACATATTTAGATATGTGAATGTTTTACCAAATGTAATTCGAAAGGAAATAATAATAGAACACAAAAGAATTTCTTGGATCAGAAGATATTAAAAATGAAACTTAAATGGAATGGAGGTTTCTGGTTAAATTTATAATTCGACGTTTATACCACATGATTTCACAAATATCGCCTATTTAGTACTACCTGTATACGCAAGTGCGTGGGTGTCCATGATCTTTGCCAATCTAATTAAAAAATACATAGCTTAACAAAGATCTTTTAATCACATCGTTTTTAGGGTTTTAACCATTTTAAATCTTTTTGATACTACTATGAATGATTTTAAATTCGAACAGAATGTGCCTCTATACCATAAATAATCTAGCACTATGGTGTGGTTTTGAGATAACGGACCTTCTAACGTGGCTTGCTCAGTCACAAGATCTAGAACCTAAAGACGATTACTATAAAAGAAGAGCTCTAAAGAAATGTACGCTTAGAATAAACCTGTATTATTCCAGCAAACTGTAAAAACCTTATAAACTCTATGCCAGGAGCTATTTCTACCATTGTAATGGCAAAGGGTAGGATGCTCCATACTTTTGCCTAAGGCTGATATATATTGTTTTTTTCGAAATATGAACTATTAATAGTTTGGAATGTTACTAAACTGAATACTGTCTTCATTACAGAAATTACTTTCGTCTCGAGGTATTTAATACTCCCAAAGACTCCCTAATGTTCCTTTATGGTATGATGAGAACCTATAAAGCGATATTGCACTTTGATAGGCCGTCGGGCGTACGAATGCCATACGGACGCTAGCAGATTGCCTCTTAAGTGCGTTATTACTTATCTAGTACCGCCGCTGGCCATCCAACTCCACGATACAATTAGTGAAGTCCGTTTGCAATAAGTACCTAAGTAATGACCACCCATTTAGCATGACTATTACCAATATATATCTATATAAATAAACAAAATTTGAGTGTTCATTTGTAATATTAAAATAACCGCTTTCTACTAAATTCTTATTAATGTATGCAGTTTTTACAATTTTTATCTGGATATCTGTCGATACGTCTGTCTGTTTGTCCTAGCTAATCTCTGAATCCGGTGAACCACTTTTGACGGGACTTTCTGTGGAAGGTAGCCGATGGTATAAGGAGTAGCTTAGGTTACTTTTTATACTAGCTTTGTTGCGGTTGCTGTACTGCGGCTAGCACAGTGGGGCTCAGTTAGTTTTATTTATACACGGTAGTGTGAAATAAAATGTCCGTATTGCAAATGCTTAACCTGATATGTAAAATCCATTTAAATAAATTACATTTTGTACATGTGTAATTCGCGAATAAGCATAAGGTTACAGGAGAGTACATGTATATAATGTTTAACATATGATGTAATAGTTACGTTAAATGTTGATACTTTTTTAATTTTTCGAGATGTAAATATTGAATTTCTAGTGAGAATGTTACCAATAAATAACCACAATTATTGATAGATTACGCTTCTAAAACAATTAAATAGTAAAAAATTATAAATAAGATTTTGTGGTTTCATAAATTACCGTTTCGAACTGATATGTTAAAATTGGTTCAACATAATTTTAAATTTTAGATTTGCGTTCTAGCTAATATTTTCCCTTTAACTGAACAGCGGCTTCGATTCCGGCTTTGACGTCTCGGGTTCGATTCGCGGGTCGGATAAAATGTTTGTAAGATCTACAAATGTTTGTTTCGGACTTTGGGTGTTTTCTATGTATGATATGTATGTATTTACAAAAAAAAAGTATATATGTATTTATATCAGTTGTCTAGTACCCATAATACAAGCTCTGCTTAGTTTGGTACTAGATGGCGTTGTGTGTTAGATGGCAGAAATATTTATTTATTTATTTATATACTAGGGTTTTCACATATTCTTCTTCGTTCATCAAGATAACCTATCTTTAATTTTTAGTTCAAACAAACAAACAAAACCCGAATTCAAACAAAACACCGATTCAAAAATATTACTTTTTTACTAACCTAATGTATACTTCAATCACGTGATATATATATATTAGTACTGATTATCACTTTAACTATAATTGATTGATCAAAGCAGAAAAAAGCCAAAAATGAACAAAAAGAAAATTTTCTATTCAAACTGGTATAGCAAGCTTGTGAGTGATTGAAAATTTGCTTTGAGTTTCTTTGGAACTTATTAGAACATGACTAGTAAAGTTTTCATTCTGAAAAAAAATATGATTTAGAAATGTAGTTGGTGTTTGGTTCAAGCTATTTAGTTACCATATATTGTTACCTTTAAACGAGCAATTGTTCTATATATGTATAATCTAAATCTCCGAAACGGGTCCAATGATTTTCAAGAAATAAGTATGCAGGGAGTTTCGAGGGGGATAAATCTATTCTAGCCTAAAAGAATGTAGGATACATTTTCTTTTAGGATTCATTCGTTCAATAACTAAAGAAAAAACCATGCAAAGCTTCAGTCATCCAGGTATTTTCATTTAAGGGTGCATTCTGATTTTATTTATATTTACAAGAAAAAACTCCAAATATTTAAAGCTTAAATAAATATAATATAGCCATTTATAAAAAATATTGAGTTTTATTGAGTATTAACGTAAAGTAGCATTCAATGTGATTTGACGTCGTAAATAAGATACACGATAAATCCACAAGTCGGGTTCAGTGGTCTCCAAGTAATCCGCTAACTGTTCGTTTACAACCACGATAGATAAACTGGCAAGGGCCCACAGAACAACATACATACATTGTCTGCAAATACAGCTATTGGAACAACAGCAATTAGCGAAGTGGAGATAAGACGTCTTGCGCTCCTCGTAACTTGTATCCTTTATGGATAACAATCAATATCAAAACTTAGTACCTAAATGTTACTTTAAAGTCGATGTGGCATACTTAATTTTTAGAGTTCCGTAACTAAAATTGAACAATTCGTTGTCCATCAAGTTAAAATTAATATCTGACATGCAAATTTGTGGTGCATTAAATTTTAAAAATGCTATAAAGTGAATAAGTACAAGTCATTGTTTATGATGAGGATTTGTAAGTTTAAAACTTGGATATCCAATATAAACGTTGAATTGTTTTACGTCTTTTCATTTACTTACATAATATCATAGCAAATATAAAACAAAAAGTTTAAAAAACTATTGGGGACCGCATCAATCTTTTGACACCTCATTCACCGGCATTCACAAAATCAGTTCAATAGTTTAGACGCTGTGGTGTGGTGGTAACATACAAACATACATAGGATGCCAAAATAATTAGTTTAGGGTACTTTAAAATTATGAGAGAACATTACTTTCAGTTTTTGTCTCCCAGTCTCTCGGTCTGTGAAGACCCTTTGTGATGCAAACGGTCACAACTTTTTTATTACTATATAAAAAAAATAATTTAATAATTAAGACCCTTTATCATTTTCTGTTGCCTTATTCCAGTTGTATTTGGGTGAATTCAAATATAACTTAAGCAAAGGTTTAATTCTGCGTGGCATTAACAAAATTAAATAAAATTGTATAGTCGTATATAATGTACTAATATAATCTCAGGAATAGTTCTAGATACTTCAAGGCTAAATTTACAACAACAATTTTTTTATAACTTTGTTCTGAACCAATTACTTCATTATCACGTTGCCAAAACAGAGCTCTCTCAGCTCAATCAACTATACGAAAATATACCTTAATAAAATTTACTATATATTTATTTATTATACATCATCCACTTAACGTACATTGGCGGACTTAATGCCTAAGGCATTCTCTACCAGTCAACAGGTGATGCAGAGAAAATAGGAAGTAGGTGCATTTAGGTTTATTTGTAAAGTATCAAATACACATACATATATAAACTTACCATAAACTACACATAATACATAGATGCATATACATACCCTTACTAAAATAGAAATAAATACATACATACACAAATAAATACCATCACTAGAATGAGATGTCATTTATGTATTGGTTGATTCTACGAGCTGATTTAATAAATACTGCATTACTTTTGTTTTAAATGTATAAACGTAGGTGGCCATGCTGATCTCGAGTGGAAGCTCATTCCAAAGAAGAACGGACTGCACAAAAAGTATATACAACCTACTCTAATAAAATGTAATAGAAATAACACAAAACTTTATTGTAAATATCTCGTATCGGTGATAAAAAACGGAATATCTCTTATGATTTTTACACGCACACTAAAATAAGATGTTTTAGATGAAGGTTATACAAGTCTAGTGTAATCATTTAACTACAATCATACTTATTTAAAATTTATTTTCAATGCCCTACTAGTACAAACAAATACAGCTCGAGATTGAATATGCTTCTTACCTTGATTAATACTTGATGTAGTTCTACTAGTTCAAGCCGCAAAGTGTGATTACATTCACAGCAATTACACTTAAGGACGACTGGATCTAAAATCTTCTATGCATATTGGTATACAGATCTACTTAAGCTTTACATGATTTGAAGGTAATTTTGTAGGAAATCTTTTATTTTGTGAACAAATAGCGCAACTATGGATTGGAACTGTGATCAGGAAAATAGTCAGTAATTTGATGAGGACGTTTGAAAGATAAGCATGCAATTCAGGGTTTGTATGATACATTTTTCAAGTTTATCCTACTAATATTATAAACGCGAAAGTTTGTAAGGATATTTGTTACTCTTTCACGTGAAAACTATTGAATGGATTTTAATGAAACTTTACAGTAACATATCTCATACATCAGAATAACAGATAGGCTACTATTTGCCGTGATAACCAACATATACGCGGGCGGAGCCGCGGGAATAAACTAGTCTTATTATAAAAAGTACACATTGTAAAGGGTAGGTACCTATTGATCCAGTGGGCATCAAAAGGTACCTACGGCATAAGAGGCGATTAAGGAAGCCCAATATGCAAGTTCACATCACTATAAATTAATTCATTTATTTAAGCATCACCCGATCTGTTTAATCTCTATTTATAATATTTTTATTGATGATAAGCCGTAATTTAATAACATTTAAGCAACTAATTCCAGTAAGGGATCAGTTTCATAAATGTGTAAACATACTTTATCTATATCGAATTTCAAGATCTCACAGGGATTTCAAGTCGTATCGATAAACAGCCATGAGGTATCGTAGCGCTCCAGAGCTAACATACCTGTTCAAATACAATATCAATGTTCGATTTGCCAACGGCAATGTCTGAAATGATTTTAAATTTCCGCGATTTGGTTGTGTTTTTATTGGGATCAGATTAAAGTTGGAATAGATGTATTTCCGGTATTTTAAAGTTCCCACGTATTGAACAATATTTTACGTGTAAAATATATTCTAGAATTAAAATCACTTGTACTTATTCCACTCTTTTATTTATGTTTACACCTGACAGGTTTCACCTTATGGCATCATCAAAGTTTGATTATAATAAAATTGGAAAATATTGGTATAACAAGTCTATAAGGCCATATTTGCTTATTATTTTTACAAAAAAATTAAGAACAAATAATAATCTTTCATATTGTACTACTACCCATTTACTTTCCTTTCTTTCGTACTTTTTTTTAATAATGATGAACTTGTAAAATATATGACCTTCAAAAAGTCAAAGGTGATGTACCACCCAGACTACTTACTTATTTACAATATTCTGAATCTAAAAGTTGCATTTGAAATGTTTTAGTTCATAAAGCAATTTTTGAGACTTTATCGTAAAGCTCACAAGATCACTTAGGGTCTGCTTAAATGATGAATTTTCGCAGGTGTTTTTGAACGAATATTGCAAGTTGCAGAGTTGTTTTAAGTAGAATACTGCAAGACGCAAGGAACCATATAACCTGCATTTCAAGCGTAAAATTATTTTTCTTTCGTAAAATATTAACGTAAAATGTAAAATATAAATATTTATCATCAACAACCCATAATGTCTCCCTGCTGGGCTCGGGTCTCCTCTCAGGACAGGGCTAAGGCCATATGTCCCCACATTGGCCAAGTACGGGTTGGGGACTTGCAAAAATACGTTGTGGCTATTGTAATCTTGCCGGATGTTTTTAAGCCGCCCGAACCAACTAAGCTTCACGACTGTTATCGTATGATAACAACCGGGATCGACTGCTTAACTTGACCTCTGCAACACGGAGACGCTCATGGTAGCATGCCACCAGCGGTCACCTATTCAGGTACTGACCGCGCCATCGTTGCTTACCCTCGGTGATTGTTTCTAATCACCGGGTGGAATTGGGTTATAAGCGCCTCTATATTTAATTAGCGATTATATTAAACATTTATATTGTAACAATTTCAATTTTTTTCTATTTGTGTTATCCACAAATTGAGAACGAGAACATGATATACAAGGAAATTTGGACAATCTTTGGGCTTGAAACTAATATCATTTGAAATAATGAGGAGAAATTAGAAACAGAAATACATGTAGAATTAACAGGTTTCTATGCTCTAGATAGTTTCTTATTAAAATTATTTTTCAGGATAACTGCATAGCAGTAGATCTAAGCTACCCTATAAAACTAAGTACATACTTTACAAAATATATCATTCTTGAATAAGCTTAGAGCAACTAAAATGATTTATGTTGACTAAGAATACAAATTCTAAACTGTCTTTATCAAAATTGCATACATATAAACGACTTAACGTACCCTCGCTGTTACGCAAAGTAATACTCAAATAGAGTTTAAAAATATGTGACAAGTTAAGCCTAGTACAAAATGAAGGGGGATGTCGTCCGACCACAATATTACTATGCATTATTTAGGAACGGTTCTATAACATTTTATCGGAGGGTCCACGTAGAACTGTGTTTATTGATCAATCGGGCTGTGAGGTTAAGGAATGATAGGATTAAGCCAAGATTTCAAAAAGTATTTATACCAACGTAAGCCTGAACATACTTTTGTATTGTCATTATGTTTTATTAAGTCAGGTTTGCTCATATTAATAAATAATGGTAGCAAAAAAGTTACATCTTATAAAGTTAACTCTATTGTGTTTTACAAATACTTGTTCAAATTCAGTGCCACGAAGAAGCTACGCCTATATAAAATGCATCAAAAGCAAACGATTCGTTCATATATGTATTTCTGTTTTTAACGTCTGTCATATCCCAAAGCTCATTAGCAGAAGCATTCAGTCGGAACAATTCAAGTTGAAATGCTGCATGGTCATTTATCCTTTAGAAAGAATTTAAATTAAGTTTTGTGAAATGAAAACAATTTTAAATTACATACCTATAGGTATATGACAAAAGTTGTCCCATTTGAAGTCCAGTTTTAGTTACAATTTTAATTAAAATGCATGTTGACTATTTGCCTTCTAACTTAAAAAAGGGTACAACTATACGAAACATAAATTTTAATAAAAATGGTGAATAACAAAATGAAATTAACATATTTTTAAATAGACGTGTATTTTTATGCTTACTTTTTATCTAAATGTGTCTGATAACTACGTAAAGGCATATTTAATATTCCTTCAGATATTTTTTAGTGTGTAATTTTCACACCAGGGCTCTCGGTGTACAGACGGCACTTAGTGCGCGTGGCGTGAGCTTGCTGCAAGCGACTCGGGTATACCATAAGAAAGAAGTCCCCGGGATCCCGGCAGACCTTGAACAACAAACCCAGGGGCACTATAGAGCGCAGACGCCCTTGTCCCTAATTAATAATAAAAATATTAATTTATTAAACATTATTTTACATATTGCATGTCTAGTTTTAGGTGCAAATGGTACATTTTAACTTGGGGCATATTTTCTGTTTAAGAAGCACACGTGGACCATGTCGCGCTACTGTCTGTGGTCTGATTCTGCTAGAGTAGCTTAACAGAAGTAGGAGATACTCCGGTGCCTTTTTTGGAATAGGGATAAAACGAGCAGGCGTATTTAATTATCGCTGCCCATGGATATGGAGGTGGGGGATGAGGAGGGGGGGGTAAGGTTTGGAGTATGGGCCTCCGGCTTCCTTACTCACAAGGTGAAACACAGTGCAAACGCTGTTTCACAACGGTTTTCTGTGAAGCCGTGGTATCACTCCAGTCGAGCCAGCCCATTCGTGCCGAAGCGTGGCTGTCCCACGGTAGTAACATTTATTCGGGACGGGAATGTAGTTACTGTCTTCCGTACGCAACTGATAAAGATAGAGTAGAGACCACGACACCAGTATTTGCTGCATTAATATCGTAAGTAACATAATATGAACTTATACACTCAACACTATATTATTTTATTTTATTTTTTGATCTTCTCAAGCAAGGTTCTAAGGTGTGCTTAATACAGGTCCGTTAGAATATTACAGACATTTGATCTTGTCGTATTCGTGTACAAACTGTAGCTGACTTAGAAAGGCACAGCGACTTGCTATCGAGCCCTTCATTTACATTTCTATAGGCATTACCTATATTTTCGTTAGGGCACCGTTCGCGACGCTCTCCTCGCGTATGGTCTAAACATTTTATTACATTCCATGCACGTAAAATATAATATCCCTACCCACACTCAGATGTACGCGTTGTGAGCAAATATCTAAATGTAATTTCCATGAGTTGTCCCCGCAATGTTTTCCCAGAAAATATTAACATGGAAGGCAAGGGGCTGAATCTCTCCTAAGTAAGTTGCAAAAAATGTACGTGATTTTACTTCAAAGTCCCTTTTGTCTTTATGGAGGGAAGGCATAAAAGTACAGGCACAGGAATGGCACATACGAAAAAATTACGCAGCGTAATGATGATGTGCCCGCACTTTCCTTGAAAACAAAATATTTTCTCTTTACAGTGACAGAAATGTATTCAACGAGTTTTACTGGCGCCCGTACCTACTACACACTGAGAAAAATAAAAATGACTATGTTGCTAACTTACTTTTACGAATTACAATAATGTTGTGCTCATTCTTACCTTAATAAATCTACAGACGAGATATGATATGATACTACTCTTCGGTAACTTGGCTCAAGTTGTCCAGTTACACGTTTTATAGGCCCGCAGTCGTATATTTTCAGAACGATCCACTCTAAATATTGGACATAATCTCGATGGCGCTTGACACACATTCTGATAATGGATGGATTTTACAACACGTTTATACTCGTTATTTGTATTGTATTGGTTACAGAACATGTTTTGATAGTTAATTTATCCTTCAAACATATGTCACTATGTAATTGTCATTGGAAAAGTTATCGCTGATTCAATGTATATGAAATTACATTTGCCCTGCAAAAACGACTTCTTAAGATTTAGTCTGCCTTTATGTCCTAATTTTGTACTAGTAAGGCTTGCCGTCAGAGTTTTATCGATGACATAAGTGCTTAACCATAACCACGAGCGTGTAATTGTACAGCTATAGGTAGCTGATCCGTTCTGGTAGAATTGGAATTTTGACGTCTTCTTAGCAGCGGGCAACTACGGACTTTGTGAAGAGAACAGTAATATAATATAGAAGTAGTAAATAATAAAAGTTTTGATGCTTGATTAATCATCTCTACTTAATTCTCATTCTTTCTATTATTTACCAGGATATTATCATGAGCCTATTAGAGTAGTGGACTCCAATAGGCTCATGATAGTAGGTAGGTATAGGTACGTAGGTAGTATAGATGAGTAGGATTTAGGCCTCTCCCAATTCACGCCACTCTCATTGATTTGGATTCTGATTTCTTTTAATTTTTTTAACAGGATATATAATATCGTAGACATATTTGCAGGTATCATATGTACAAAACGTTTTTACGTAGCCAAAAGAACTATTGCCATTAAAAAAAAAACACCATATTTCAGAAGCAGCTTAACGACTGGTTACGCTATTGAATCTGAGAATTATAAATCTGAGTTTTCGGAATCGGAGATCATATATTTTTGGAAAATCACCAACTCATCATATATTTACAGAGACAATATTAATTTAATCAATATATTTAGTTGCTCTTTCCAAAACGACTTATGAAATCATTTAAACAAAAATTCATCTATCATAAAAGTATTATTTAGCGTGTTCGCGTTTATTGGTTCCTTAAAGTAATTATTATTCTTTAGAAATTATATTATAGCCAGTTATTTAAATGGTTTTTGTTTTCGTTTGACCTACATTTTATTATTCCTCACCATTACAAAATTTAAAACCCATTACCGTGTAAATCCTTGAGAAACTTGCATGCACAGAATGTGTAATAACCTAGTAAAACATGTAGAGTATTTTTTTAACAGTGTTGTTTTTATGAGCAAATATGTATTTAATACTTTTAAATGTGTACCTATAAACTACATAATTAATAGCATAGTAGGCAAGCTAAGTTCAAATTCTAGTTCCATGTTCTAGTGGAACTGTATGAAATTTATATTTTGGTCCAAACAACTAAGAAATACTCATCGCGAATTTCACCACTAACGCCATCTATTTTGAGGAAGTGAGACTAAACTACTGAGCGGCTTCACTCTTGCTAAGTTTACGGACCAATATAATAGAACTCGAACTACAAACTTAGTTGAGTGAATTAGAAAAAGTACGACCCATAACACTGTTAGTACGATATACCTCCATACTTTGATGATGACATTAAGGGTAATAAAAGGAAAGTGCGATTACTCTCGACCGCAGGAGGTCGTTCAGATCACTCCAGGGGACTTCGGCACAGGATATTGTCTAATGCTGTTACTCAAATAATCACTAATGCACTCAATTTTATTAAAACAGTATTACACTACAGTAAATGTATATTACAAGCTTGCGATAGTAAATGAACCGTGATTGTGTAATTGTGGCGGCAGTATCGATGGAAATATTTTTGTTTCTTTATTGGTCATGACACTGTTACTATATGAATTTTCTAGTTTAGTAATAATTATTTAGTCATGGTTCTTTCATCAGTTAAGTAGGTACTTTGAATTAGAATATGTTTTTTTCCGTAGACGTCGCTGACAATGGCGTCGTTTAGCAGAGTGGGAAATCTGGTACTTAGAGCAACACCATCATTCACACGCAGTGCGTGTCTTACTCGGAGTAGATACTTAAACGGATTATCAGGATAACATCTAAATAAAATTACATCACACATTTTATTAGGGGATAAATAACCACCAATTAATCAATCAACAACCCATAATGTCCCACTGCTAGGCTCGGGTCTCCAGGAGAGGATTAAGGCCATACGTCCCCACGCTGGCCAAGTGCGAGTTGGGGACTGGCAAGACTGGTGGCTACGTAAAATCTTGCCGTTGGATATTTTTAAGCCGCCCAAAGGCCTCCAACTAAGAAGCTTCACGACTGTTATCCTATGATAACAACCGGGACCGAATCACGGAGACGCTCATGGTAACATGCCACCAGCGGTCACCCGTCTAGGTACTGACCGCACCGTCGTTGCTTACCCTCGATTGTTTCTAATCACCGAGTGAAACTAGGCTATGAGCGCCTCATAACCATATAAGGTACCAGGTAATATAACCATACCAATTACCATAACGAAATTATATGCAGACTACTGCAACAATGGATCTGAGGGGATATGTAAAGGCATGAACATAGATGATTAACCTATTCTGGTAGGAAAAACAGTTATTGTTCTTCCATTTAAAGTGTTAAATAAATATGTACTAATGGTTTACCATAGTTTACAGCAGCTCTTACTAGAAAATTCTCGAAATTTGTAAAGTTTGCAATAAATTCAACAAGTTAGTTGCAAGAAGATTTAAGAAGCGCTTAAGCGGTAGTATTTGTGCGTCTTGCGTAGCAACATGTAATATTGGTGTTTGTTGTAATCCAAGGCTCGACAGGGTCAAACGGATGGCAGCAGGCCACAAATGCAGTAAGCCGTGTTTAAGTTTACGAGCACCCCGTATCTTGGCTTAACGGCGACAGCGACTGGTGCCGACATGAAGTTAAAGAATTACGGGAAGAGATTATCACACATTATAAAAGTGTTATTCTGTTTAAAAAACTAAATTTTATACCGACACAACAATTTCATACTTTCTTCACCATAAAACGTTTGTAACATTGAACATAATTTTCAATAAAAAAAATTGGGAGTATTTAAATCTTTTAACCATATTCTATTGATTTCGCTTTCTTCATTGTTTCAGAAAAAGGCTCATCGGCTGGCCATACACTCTTAGTTGCAGTATTTTTCTAAATTAGATTATTGAGCAATGTTTTTTCATAGTGTAGTAGATAGCGCCTTTAATATTCAATATTATCAATATTGAATTGACAATAAAATTGTCCCTTAAAAATTGTGATGGACATACACCCTCTTTCCATGAATCCTCATGGGTGTAGTTAGGAACTGCAATTCTTGGAGGGTGCACTAAATCAATGAGTCAGGCTAGTCATTATGAAAACCCCTACGTCGACGTCGGGGCACCTTTGCAATAGAATTTAAAAAAAGAAGGGGTGAATCACATGACTCATCTAGTATATTATTACTTAGTCTTAGGGTTACTAGGAACGCTGACGTTGCTCTAGCTTCGTACTTTCGTAATGCTTAAACAAGATGTTTCTCCCCGAGCTCTTGGTTTATGATCTAAAAATATAAACTTTTTTGCGACATATAATGCTAACTAAATTACCATGCATAAGACGTTGGCGTGTTTCGTAGATATTAAAAAAATAAAATTGGTTATCCGTAACTTTATTAAGACTTTATATTAAGAAAATAAAACTGGTTATCCGTAACTTTATTAAGACTTTATATTTCTATAGTAATGTCATTACACTACTTATGTACTTTTCGCAACCTAGTTTAATGTGCAAGTGTATTAAATAAGACAATATATATACAATATGAAAGAACTACAAAATCGGTAATCGGTGCACCATATATCAAGTACTCATAGTGTAAGAATATTATATAAATTAGTGTGTGCATATAAATCAATATATATATATATCTTTATGTAAATATACGTGTATTTAAGTTGTGTGTATTGTAGAAGTAAAAAATGTATGTATGTTTATTTTTCGCTGATTATGTAACCCTGTGCACCGAACTTCAGGATTTCCACAGTACAGTTTGCCTAAAGTTGACTGGAAGAGAATTCCTAGGACATTAAGTGCGCCGATGTACGAAATGCATGAATTGTAAACCAATAAATAAATAGAAGCAGCCTATCCTTAGATCGTTAAGCAAGTATTTTGCTAATCAAAATTATAAACAAAATGTTTTTATCCTATATATTAGCTATATTTTACAAATCGACGATAAAGTATACACCAAACTCAATTCTGGAAGAAACGATTGCCTATCAGTTAAGATTAGCAACTAGACAAATTAAATTTAAAGTAGTTTCATTCAAACATTTTTGTCTTTAGAAATTCAAGGCAAAACACTTTCCCGTATTAAACTAACTACTAACTCGATTCCTGTATATTAAATAATACTGTTAAATAATTCATTATAACAGCTCCAAAACAGAAAACATTATTTACTAAATAAATTTCGAAGAGAACTTAATTGTGCAAAAATACGAGACGGAAGGAGCGAGTAACTCGATTATCGGAACGGTGTACCCTCGGACAAAAGTGATCGTATCCTCCCCTCACAGAAGCTTCGTTTAAAGAAGTAATTACATGAGCAGCAAGTTTGGACGATCTTGCGATGACGTACTTAGTATGCGACGCGCGTTACGCTCGACAGAGGCGATAACGCAAATTCGTTTGCCCGAACATCCCGCTAATAGAGTTTCACTAATTTATAAGACCATTAAGCCGCAGCTATACCGGACCTGCGTAAAACTGTCCGCAGCGGACGCAAAAGGATTTCATGATAGACCCCGCTACATATTTGATGGGCCTCAATCTTTCGTTGCGCCACAGAGGTAAGCACGCTTAATTATGAACAACTCCTATGGAATTATACGAATTGTGAACTTACTCCGTGTAAGATACTGCTTTCTTGTGAAGTTACCTTTATTAGATTACGCTCATCTTTTTTTTTTCTTTTTTTTTACATATTTAAGCTGCGAAAAAGAACAATGCAGCATGGTGACACACACTATGGCCGCCTAGGGGGAAGGGGGATGGTGAGGGGGATAGGGGGCGTTGGATTGGGGTATGGGCCTCCGGTATCCTCACTCACTCGATGAAACACAGCGTAAGCGCTATTTCACACCGGTTTTCTGTGAGGCCGTGGTATCACTCCGGTCGAGCCGGCCCAATCATGCCGAAGCGTGGCTCTCCCACGGTAAAAATCATCTTGGAACTAATGTTATCGACACAAGGGTAACATGTAAAGTATTGTAATGTATGTATCGAGTTGTAAGTCTAAGAAAAATGAAATATGCAAGTGTCTTTATTATAAAGTATATCAGCCCAATTGACGAAAGTTGATAATAAAATTATAGTGGACAAAGTGTGAGCTCTTAATATCTTAATATTTTTCTTTGGTTTTCGCTTTTGTCTATTTTTATCTAAGATAAAGACGTAGGTGCATGTATGTTTACGTGTATGTATCTATATGTGTATGTTCTTTTCACACATTTCATTTTGTAAATAGGCTTTTATATATATATAT
>PKRV01000252.1:654198-829360 GCA_003709505.1 Hyphantria cunea | reverse complement strand
ATATATATCTATAAATAAGCCAAAATGGTATCTAAATTGCAGTCATTATCATCGACGACCTATAATACCCCGACCTGATTAAACGACCAGACAACTGATTAAAGGATTTTTTCAAGATTTCCTTTTTTTCTTAAATCTTGAAAAAGAATCTTTTTATCTATTAAAAAATATTTTTCAAAAAAATCTTTGTAGTTCCGTTATCTAACGTATTATGGTCCTTTAGTTCGTTAATTTTAGCTCTTACGATACGCAAGGAATCAATAGGGGTAGTACTACCCTGTAGATTTCATCAGTCACCACAAAGACAAAAAAAGAATGAGAAATTATACTAAAATAAGGTATATACTAAATATTTTTTTAAATAAGAGATATAAAGAGATAATTGGATTTCATCAACGTCCATTAGATGGCATTAATCGTACTAGATACGATTTATTCTCTAACAAAGTCCCACTGTTTAGCGTATTATATTTAAAATTAAATTTTTTATATCGGTATGCTAAAAAAAAATTAAAAATAAATACAAAAAAGTTGATATTTTGGTCCGGTGTCTCATGTGCATAATGTCGATAATAATAGACCTTCTTAATTAAAATCTCGATGTACTTATAAGCCACAAGCGGCCGCCGCACCTGGGGAGCTTTAAATTACTCGAATGCGCCACTACACCAGACGAAGCTAAAAAATATCTAAATATAACAATAGCTTTATACTTTTTATACTATGGATTAGAAACAAGAGTAGCAAATAAATGCGTTAGCTGTTATACTTGTGAACTTTTAAGTGATTTAAGCTATAAAATTTGACAAATATGCTCATTGATCGTAGTATAATCTTCAATATCGTAGTAGTATCTAACATACATCCTACGATATTGAAGATTATAAAACCTCACTTGCCACAATCTAACATCTGGAGTAAACATCGCGCACATGTCACATTGCGTCCGGCTAAATGTATTTATTAATATGTTCACTTTTCTCTAAAATAATAGTTAATTCCAAAATAATTTGTCATGCAACCGAAAGAAAACTACTTATATAAAGTAAGTAAAAAAAACCAGTAAAATAACCCTCCTTCTTTCGCTGTCTGGTAACAAAGTACACATTCTGTTGTTCCAAATTTACAATTAGCTTATTGTGTAACATCGTATACTTCTTTTTTGACCTTTTATTCTGGAAACATAAAAAAAATAGTACATGTGGCGGGCCGTAATGAAATAGAACATAAGTTAGTAATATAATCCTAGTAAGAACCGTCTAAACATAAAATATGTTATCTAACTTTAACTTCAAAACATCAAACTTATAAAAACAGGTATAAATCTTCCATACCTCTACGAAGCTTTGTGTCCGGCTGGTTTGCTTGCTCATGTGCTTTAATTTTGTTGTTTTGTTAGTAGTGGCACGTTCTTTCTCTCGACTAGTTTAATATTACATTTTAAATTCCGCTCCTACAAAACCCAAAACTTTACCAAAATAGGTACCCACACATTTTAAAACAATTTTTGAGGTTTTATCTGTTTTGTTTTGTGTATTTGCGTTACAACGATATCTCATAAAAGAACGCCAAGAGAACTTGATTCTGGTTTATCCATATTTGATTATGAAAGATCTTTTCAAACTATAATTTCTAATATGCGTTAGAAATTACTAGCTGAAGACAAAAAAATCTAAAGAATAAGTTTCGTAAGGGTTAAAATGATGATATTATAATTTTATTTTAGACAACATTGAGTCTTCGTTTAAAATCTCAACTCAAATTAGGCGCCACCATTACAATTATTATGGAACAGGAGGCATAAGAGCAGACCTTTCGCCTGATGGTAAGTGATTATCGCCGCCCATGGACACCCGCAACACCAGAAGCGTCACAAGTGCGTTGCCGGCCTTTAAGGGATGGAGAGGGAGATGGGGGAGGGGTTGAGGAGTGAGCCACTTCGCTAAGAAATCTTTCCTTACATATCAATTTCCATTCATTAAACAGTTAATTAATTTTTATAAATTCATGAATAATATACATATGTCTTTTAACTAAATCTTTTAGTTCTGATTGTTTCCCAAATAATATTTCTTTGTAATGATTTAATGAATACCTCAATAAAATAAATGAACTTTTTTTTTATGTATGAGCCTGGCAAAGTGATTTTGTCTGATGAAAAACATGCGCAGAATAGAAGAGTGGTGGTCACTATACTCATTGCAGTACTAATGCAGGCAATGCAGCATGATGACCCACGCTACAGCGGTTTATTGAGATGCTGCTGCATCTTTGTGAATTCGTTCTCGTACTCAGTAACGAAACACGATGCCATGAATGCTGTTATAACAGGTTGGTCTTCCGTGAGAGGTGGTACCACGGAGTGTGGCTCTAACACCTTGAATTTTTTTTATATTGTCAAAATTATTTATCATGCAATCTCTGTAACTATTGAAGCAAGCAATTTAGTATACATCAAAGATATACGTAGGTATAAGTTAACAGTTCTTTTGTCGGTAAGCATCGGTGGGTGATGACAATGATGATTTTACCTCTAAAGAAAGTACGTCAAGAAAATTTCTGTACTTGTAGTTAGTTACTGGGCCATCTTAATAAACAAAAGGGCCTGTCTTTTGACATGAATTCGCCAAAATTGCCGTCTCAGAGCCAGATTAAAATAATTATGTCTCAGTAAACCGTTACGTGACGGTAAATATTCATAATTTATTTAGAAACATGAGGGGTTGCAGCCCGCACAGTTTAGCTCACCCCGCCAACATTACATCGTCTCAGCCACTTTACGTTAAGAAAATTTCATTTTATAAACTCTGTGTTCCCAAAATGTAGGTCTAATTCGCTTAAGCGACGTTTTGTTGCGAATTTCAAGAAAATACTTGAAAGAAATGTTTCTTATTTGTGAAAAATAAGGAAGTGATTTGTTTAAGGAGTCGTTTTCAAAACTCTTATATCAACTGGATTGCTTTTTATACACTAAACATGTATTGCTTTTTATACACTAAATATGCCCTAAAGAATAGATTGCTTTTTAATAACCTAATAACTGTCTTCTTTTAAAATCACTACAGTGAGCAACGCCGTAGTATGAATAACAAATAGTATTATTGTTAAGTATAATTCTCGTGTCACGTTGTTGCTCACAAATCACGATGGACTTTGGAACTTTGTAACCGGTTTTTTAGTTTTTTATTTTAAATATATTGATGGTGTGCCTAATGTAGGATAATTAACAACACGCTAAAACCAATAGGAGCCAAGCATGATTGAAAAGAAATGCAGATTAAATTGCGCGGGTCAGCTAGTATTATATACCATAATCATGTCTGTCATAAGAGCCTATTGTCGAAGCAAGCTATGCAGAGTAGCATCACTGTTAAAGCAAGGAAAAGTTGAAACAATATCAATCCGTCTCGCCAGTGTCGTATAGTCACACATCACATTTATGACGATTTTTTGTTGTAAATACACTTCTTATAAAAATCTTAACACAAAAAACTCTATGATATAGAGAGATCCCATTTGCATAAAAAATATATTTCAAGATCCGGTTGAATTGAGGAATTCTAATGTAAACGGTCAATTGGCTATTGAAATCAAGAATAATATTAGTAATACACTGGCCTAAGCTGGCATAGATATTCTAAAAAAACATGTTTTGCATTAGTACTTTTATTTCATTATCGTATAAAATATTACATATTAATGTTTAAAGTGGTACTTTCTTATGAATCACTTGAAATTATTTTCTTGCTTTAACTTGGAAAATAGCTAATTGTATTGCTAATTGTGTTCCTATTTACTTCGTATTTTATTCAATTTTCCACTAACTTCCCGTTTATAGTACCATAAACTGTACTAAATATTTTTATTTTTGTTTACTACGATATTATTTAATTATTTCACTTCTTTAACACCTAACTAAATTAATTGCAACATTAAATAATATTTGCTATCACATATTACGTTACTTAATACTCTCACGTTATTAAGCTTAGATTAAGGAAATCGAAGTAAAGTAAACAATTCCTTGTTAAACTAACTAAAATCTAATATCTAATAAAAGGACAACTGTACTAATTTGATAATATACACCCATGATATCGTAAACAAAATAAAAACGAATTATGTCCAATCTGGAAAATGCGAGCACTACATCCGTCTGAAATGACATCAGGCCTTTTGGGTACTAGCTCTAACTTGAATTTATATCTAGCAGGAAGCTGTGTTAAAAGTGGGCCGGAAATCGCATCAAGGCGCCTTCGTGGCCATCCGCATACAGACCTCTGAGAAAATTTATACTCGGTCATTCTTTAACAGCCAATAATTTTGAATGTAAAGCCGTTTTTTTGTATTATATAGGGAGCAAAAGAAGCAGAACTATCGCCTGAAGGTAAGGACACCCGCAACACCAGAGGCGTCAAAAGTGCGTTGCCGGCCATCTGGGGGTGGCGAGGGGGATGGGTAGATGGATGTGTTGTGGGTTTGGGGTATGGGCCTCCGGTATCCTCACTCACTCGGTGAAACATAACGCAAGCGCTGTGTCACACAGGGTTTTTTTGAGGCCGGCGTTTGTACAGGCAACACTTGATGCAGCCTGTTAAATTCTCATGAGTGTAGTGACACCGTATGCATGGTACGAGTCGAAATCTGCTAATCCGTGACCCACTCTCACTTCATCCCTTTATTCCAATATTTCGATATACCTGCCTCCCAATGATTTTATACCCACTAATACGGCGGCCGATCTAAATTCATATGACCGGGAAAACATTTTTGTCCGGAATACTTTCGCTTGCAACGCTTGGAGTACGAGCGCTTCTGTTCGTTTGAGACACAATTGCTTGAGTTTGCATTTTTATCTACTTGTTTTCGTGGGGTGAATATGAATGCAGTCTTTGTTTGGACGATGCAAAGGTAAATATTAACATTACATTGGTATTGTAGTCAATGAACCATATTTTCAGTTTTGACAGCAGAGATAAGTTGAATTATTATGTGTATATAACTTGAGCTGGTTCATATCGTTTTCCAGGCTTAATATAAATAAGTAGGGTTTTCTCTTTATATCCTCTGTTATTTCGTATTATTTATTCAGTCACAAGTCCAACCAGATGCTTCTGACCTTCCAATTTTATTTATTCCCCTATGAATATGTGTTATAAGTAAATTTTACGTTGGCTGATATTTATATGTTTTATTCGATATGGTACACAATATATTTTCTTAGGGTTGTTGATGATAAGCAAGGAACTTATGAGAGAATAATATAATTTTAATACTACATCTGCCTTTGAGGAAACTAATCTACTTGTATTTGTAGTTGTAGCTATATACTGAAGTTTAATAAATATATGTATATCATACTATAAATATATTGCGCGAACACTTTATAGGACTCACACCACCTCCCCTGCCTCCTTCTGCTAGGGTGTTAGGTGGCCTCACCTATCACCCTCAGGCTTGCGCTTATGGAGGACGGAAATTTGATTGACGTTTTGCGATCTCCGACGCCTGAGTCGTCTGCGGTATCTGGCTTGTTCCCGGGCCTGGTACCTGGATAGGTTCTGAATTCTCCCGGTTCCGCTCCACCGTCTCCTTGGTAAGCATAGCTTGCTCGCAGAAAGAAACAACGGAGTTCTACGCGTTCTCGCTTCGCAACATGGCCGCAATCATGCTACCGAGCGAGAGAGGCAATTAGACCCTGAAATTTGAGATCAAAAAAATGGTTTTGACGATTTATAGGAGCTTGGTAACGATTGTGTAATGAAGGAGCTGGAAAGAGATTAGAATTATTATTTTTTGATTTGGTTCTCCATTATTCTTCATAGCTAGATTTTTTTTAAAAAAGAAAAATTTAGCTTCTTAGACATCGTCGTCATTAAGAATCTACCGCTGAATAGAGACCTAAAGATAATTTGTAGTATTTCTAAAATGCAGCAAAATTTAAATGTCTTAAAAGCGATCGAATTGCATGAATTTAAAATTTCATTCCATTTTCAATTCTATGAAATAGATATAATGACTAAGTTTACGTACACAATTCGCAACTTTCTGAAATTTGTAATCTGTTAATGGATAGCACTAAATGCAGTAAAACAACACAGATACCATTCCACACAATTCACTAAAAGTTTCACAAATATCTGCCCGCATTTTAAAGCGAACTCGCACTAAATTCGCTGGTTTAACTACTAACTAGGACAAATTAAAACGTAACTAATAAAAATATAGGAATAGGTGGTATTAAATTTTAGCTTTAAAATTTGCTTGGGGGAAAAGCAACTCAAACATGTAGAAACAGCAAAGTTGTGAAGTACGATGTAGTGAGGCGCTCATAAAATTCTAGTACTGAGTAATTAACACGTAGCAACTGTAATAAGGAAAGAGAATCGCACTCAGTGAGCGGTCTGTCTAGCCGTATTCTTGTCAAAGACTAAAACAAAGGATAAAAACAGATCAGATAAAAGACGAGTAAGGTATAAGTGAGTAAAGTCTGGATACAAGCGTCAATATTTCTCACTCTCTCTTTTAACAAATAACTCCAAAGTTAAAATATGTATCGTGACATAAAATTAAATAAAGCTTATAAAATACTTAATTGAAATGGAAATATAGTTAGAAGTTGATTGACCTTCTTTTTACAAAGAGCATCAAACTAACATGATTTGATTTGAAATTACAGAATTTTGACATCATTTAAATCAACTACAATCAAAGCGGCGTACGTACGTAGTGGATTTCTTAAGAAAATATTAATATTAGTATACAAACCCTCTCCTGAGAGGAGACCCGCGCCCAGCAGTGGGACATTATGGGTTGTTGATGATGACAAACGGAAAAATTTTGCATAACCGACTTTGTTATTTATTTTATTGGTTTACCAGCAATTGTTTACCCAGCACTAAAACAAAGTAAAACGTTACATTGAGAGTAAAATCACAATAGTGTTACAATTACTTCCACGTAAACTCCGCATACATTAAAGTAGTTGTACCGTATGTTACTCTAGATAATATGAAAAAAAATATCAAATAGCACACATACACATACTTTGCTTGGTAATATGTACTTACAGTGCCTGTTACTAATTATATATTATGTATATTTTGTATCACAATGTAATAATTCACAGCAAGACAAACTCGTGTCGCATCTCTCGCGGCAAAGATCAATTTACGAACAAAAGGCTGATGCACGTTTGTGACGAGCTCGTCTCATGCAAGTAATCATAATATCATAAAACTTTTGCACTTCGCCAAAAACCTCACAGTTCTTCCAACATGACGTCTCGGCAACTCTCTGAGGGTAATCAGAACTTAATGAAAAGTGCGCCCGGCCGTCAGACGAGATGTTACCCAAATTTTAGGGGTCACGTAAAATATTAAAGCGACGAGATGAAGTGGCCAGAGATTCATTGCTTTTCCTTGTTTTTATTATTCGTAAATAAGACACCCCCCAACACGTTTGTGTTCATAACATCAAACTGGCTGTAGTAAAGTTTCTCAACGAGGACCGGCTCCACTCGTAAAAATGTTGTTTAACTACCAACAAATATACGTGTATACGTATTTATTAAACTTCATATGTACACGAATTTTATAAGGATCTTCCTTGAAGAGAGAAAAATTTATGAGATGACCCGGTCAACTTCGCATCAACAATGACTTATTTCAAGACTTTACTCTTCTATACATATATAATTATAAAATATTTCTAAGGTCTAGTAACCTTAGAAATATTTTTAGCTTGAAGATAAAACTTTAACTTAGAGCTTAAACTTATACTTACTAAACTACTTAGGTTATTAGATTCAATTAAAATTTCAAAATTTCGAGTGAATAATATTACAAGACTTAGACTTCCGAGAATAGAATCCTTAGCGCTTCTTCATTCAGTCAAATTCATGGTCATCAAATAACAAGGAACAGTGTACCTTTGACGGCCTATGTAAGCTTGTCTACACCTCGGCATTATAAAAAAACAGTATAAATCAATTTAAACCTATTTTTGTTTCATAAAGGCTAAAATTAATACAGCCAAAAAATGTAAAAGCCAAAAATTTTCAGTATTTAAACAAAACTATAATTTAGCAGTAACTTAACTAATGCTCATGTGCAAAACGATACGGAACGAACTTAAAGGTAGAATCCAGCAATTTCTTTACAGATTACCAATATCATAATAAGTTTTAGCTATTATTTAAAATTTCTGTCATTATTTTTTAATTTTATTTTTCTTGACCATAGTAGAAAAAACAAAGAATCCTAATCAAAAAAATCAAATGTTTTTCAATTTCAGCTAAATCACAAATAACAGTTGATTTTCATACTTTATTTCATCTCCACAGTGTTACCCGCGGTACAACAACAGCCGCGGTTAAGGTCGCGGTAATAGTAAAAAAAAAATGCTATGTCTATGGCCGTCTTCTGGTTCTAAGCTACCTCTCCACCAATTTTTAACCAAATCGGTTCAGCCGTTCTTGAGTTACAGATAGTGTAACTAACACGACTTTCTTATATATATATAGATTTTTTCAACATATATCATATTTCCCACCAACTTAAAAACAATTTAGCAATTTCTTCTCTATTTCATTTAATTCGTATCCTACAAAAGTCGTGAAAACGTAATACGAGTCTTCCATACATATTTACATTCGAAATCTCATAAAACTTATTTACCTGTTTATCTACTACTAGCTACCTATACAAGAAACTCATTTAACTGTGTATATTGCCCGTGAAATTTATATAAAGCTTGAGGTGTAAAAAGTTGTTACATCTCACTGAAAGATCCCGAGAATATTCTCAAATTCGTGTCTGAGAATGCGAAAACTTTACTTGATAAATAACAGGCATCCATACTGAATTACATCGATATAAATGTATGGGGCAACTGTGCTGATGAGTCACTTTGTGACTCACTACCTCTAGGGTGGGGGAGAGGTCATATTGGTTTTTAATAAAAAATCAACCCTGAATTATCTCTTGAACATGCACTAACATGTAAAACAAACACCAAACAACAATTAAAACAATTTTCATGGAAGTATGTAAAAAGTGTAATAATAAAATGGGTCAACTGTGGAAAGCCACGTTTCGGCATGCATGGGCCGGCTCGACCGGTATGATACCACGTACTCACAACAGACCGACGTAAAAGATAGAAGTCAAGTGAGTGAGGATACTGGAGGACCAAACACCAACCCCATCTACCAAAGGCCGGCAACGCACTTGTGACGAGGGTGCCTATGGGCAGCGATAATTGCTTACCATTAGGCGATACGTCTGTTTGTTTGTCCTCTTTTCTATAAAAATAAATCCAAAGTAGTCTCTTAACTTGGAAGGTAAATCGGAAAGCGAATGGGAATTATAAGCTGTATGGACGAAAAATGTTTTTATTAATCGACCCATGCCTCAGGATTGATTTGACAAAAGCAATTGTGAACTCCTTGCTTACATTGTATGAAATGAAGCAAATATGCCGAATTATCTTCTTTATTATTTGATATTTGATTCTTACCTCGTCTTGAACCAATTCACTTGGAAAATGTATTTTGTCGCACTCGGTGCCATTTGTGAATCTTCACTGAATCCCTAACGGTTTCACATTTAAAGCTTGGTTGACTTTAAATTCTTACAACACTTCCTTGTTTTAAATATAAGAAAACTTTGTTGACTTTTTTCTATTGTTTTTCTTTTCGAAATGAAGTTTAAAGCTATTGCTTTGCAATGTTTTTACGTTTATTACGAAAATTGCACCACGAATTTGACATTAATTTTACTCACGAAATTGGCTCCAGATAAGAAAACTTCACAATGATCGATATCAGATGCACGAAACATAATTAAGTAATATATTATTTCATTTAAAGGTAACTCCCGCATTGGGAATAAATTCATTAAACCTTGACCAACCGGTTCCATCTAGGGTTGACTTACAACTTGAGAACTTTTCAACGGTCAATATACCCCAAAGGCTGGCAACGTACGTCTCTGGTGTTACGGGTGTCCTTGGGCGGCGGTAATAGCTTACCATCAGGCAATACGTCTGCTCATTGGCTCCCCGTTTCGTTAAAAATATAAAGGATTCAAAGAGATGAAGCACTTTTTCACAATATAGTAAATACATCCATCAATCTCTTATGTAGATGCTACGAATATGTAGAGTAAATTTTACAACACAAAATATTAGAGCAAGAGGAACTGCATAATCCGAGCTCCTTCTTGTCGTGATAAAATTGCGATTGTTTAGCACTGTCTATTCTTTTCTTACAGATATAGCTTTTTAATTTTTTTTTTTAAACAGTGATAGCCAAGGAATTCAGAAACAGAGGCACACTTAAATGGTTAATTTCGATACTAATACTTCTACAGGTTTTTGTTAGCAGCTCATTTAGAAAAAAAATGCCGCAGTAGGAATATTCCTATGTCGCGGGGGACTTACCAAACATATATTAAACGGATACAAACAGTACCTAGACTCAGAACTATAATTTGTGGTATGTCGTTCCGTGTGAGGTTTGAACCCAGAACACTCAGCGCAGTGGAAAGCAGTGAGGCAACTTTTTAAGCTACAACGAAATCCATGCGGTCATTTACATTAAAAGTATTGATATGTTTCTCATGTTTTAACCTTTTTGGATGAGAGATATTTATTTGTATCCATAATACTGACAAATGTATACAAAATTTCGTGAAAGCATTAAAAACAAGGAAACTCATAGATGCATTATTATAAGATGGGATTGACAAGGATAAATATGCTGGTTATGCTTTAAGAGATATCATACACGATATCTAAATTCTCAGAAATATAGTGTCATATCGTCTGTATATAACTAATAGAAGAGTCAAATGTGTGTCAATTATATCAACACTTTTTGGTAGGAAATCCCCTCGAATACAACGGAGTGGTGGTTATGTTGGACTCGAACCGACTAAAAACCGCACACCATCTTGGGTACTAGAAGCCAGAGAACCAAGTGTACCCTTGGAAGGAAATCCCTGGAACCCCTGGACGTACCTCGGGCCACCCATTGTTTGTTGGCCCCCTCCTGTGCAGGAACCCTCGCGTTCCTATTCTATACAGAAAAGGGAGCGAGCACTTTTTAGAGCTCGCGCCGCTATCCCGGCCTGTTTCTGCTAGAGTGATAGGTGGCCTCACCTGTCATCCTGAGGCTTTCGCTTATGGAGGAGGATGGAGATCATTTAGTGATCTCCAGCGCCTGAGTCGTCGCGGTACCTGGCCTGTTCCCGGGCCTGGCGGACAAGAAGAGTTCTAAAACTCTCTCGGTCCCGCCCCACCATCTCCTTCGCAAGCATAACTAGCTCGCAGAAAGAGATGGCAGAGTTCTAGGCGCTCTCGTTTCGCAACATTGCCGCAATCATGTTCCCGGGCGAGAGAACCCCAACCCCCAATGGCCGTCACGAGATCACGCCTTGGCTCGTCCCACGCCGGACATTCTGCCAGCGTCTGGATAGCCTTGTCCAAGGTCTGGCCATCGCAGTGGTGGCACTCAGGCGTTGGCTCCTTGCGGAACAGACACAGGTGCTCTCCAAAGCACCGTTTCCCCGTGATCACCTGTGTCTGCCGGTATGAGAGGCTCCCGTCAGGCCTCTCGAACCAATCCTCCATAACGGGTCTTACCGCCGCAATAACGGCGTACCCAGCGTTCGGTTGCCCAAGTCGTTCCTTCCATAAGTATATCAACCCTGGCGTTTATTATTCCACTTCAATGCTTGTCATTAAATTTGAATTGATCTCATAAATTATCAAGTTTCCAGACTTCCAGACGAACTTACAAGCTAAAAACAGTATTGAATAGAAATTCTACTGAAGGAATGTACGTTGATGATTTTGGTAGTAGTCAGTGTGTTAACTTGTAACCGTATGAAAGTTTATATGGTATATAGTTTAGCCAACACGCGTTAAGTAACTAATTAGGGGCAGAGGACGAGACGAAATCGTAAAATGTCCAGGATCAAGTAACAATGTTGTTGGAAGCTACCTGCACAATTTTATACCAGGTCCTAGCATACAAGTCACTTTATTGGCTGGGTTTTCTTTTACAGTTCTTTGAAGTCGACAATACAGGCGAATAAGTATTTTCCCGACTATTTTATGTCACATTAAGTAAGGTAAGGCAGCAAAATATGCCGATAGATTTGATTCAACTCTAAAAATAAACACTGTTTAAAACAGTTCCAATTTAATCTTTTAGTTTTAACCTGTTTCAAAAAAAGGAGGAACTTTCAATTCGATTGTATTTTTTATGTCTTTGATACCTCATAACTTCTTACTGGGTACACTGACTTTCATGATTCTTTTTATATTCGACAACTAGTGATTGTCGTGTGGTACCATTAATTTAGTAGGATTTAAGCTACCAGTAAGAATGGCCTTAATGGACCTTATATGTAAAATAGTTAAGACCATTCGATGATGTTTAAATTAACAAAAAGAAACCAACTACAAACAAAATATTCTAAAACAAAAATGTTCTAAAAATTCTTCTATAATTATTGTCATTTTTGGAGCAGGTGACAGTTAACGTAGGCTAACATTACGATAGGTATCGATGATTATGCATGTTTCTTATACAATAGGAGCTGGTTTGATTAGTAATTATAAGAAGGTATTCTACGTGGATATAAGTAAAACAAATGTAGCATACATGTCATTAACGTACCCTTTCACCCGGAGCATGATACGCCCAAACGAAGTCAGATGGCATTTCGTTAACTTTTCAGCTGCGTCACGCGGGTAGACGAGTTTTAGATTATGTTTCTACACGTTGCGTTTGCGGTTACGACATATAAAGCCCACCACCGGAACCCAATTGGAATTAACCAAAACAGAGGGTAACAACATAAATCCTGCGAAGGGATTCTTTTCGAATCAAGGTTTCTAGAATTAACTTGGATGATGAGATTAGTTATTCATATTTATCTACTTATTTAAACTTGACGAGCATTTGTTTTGTAAATATTTTATGAGTCTACCCGTAGTGGTAAGGTATTATTTAGTTAATGTAGTGTAAACCTATGACAATAGCTGTTAATAAATGCCTGAAAACAATTTCATGTTTAATGGGTTTGTTTAGTTTTCAATTGTAACTTTAATCATTAAGTTTTCTGTCAGGCTTTTAACAAAATATTACAATATACTCTGAGATTCAGACCACTCAAATCATAGACATACCAGACATAGCACTGCCAAAAGCAAAGCCTCATCGGATCAGTTACCTATTGATAAACGTCATTGCTTTGAGCTCAAACGTCATTCTAGCTATAACCTAATACATTCAAGTGAAGATTTGACTTATGTCACCTAAAACCTTTTCACTTTATCTGAGAGCTTAGAATACTAACAATTATGAAGTACTAATTAATAACGTCTTGTCCACTTCTTTGTTTAGATAACCATAAAGACTCTAATAATTCAAATAGTGTATATATATATTATATTTTTAACATCTTTTGCGTTAAATATGATTAAAACATCTTACTGAGTAATTGAGTCCTGCAAAAAATTAACTAAACTTAACATTATATAGCAAACTTCTCGACTTAAACCTAACTATTAATTACACTTTAAAAACTTAAACATTCAAACCGATGTAATAAGGTGTGAGGATATTTTTTTATATCTTAATCTGGTAATTTACATCTCTTTAACATGGGACAAAGTATAAATAGGCTTGAAAATAGTCAACCTAATTTAAAAAGTGAAATTAAAAACACTGACTAAATTTGAGCTATTCAAATGCCGCCATTTTGTGTGCGCTTTTGACACAGCCACGAGTCATTGTAATTTCGTGTTTGTTTACTACTCGGTGATTCAGTTAAATTATATTTATTTACAGTTTTAATTGGTTTAGAAATCATGGAAGAAGGTTATTCTTCTCACAAACACTACTAACACAGTTTTAATTTCGACTCCGATATTTACGATGAAGTATCGACGTCACATTTCGTTTCGACCAATAGTGACGCGTTTTGTAAGTCTGAATTTCCGTCCATTAGTTTTCACTTTTATATAATATTTTCTGGGTTTAAATAATTAAAAAAGAAAAAATCTTAAAAGCATATTGTAAAGAAAATAAAGAAGCTAGAAAAACATATTTGAGTCAAATAAAAAATTTATGCATTATAATATTATGCAATACAATATTATGTATTTCTTTGTTTAAACTGGAAAATGTAATAATTTTGTACCGTATTCTAGTAAATTGCATGGTATCGGTAATTTTGACTTTTTAGATACCTAACCTGTATCTAACAAAATTACAATACATATTTTCTTACGTACCAGCACAAATACTTGCTACAGCTGTTCTTCTGCTCAACCGTTGTATTTTTTTCTCACTTTAAATTCCATCTGTTATTTTATTAACAAGCGGCATAGAGTGTACAAGACATTAATAAAATGCAAAACGGCCATTAAAAGCGTTCGTGCATTGGTCATAAATAGCTGACAATTGCAACTCACGTATTCAATTACGGAGGCACGTGATGAAAAATATTAGGTGCTAACATATGAATTTGGCGTTTTGTATGGGAGGAATATTAAGTCGTTTTTATAGAATTTATTTCATTAATCAAAGTATGTTCCAATGTTATCTGTGCACTTTGGTCATCTCATAGGAAGTTCATTGATCCCTTCGCTAAAAAAACCATAGGGAGGAGAATCAATAAGCTCTCTGACTGCCCGTTTGGACTGCCACATAGAAGGTAATTTTTTCCTTGTAAGAAGTTATCCAAACTTCGGCAAAACTTTCGGAATGACTGTTTACAAAACTCAAATATACCAGGTAAATGGATTTATAGCTTTCAATTTGGAATTAATAGCTAAAGAGGATATATTTCAGATCAAAGTGGCCAGTGCAATGAAACGGCAATTGAAGTAGGGATCTTGTATATAAAACAGTTTAATAAACGTGGGAGAGCCACGCTTCGGCATTCATGGGTCGGCTCGACCGGAGTGATACCACGGCCTCACAGAAAACCGGTGTGAAACAGCGCCTGCGCTATGTTTCACCGAGTGAATGAGGATACCGGAGGCCCATAATCCAACCCTTCCCCTCATCCCCTTCCCCATTGCCCAAGGCCGGCAACGCATTTGTGACGCCTCTGGTGTTACGGGTGTCCATGGGCGGCGGTAATCGCTTACCATCAGGTGATACGTCAGCTCGTTTGCACCCTATTCCATAACAAAGAATCAGAAGAAATTAATGGTTTTGCTCCGTATACAGAAAAACCACTCGAATTTTTTTTATTTTCTCTTCAATAAAGTTTAAAATATCGTAATGTATAGGTAGCAGTTATAAATATTTGTTTCGAGGTACACACATTCCAATGTCCTTGAAAGGACATGGAGTAGTTTTGTTTAACACAAATTTTAAAGGAGAATGATGATGTTCTCCTAGCCGATTTCGGCTACGTCGGACAGTCTTCACGGAGACCAAGCAACTACGCAGGAGATATTATAATGCACAAGTGTTTGCGCAAACACTGGTGCACTCTCTGTTCCCTCACTCTCATAATCTCATGGTTTGGCTAGCCGATACGACCGGGGAGAGATCAGGCGCATGACGGGCAGCTTTACGAACTCTCTGAGGCATGGTGGTAAAAATTAAAACTTTAAAACTCCGGGCATTTTAATTATCAGAAAAACTCAACAACACTTTTTGGCTCGATCCGGGAATCGAACCCGAGACCTATATCTCGATCGGGAGTTGCGTAGATCGTTAGACCAACGAGACAGTTAAAAGATAACTTTCTAGTTTAAAGTTATCAATTAATAAAAGATTACTATAAGAGATGTTTAAAACTTAGCAGTTTTTTAACATCTACTTAATAAAAATAGTAAAATTGCTTCGTGAAAGGTATGACTTTATAATTGAATTTTATTAGTTCTCTCTTGCCATCTTGCTAGGTAAATAAATACTTAAACTGTCAGCCCGAGGTAGTGTAAAAAGGTTTTAAATAAATAATGGTTTAAAGAAACAAACGTCTCTCTTGCGTAAAAGATTGGTATTTTATTTCTTTTACGGTTTTATTTTGGAATTTGTTATGCAAACTTTGAATACGAATTTAATCTAAAAATTAAAGAAAATACACAGGAGGTTTCCATTTGAAAGCTGAAACTAATGATAGTAGCATGAGTGACAACATAAATATCTTATTATCAGTTTGCTATCTAAGTGGCAAAAAAAGACTACACGAATGACGTAGCGGTCACTCTGCGGCTTCATACTGCCTGAGCGTTTTTTATTCGATTCTTACATGAAATAAAACTTTATGTATTCAAAATTTGTTGTTCTGATGTAAAATATTCCTTATGACGCGTATTTTGTATGGAAGTTATAAAAAAAAAGCATAAAATTTTGTAACTCCGGTTTTTATAGTTTACTTTATGTACATTACCGTGGGAGAGCCACGCTTCGGCATGAATGGGCCGGCTCGACCGGAGTGATACCACGGCCTCACAGAAAACCGGTGTGAAACAGCGCTTAGGCTGTGTTTCATCGAGTGAGTGAGGATACCGGAGGCCCATACCCCAACCCAACGCCCCCTATCCCCCTCACCATCCCCTTTCCCCGCAGGCCGCCATAGTGTGGGTCACCATGCTGCATTGTTCTTTTTCGCATTGAGGATGGTGACCACCACTCTTGGATTCTGCTCATGCTTTCCATCAGGCAGGGCAGAGTCATTTTGGCAGCTCAAATATAAAAAAAAACAAAAAAAAAACATCTCTACTTAGTTTAGTACTTGCTTCCAATTTAGTTCAGAATTTATTCTGCGTCGGTCAAGTGTTATAGACTTGTTGTTTCAGACAACTAGAATTTTAGAAACGAGGGCGCAGACATTCTACAAAATAAATTATTGTTTAAAAAAATTACTCAGCCTGGCATTGGTATTATTAGGCATATCCGAAAGATTAGTGTCGACGTAGTACATGTACAGTTATACTACTAGTCATATGAAAGAGTCTACGAAATTATACAAATATGACATATACGTCTTATTATCTATACATATACAAAAGGTCGATGTTTGTCTTCATTAAAGACATATCTCAAAACAACAATTTCCAGAATTTTTATATTTTGTTTGTCTGTATATTCGTGCACACAAATTTCATGAGCGGCTAAACCGATTTTAATGCAGTTATCTCCCATGAACTGTGGTAAACTTCACTGAAAATTTAACGTTTGTTGTATTTTAATAGGTTCACACGTAAAAAAGTTAGAGCAGTTTAAATAATTACAACGATAATCACGATAAACGCAAGCAGAGCCGCAGGCAAAATCCAGTCTGAAACAAGTGTCAAGGATCTAGCTTTAGTTCTAGGGATATCTTTACATAGTATAAAATGAAATCGCATTCGCTCTCTGTTCGCATAGATCTTTTAAACTACTCAACGGCTTTCAATGCGGTTTTCAGCAACGGATAGAGTGATTCAAGAGGAAGGTTTATATGTATAATACATGCAAAATATAGAAGAAAAACGGATATTTTCAAGGATTACCGTGCAAAGCTGGACGGGTCGCTAGTTTATTATAAAACTACCAACACACAGTTGGCAATGTATTTAGAACACAGGTAAACTTAGAGTTAAGAATCCTTTTTAAGCCCCTGACGCAAATAGAGGTATGTTATAAGTTTGACGTCGATGTTTGTCTGTCTGTCTATCTGTGACATCGTAGCTCTCAAACGAATGGACCGATTTCGATGCGATTTTTTCATTTGAAAGCCAGTTTTCTTGCGGTGGTTTTTAGCTATGTTTGGTTATATCGGTCAAACAGTGTAAGAGTGTCAGCTCTTTTCCAAAAATTATGTAAGGCATTTTGGCGTATGATTACTCGAGCAAGTGCTTGCATACGGGTTTTTTTATTAATATTTTACTTGTAGTATTTACGGTACTCTAGTTTCAACATGATGACTCTAACGCTATAAAAAATAAAATAATACAAGTGTTCGTTGTAACTACTTTGTTAATTTTTAAATAAGAGTCATATAACTTACTATTTATTACGTAAGAAGTAAATACTTATATAAAGTAGGTACATCATATTCTTTTACACGATATTAAAGTAGAACAATAAGGTTAGATAATGATGTCTTAAAACTGTAACACAATACATCGCTGCTAAAGGAATGGTGATTATAAACAACTGCCTAATTAACTTGCTTTAATAATTTAGAAATTGTACCACGAATATTGGGTGAACAAATTTGTTAAGAGATGAGAGTTTACGCCATTTTCTTATTATATAATTGTTTTCTAAGAAACTGGTAATAAACGGTTATCTGTGAAATTGAGGTGTATGTTTGTAATTTTAGTAATTAATAGCTTCCACTTAATGCATATGAAATTATATACGATACTAACATCAAAAATTCAATAAAAAACTCTGGTTGTCGGTCAGTGGCTGGACCGATTTTGACGAGACTTTCACAGGCAGGTAGCTGATGACATAATAAGTAACCTAGGTTACTTTTAATTAAGACTTTCTTTGCTCGCTTTTAGGTTCCTATGCAAACAAAATTTTCACGTATTGATAAATACGACGATATGATTTCACGTATTGATATATATATATATATATATATATATATATATATATATATATATATATATATAAGATATTTAATTACGTCTCTCAAAGTATACTCATTGTTCTCATGTATCGATAGACTCATAGAGCGGCTTGTTATTTTTTATTTTTTTTTTCTAACAAGAAAAGGCTAAGACTAAATTGCCTATGAGGATTGTGCAAATATCAAACGGTTAAGACTGTTATCTATCTATTTAAATAAAAATAAATAGTAAAAATAAACAAGTATTTCGGATATCTAACATACAACGCCATCTAGTCCCAACTAAGTGCTTGTGTTAAAAGTGCTAGACAATTTAGATAAATGTTATGCATATATACTTTTTTTTAAATGCACACATTATACATAGAAATTGAATCGCTAAGTGAAAAACTCGAGAGCCGCTCAACCAATTCGATATTTTTTTTTTCGTTTAGGCACAAGGAAGGTTCTTATGGAGAAAAAAAACGTTCTACTACAAGTCAAAACTTACGTTAAATAATATTAACATTGAACTTCAATTTTCAGTCAATTTATTATAAGGTAACTTCTTGATATTTACTACTACAGCAGATAAAACGTGACTTTAAATTGACTCTGAAAACCAGACACAATGTACGTTCAAAGGTCAAGATCGTTAGAGAAAATAAAATTGAGTTTCTCCCCTTTCATATATCACTGTAGAATATAATAGAATTATTTGTGCGACATAAATTATAGCCGTTAGCTGTAAGTTAAACGACACATTACTCTCCTCAAATTCTCAGAAGTCTAGATACTAATTCTGTTAGATTGCGATGAAAAGCATCACAATGTGAGCTATAAAATTGTTCCAGAAGAAACAATTTAAACTGAGTTATTCCTCTATGCTGGCAGTAAGTCCGAGCCTTACATTGCGTATAATGGTATGACACGACAAACAGCTTTAAGTGTGTAAAATATGGGACGTGACGTAAGCCAAGCGTAGCAAGACCAGAGTTTATTGTGGAGCCTGGATGTGCCGGATGCCGGAGTCCCGTCGTCGAACGACGCGCCGCGTCTACGCCATTATCAAATATTTTTATGTGCTCTTACGCAATATGCATTTTTATAGACTACTAATTTATTATTACTATTTGAATGTTTAAATATATATTATCGGCTATAAGATTTTTATCAAACTAAAAAACTGAAGATTTTCACAGACGCTTAGAAGTACCTCATTTGGAGAGTGTTTAAGCGAAATATAATAAGTTGGAAACCAAATTGTTTTTAATTTGTTTATCCATGACAGAGTTTTTTTACTCATAAATAATATATTGCTAAGTTCACTACTAAAATACACTTAAGAAGTAAGTATTTGAGTTCTGGAACAACGACAGTGTCTATGAAACAGAAAAAAATGTTTAAATTGTGTAGAAGCAACCTTCTTTTGCAGTTTCAACTGGAACATTCACTTCAAAAATCCTATAATCATGTAACTTAAAATAGCAAATAATATGTACATGTAAAGCTGCATATTATCTCCTAAACAGGTATAGTTGTAGTTGTCTATAATCTGGTTGTAGTTGACTATATGGAAAATCACAAAAGGAATGTAACATTACCTCGTCAACATGTTTCGGCTAATAACCGTCTATGCATAAGTAAAAGCCGAAGTAATGAACCGTACTAAAATTACCCACGTGAAACAGACACATCATTAGAGAACAAAGACTAAGGAAGCTCCTCAATCTATTGAGTTGAATGCCTCACTTTGTGTCCTCTTAATATATCAACAATACAATGTCTATAATCTGCTAGTTGACGTGGATCTCTTGTCTTTAATTTTCTGCTAAGTATTCTTCGCAGTTTCATCAACATGGCTAGTGGCACGACATTGGCTGCTCTTTAAGGGATGTTAAGATTGTTCTTAGTAATCTTTCACGAGGAGTCGGCTACCCGAATAGTCACCTGACGAAACGATCATGAACAAACGCAATATAATTGTCACAAGCAAGATACCGCCTAGCGACTTTCGTCGACGATTGCGTTCTCTTTCTTTTCAAAACATCCGATTTTCCCATCCAGCTTCTAAATCTGAACCACCATTACTAACGTAATGGTGATTCAGATTTACAGCAGAACTACAACAATAACAAAATACATTTAATACGCATTGCATTCTGCCTATTCTGCCATTTGGGGAAACAGACTAGACTATATTTATTTTTTCAAATTTACCTGGGCACGAAATTAGAAAGAAGAATTAGAATTAAAAATAATATTTTAATTAAAAAAACACGCTGTTATAATAAACCAAACTAAAAAGTAGAAAATAAGTTTTTTATAATGCAAGTTCCCTATAATTTTATAAAATTTATAAAGTAATAAATGTAAGAATATATTAAGTTTTTCAGGCTTCAAAACAATAAAATTATTTCTAAATTCGTGTGTATGAGTAAATATAAGACTAACCAGGTTAATATATATATATATTTCATAAAGGATAATTAACTCAGTATAGGCCCCTACATATCATGGTACGCAGACACAATTTCTAAGCGTCTTCAATAACATGAGACAACACACGGTAGAGATTGAATGACGCATGAGCTCTGAGACTCAATCATAATCCCTCGATGACACGGATATTGGACGTCATCATCCGTCACGGAAACTACACGTCATTATGGTTCATTGTGCCCCGAATCGTGTAAGAAAATCATGTACAGTTGCCAATATTCATTGTCTTAGTACCATATTGGCCTGCTCTACTTGTGACAGATGCCAAACATATAAGTACTTTGAATACTATGTAATAGATTTTGTATATATAAGTTTTTATATATGTATTGTAAAAATGTATTACGATAAATGTTCATAAATACAATCTTATGAATACAATTAAAAAAACCGGCCAATTGCGTGTCAAGCTACGCATAGAGTAGGGTTCGTTGTTACCCAATTTCTACGGCTTAATTTTTAAGAATTTATATGTTTACTTATAATTTCTTTTTTTGGTATAGAGTTTTCTAAGTAAGTGCATTTTACTAGTTAAGCATCTACAATTCCTGAACTAACAAAGTTTTCTAAGCCGTTATAGTTTTCTTTCTAAGTTCATCACATGGACATGGATGGTGATCAAGATTTTTTTCTGATTTTTTGCTAGCCAGTTAGCTTTTTTATAACAAAGTACCCTGTTTTATAACAAAAGAAATTCTTAATAATATCTTAATGTTTTTAAAAGATCTTTCCAATGATACCCCACACTATGGGGTCGACGTATTAAGGACATTTATCCACACAAAGTTCCATCCTTCTAGCACTAGCCGTGAGGCAGGTAAGCCGAGGACGGACGGACATGATGAAACTATAAGGGTTCCGAGACTAGAACTACTCAACCCCAAACAGCTCCTAGCTTGTAAGAAGGTGTTTTAGCTGAAGTCAGAGATGTTCAAGTTGGAGTAATTTTTTTATGATATAGGTGGCAAACGAGCGGACGTATCGCCTGATGGTAAGCGATTACCGCTACCTATAGACTCCCGCAACACCAGAGGCATCACAAGTGCGTTGCCGGCCTTTTAAGAAGGAGTAAGCTTTTTTAAGGAGAAATTAAACTACACAATAAATTAAAAAAAGAAAAATATATATTTTTTGGTTGCTTCTTCCTTTACTGATTGTTGACTCCTTTAATAAAAAATTGTCACCTGGGGAATATCTTAAGAATTTATTTAAAGTATTTTAAGCCGTTGCGCTAATCTTTGCTGTAATTATATTATAAAAGAATATTTGTTTTGTTAAATAGAGTACAGCCAACCTCATTTGCAAGAAGGAAAGTCAATGTTCTCGAAGGCTAGACATGGAGGCGCTAGTCGACGCCATGACCCGTCTGAGATTACGCCATAATTTTCGAACTTACCCAATGTTCTCGATTGCCTTTACTTCATCGCTTTGTACACAACCAATAATATAACCAGGATAAATTGAAGATAAGGTATTCTGGTATTCATATTCCGTATACCCACTGATAGTTAAATTAACTTGAAAAACCGGCCAAGTGCGAGTCGGACTCTATATGATGTAACTAAAAATTTATGCTTTTCACAATTTAAATTTTTCTGTGCTATAAAACGTTGTTTTGTATCAAATTTCAAAATTATGAGTTCATGGGAAGTACCTAACTTGATACCTCCACGCGTTCTTGAGTAAAAGGGATTTGATAGACAGACACACGGACATCAAAGTGATCCTATAAGGGTTCCGTTTTTTCCTTTTGAGGTACGGATCCCTTAATCAGTTCTCCTTCTTGTATAGGTAAGAATATATGTTTCACACAAATTACTGTTGATTGCAGATGCGGACTGCCCAAAACCGGGATGGTTGGCGCTTCTTGGGCGAGTTTTCTATTCAGCAGTGGACGTTGAAAGGTCGATAACATTATAGGCCAGTCGTTTCTGCTTATATTTATAAACAAATGCTCAAAATTACTACTTTCAACTGCAAATTCAGTGCTTTAAAATAATATTTTTGTGTCCTAAATAAGTCTTAATTTAGGAAACACACTTTTTTATAAAAGATAACATATGATTAATGTAACATTTTTGAAGAGAACATTGCGCTTTTAGTTCTCGTTAAAAACACTTGAACGATCGTTGAGCGCAATGCAATTCGACGCACGAATTCGATTTATGGACACTTAGCTCGTACATCGTAGCGCATCTAAACATTATGTGCACATATCTACACATGATATGCTTGTAAAAGAGACGACTATCGTAAAAACTCTACTGAAAATTATTTGAGCGATGCTACTCGTTTTTCGCGAGACATTCGGTGGTAGGACCCGCATAAAAGTTGAACGTCAGACAGCCTAATGGATTAGAAGAATTGCCTCCAATCGTAAAGCCCGCCTTAAACATTGGTACAGCTCAGAGAAACAATAAAGAGTGTAATCTGTATTGTTGTCTGTGACGTGTAATATATGAATATGTTCCACTTATTGCCATGAAAATAATTCAGTATCTATGACTTGCCTTTTCGTAATAGACACTCGGTCAATCTATTAGAAAGCAAAGCCGGTTGGAATACGATTCACTTGAATGGAATATAGAAATAGATATTTTATTAGCTTTGAAGTTTGTAAATGTGAACAAATAGTTGAAATAATAAATTGGATCGACTGAATGCATATATATCGATAGCATAAAACCTTTTAAAAACTATCATTTAGAGTGTGGAGGAAGGGGTGTCACGTCCCTCCAGCACAAAGGGAGGATCCTCTGACCAGGCGAGGTGAGCACGTCTGGTGGGCGACTGCCCAACGGTTAATGTTGGGAAGCGTATATACCTTACTCGGCGCAAGAACTGCAGACAGCGCAAGAACATTGCGCGATGCAGCATCGGTACTTTCTTAGTTTCCTTAGTTACTCCGTAGTTCGACGTATCTTCGGTAGATGGCGCTGTAGCGTGTTTCTGTTGTTGTATTGAATGTGGAAGTCGCCACATATAGCATGTACTAATTAAAAGTTTGATTTGTTCTGTTTAGGACATCCTATAAATTAAACATTCTTGTGCCATGGAATGGCTTTGGAGGACATCAACTGCCCACGTGAAAGACGTGTTTACATAGTAAAAAGTATATATTTTTTAGATATTTATGTTTATTATGTTATTGTTTAAAGTTACCTGTCATAGTACTGAAATATATCTATTAATGATTTTTCTATTTTATTAAGCTTTGTCGTTAAACCTTCGGTAAACGTAGCTTTAAATAAAATATTTTTCTAAATGTATTGTAAAAAATGTCTCCATCACGTCGTCATAATTGTTATTATGATTCATATTTTCATTACTAAACAAATTTTCCATCAAAAATGTTTTTTCAAACGAAGTGAGGCCTCAGGCAAAATCTAGTGTATTATAAGCTTGTAATTAGAGCTATGCAGACTATTTTTACAGGATTGGTAACAAATTGGACAAGTTGGAAGTTTGATTGTGGAAATTGGTCGCCGCATTGCTCTCAAATATGGTGACTCTCGCTCTGGTTCGTTCCTGGTGCAGAGGATGGCCGTTGCTATCCAGCGGGGCAACGCTGCTAGTGTCATGGGCACTTTTTCGTCGGGAGCGATCCGGGTTCTTCAATGAATTGAATAAAGATGGCAGATATTGACGGAGTCGGGTTTCTTAAATAATTCCTTTCATGTTAATTAGTTGGTGACATTGTATGTCAAATATTTTCTGTATACACAGAAAATTGTGTGTTTTAAATAATATAATTATATGGCATTACAAAAAAAAAATTGGACAGTAATAAATTGTTGTTTTGTTGTGAAAAGTTAAACACGAGTTAAGCTACTATACCATATATGGACATTTGTATTTCAAGAGTATCACACATGGGTAAGTCGAAGCAATACTCCTGTATAGTGTTGCATAAATATAATTGAAATGAGGTTTAAAACAGGCACAAGTGATTCATTGACAAATGTAAAACCATATGTTCGTAGTTTAGTTGTTCTTAAAAGGAAAAACGTTTTTGAATAATATATGTATGTAATTAGAGTTATGTAGGTCTTGGGGGAGTGGGATAATCAAATTAGATCAGTAAACTCATCCATTCTAATACTATTAATTCCTGCCTGCCTGTTTATCTGTTATGCTTTCACGGCTAAGCCGCAACACTGATTTCAATGAAAATTGGCGTAAAGATACTTTTATTCTTCAGAAAGGACACAGAGTACTCTTTATTGTGATGACAAACATGCGCCCGGGCAGAACCCCTGGCAAAAGCTGGTATATATAAGCTTGTAAGTAGAGACATGCAGGTATTTGGGGAGCAAGACGATAACGTTAAATTAGTATTAGTCATCTATAAATCTGTCATCATTTACAAATATGTCAGACTAGTTTATGCCCACGGCCCCACCCGCGTTTATGTTAGTTATCACGGCAAATAGTAGCTTATGTGTTATACTGATGTATAAGCGATATTACTGTAGTTTCATCCAAATCCGTTCATATTTTTTACTTGAAAGAGTAACAAACATCCTCACAAACTTTCACATTTATAATATTAGTATAGCTGATATAATTTAATACAATATGATTTTGTAAAAGCACCAGTTAGTTTCCTAATCTGGGTCATTCGCTAGCAAATATGTCCTAGTCGATTTATTTCCACTTTTGCTGCAATGGCAGTGTTCCAATTCCATAAGCTACCACCGTGCTTTGCTAGCAAAACACGTTTTTCAAAAACAACTTCCCTGAATCTAACAACTACTCTACTTTTGTAACTTATTTTGTCTGGTAGCCTAATTCAAAGACTATGTTGAATGTAGGTTTTAATTTTCAGTTATTTTTTATTCATCCTTTGCTTTTCTATCCTTAAACTTATCTTATGTAGTCGGCAAGGGATGAAATCCTGAAACGATTGATGCATTTGACGAATGTATTTTTTGTCTTACGTAGTAGACAACTATTGAGCAAGTTTCTAGTTCCACCGTACACAACAATTTTAAAACAGATGAATCAAGAATCACTGCTTTGTTATAATAATCAATAAGTGCAATAGATTTCAAAATCGTTCAGTGTATTGCGGAAAGGGCTATGTTCGGCATTTCATTGAGGGATCGTATCAGAAATTAGGTGATCTGGCAGAAAACAAAGGTCATTGACATAGACCACAGAATTAGAAAGCTGAAGTGGCAGTAGGCTGGCCATATTTAGGGAAGGACCGATAACCTTTAGGTTAAATGGGTTCTTGAGTGGAGACCACGTTTCGGCAAACATAGTGTAGGAAGTCCACAGGCCAGGTCGCGTGATGATTTGCGCAAGATGGTTGCCTGGATCAATCCCATTGGGCACGCCATTGCGTGCCTTTTTAGAGGCCTGTTTCCATCAACGATAGGCTGTTGACATAGATTTGATATTTATGTGTTAATTGTAGGTCTTCTGTATTTTATGTGTTAATTGTAAGTCTGAAAAAAATAATTGTGATCATATTAAAGGAAACTGAAGAAAATTGAAGGAAGCTTTTGTTTTTTATTTTCAGTAGTGGTTTTACAGAATAGGTACAAAAAAAAAACCTTGAAATAAGCACTTAATTATATAGACTATTACTAAAGCTATGGTAATTATTTAAATGAGTTTTTTTGTCTGTAATATAATATTTTTATGGTATAAGGGGCAAACAAGCAGACACATCGCCTGATGGTAAGCGATTACCGCCGCCCATGGGCACCCGCAGCACGAGAGGTCACTGTCAACCTTTGGAGGTTATTACCTGCCCTCCTAAATCCTAAATGTGGTTAATCCGTTTCAAATTAGAACATAGATATGCTATTAATATGATGTTTAAAGTTGCTCCTTTACAAGAAGTCCATACTTCCATATATTTATATACTTGTATTATATATATAAGTATTAATATATGACGTTTTAATCATGATCTTAATAATATTGTAATCTCTTCCGGAACCGTGCCTTTATTACTTGACCCGTAAGTCTACAATAAGTACTCCTAGCGCAAGTTACATAATCATGCAAACGGTCACAATCCTGTTCAAGCGAAAACTGTCTTTCTGGTCAAGTGACCGAAGGATTTTTTTCATATAATCTCTATCTAATAAAAACTTTATTTGCTGTACCTACGACAATGTTGATTTTTCTATGCATTGTGCTCTTGACAACAATATCGTTGCTTGTACAATGGAACAAAACTGGAACACAAACATAATCAAGAATTTTTTTACTAAAATAATTTAAAATTCACTTGAAACAGCTAAGTATTTATTTACTCATTTGTATGGTGTCCAAATTTTTAAATTGAAAATCATAGAAGTAGTAGGAGATAAAAAGAGTACCACTCACTGTGAATTCATAACTAAATAACAGACAATATTTCAAACTATTTGTTATATTATAATTGTGGAAGAGACCAAACTCCACACCGGGTTGTAGGGCCATAGGAAGAAGATGAAGAAGTTATATTTGTGAATGGATTGTTGCACAATTAGTTAAGTTTTATTTTTGAACTACTTTATACCCGCGGCTCCGTCCGCGTATATGTCGCATTATCGCAGCAAATAGTAAGTAACCTATGTGTTATTCTGATGTATCTATAGCTATATTACTATAAAGTTGCATCTAAATCCATTGAAATAGTTTTTGCGTGAAAGAGTATCAAACATCCTCACAAACTTTCACATTTATAATATTAGTATAGATTAGAGTGTCAAATATACTGAATAATTCAATTTAATGATCTAAATGAGTATGTAAAGATATTTTATTATTTAGAAAATGATTTATCAATAGATATTTGATTAACCTTATAAATAATATTCTCGTGTCGCGGTGTTTGTTACCAAACTCCTCCGAAACAGCTGGACCGATTTTTATGATATTTTGAGTGCATATCGGGTAGGTCTGAGAATCAGTCAACATCTATTTTTCGTACCCCTAAATGTTTTGTATATCCCACTCCTATATTTTTCGACAAAAAGGCTATTTAAGGCAAAACAATGTTTTCCAAGTCAGCTAGTATACTTTTAAATTTGACTTTTGGATATATGTTGTAAGCTATTTTGTGTTTGGGCCAAAATTGAGTGATTGTCAACAATCCATCCCTCACTTGAAAGTTTGTTTCTTAAATAACATTTAACTCTCTCAGTACCTGCAGGCTGAGCTAACATCAATACAATTCACAAAAAACACGCAATAGCTTAGCAGTCAGTGTGTTTTAACTTTATTTGAAGCATATTTTTTTATTTTAATACTATGTATCACGAAACAGAATAATGGGCATTTTCCTCTAATGCACATTCCTCTTTTTGTTCCAAAATTCTTTTTTTGAGCTATGAGAGCCGAGCCGCTCCGTATAATTTTCTAGTAAAAAACACCAGTTACAATTTTGTTCCAATGTTAAATATGTATAGTTTATTTTTTTATTTAAGGATCACACAAGCTTTTTTATATATATGAAACGAGAGGAACGATGATATCCGCACTTACAGTTCTTGGCACGTTTGCGAGAAAATAAGAAAATGCTCACCCACTGTAGACGCCTTAGCACTCGATTTATGCGTGGGACACAAAATAGGATTTAGATAAAATAAGACGTTACTGGCCCTCACAATAACATACTTGTGTTTTGGCTCAAATCCGTAATTTACATGGCACTTAAAATACGATATTATCTTTAGTACTGAACCCAATGTGTTCCAAGCCGATATGGCCAATAATCGGACCCTCATTACTTTATATACAACGATTTTGTAATGGAAAAATACCACATTATTGCGTTTGTGATATTACTACTCTTGTTATTGTGGATTTTGTTATAAATTGGATGGTCATTTTATACTTTTAGTAATGGTAATGTGTTTGGTACTAAATTTTTACTACGAATAGAAAGCATTACATTATATAAATCATTAATTTACGTATAAATTGGTATATGTCTTATTATTTTACCTACAATAATCTGTAAGCCTCCCAATCAATTCTTTCTTTATATTAAACTTGATAGTCTGTATAGGTCTTGATAGGATGTAGTGAGACATCCTATTTCATTAAAAATTATCACTATCCTTTTTAATGACGTTTAAAACTAACGTAAATATTTATTGTTAATATTCCAATCTTAAGTCACTATTCTCTGCACTACTGTTTGTTGCATGTGGTACGTACTCAGTAAATTTCAATACTGGGAAACATGAGCATGACCCAATGTAGAAATTAAGACCATATTGTGTCCAAGAATGTATACACAGTAACCATTTCTGTATAATTATGTAGGTATCTATTTATGAGTTTGCAGTTTCTGCAGTATGATAGTTGAAATTATTTTTAAAAGTATGAACCAATTTTAATGTTGAATCCGTGAATAATGTAATAAAATACTTGCCCAACAACTTTTTCAATTCAATAGCTAAACAATTTCAGTTCAAGTGAAAGTATCGCTATAAATGAAATAGGAAACTATCAGAGACAATAAACTCCGTCTTCATAAGAAGGTTCAGTGGAAGCGAGCTCATCGGGTGAAACTAATGACATTTTATTTCTCCAGAGAAATGCATTAATTTCATTTGCTAGCCCATCGGCGCCGGAACACGGCCGTTCATTTCCACTTTGTGAGAAAGTGGATTTTCTATAACATAGGAAAACCTATTAGTGGTCAGAGAATCTCAATCAACTTACTGTATTTTATAACTGCTGTAATTTTATATCTAGTTTGATAATTTATTAAGAATTGACAGTGAGTAAAACCCTTGGTAAAATACTGCTGAATGTGTAGTTTTCTCGAAGCTACCGTTACCCTTACTATAAATCGGCATTTCAGACACAAAGTGCAGAAGCCTTGTTTAAAAGTCACAGATTTATAATGACTGCAATTATATATAAAAATTACCTGTTTCTCTTGCATTTCTAAAAAACACCTGAATCTTTAAAAACAATTTATGTTACAATTTGGAAGTATATTTTCAATGTATAAGTAGTTCCTCTGCTGAGAACTAAGTTAACGATTTAAATATCACGAATTGATCTGGTCCCGGTGAGGCCTGGGGTCGCTCGAGAGACTCCAACGTCTTGAATTATAGAAAAGCGGCGCGACATTTGGCAAGAAGTCGACGCGCCTCGCCTTCGCGGTCTCAGCGCTCTGAATAAGTAATTTTTACCGTCTGCGCAGTTTTACAAACAAATTAACGGCTTAATGTTGTTATTTTAATAAAAGTTTTGCGTTACTCCTGGGTTTCTTTTTTATGACTCTCGCCATAGCTGTTGTGGGATTGTTCACGTTTTCAAAAATACTGAAACTAAGCTTTGAATAACCTACACCTGAAATGAATGCATCCGCACAAGCTTATTTTAAATGACGTATGACTTTATATATACTTCTTAAATATGAAACTGGATTTAGCTAAAATAATTATTAATTAATTTTTAAGGTAAAACGGGTTACCTGTCTTACCATAAACACACATTTTCTTGCGTCAAGGCAGATTAAACTTTTCATCCTTCACCTCATCCTTCAGGACATAAATAAATAGTCAATTATACATGATGATGGTGATAAAATATAATTACTGATAAATTGGCATAGCTCATTATGACTAAAATCACTTCAAATGAATACATCAGCCAGAAGCAGACCTTATTAATAATTTAACAGATTGCCATGTTGCAGGAATATGTACATAAAGTCATGAAGTGGTAGGCAGAGGCATATTAAATGCCCACTTTTCGCGAGTGTTTTGGTCCCACACCTATTGCCGCTAATCGGTTCACCACCTATACGTGCAAATTCTGGATCAGTCAGACCCTTTTTTACAATTTTGAAATATTAATTTTATAAACTTTAGTAAAAGTTTAACTCTTCCTGTGGTGATATTGTATATAAGTAGTAATTGTGTATTAAAAAAGTAAATTCCAACTTTGAGTTTTAAGAATTCCCTGTTGGTGGAGAGCTCCAAATACAGGAAAACCTTTATAACCAATCTTTTTGTTATAGGGAATTAATAGATAACTGAATAAAAATGAATATCACTTTTAAGCTTTAGTTTTAAACAAGTTCAGTTTTATAGCAATCTTTGACTCTTGTTAATTTGATGATGATCTGAATGATATGTAAGAGTTTGATGTTTGCAAGACATAATACAAGGGAAACCTACACATATATTTTTCACGAACCAAATTACTACTACTTTGAAATAGAAATCTTAAAATATGCATAAAATTGTATGATTTGCACGTCAGACATTCGCTGGCGCCCCTCTTCACTTAAAACTGCTTATTCTAATTTATGACTCAGAGTATTGCATTGCTTATTACTTCCGTTGCAGTTTCGGGGACCGGAAGTACATTTTATGGCGTTGTAAACCACTACCGTCTTAGCATAATTGCTGTGTTACATTAAATTAGTATACCCATCAATTACGTCTTTATGCTAATATGGAAGCGAGACTCACGCCTCCTGAAAATTAATTTTAATTCTGTTACGTACGTTGTGTATAATAAAATTGTTAGACACTAGTATCATAACTCACATTATTCTAGTAGGAGGGCTATGTTGGCTAAGTTGGTATAACTTAATAATTTCTCATTATAAACAAATATAATTTTAAGAACCAAGGTAAATCTATCCCTGGAATCTACCCTCTTTTGAGGTACTTATAATGTACTTCAATATATAATAATAACTTAGAGAACTAAGATAAATCTATCCTTGGAATCTACCCTCTTTTGAGGTACTTATAATGTACTTCAATATATAATAATAATTTTGAGAACTAAGGTAAATCTATCCTTTAAATCTACCCTCTTTTGAGGTACTTATAATGTACTTCAATATATAATATTAATTTATCACCAGCGGTTGTTCATTTACAGGCTTTAATAATTCAATGATGGTCATATAACTCTCCTTACAAAGGAGATTTTAGCCTACGCTACGCCAACGTCGTTGACGCCAAACAATTCAGACTACTTGGTTTTGTGTTAATTTTTCCTTTTCAAAGCTGTCATTCTGCGTAGTTATTAGCTCTTTGAGTCTTCTTTACGACATCTACAATATCTGTATCTGTATCCACTATTTATTCACATTGAATTAATTGAATTACAAAGCTAGGTATAGGTTTTAAACCTTATCAATAACTATTTGCCTTCAATTCCTTACATTATTTATACCATATGAAAGTAGACAATTGGCATGTGATAACTACATTTTTATCTCTTTTTAAAATGAACGACATAGTCATGCATCTAAACAGCGTCAGTGTATTTAATTACTGTTTGATCAAAGAGTCACTATCGAGTTTGTGTATTTAAACACATTTCAATTGAAACATTTTGTAAAATGCTGGTATAAAAGTGATGCCACCGTACTACGTTATGTTCAAAAATATCGTGATGTATTTATAAAAGGACAAAACATCCTTCCATGAAAATTATCGCGTAATACAGATTTAGGTAGCGAAATGAAATTCTAATGCAAATGTTAATTGTCGCCCGCAACAGATGGGAGCGACGCGTCGGCCAATTGTCGCGGCAACATTCGTAATTTAAAAAGCAAAATGAAATAAACCGCTCGGTCGCAGTACATAAATTTCATGTTTGCCTCGGCCGGCGAACTGGCAGCGGATATTAATCAGCGGATATTGAAATATGTTGTTTTTTGGACCGATTGATAAACGGCCCGTTGCGCTCCCGCCGGATTAAACATTGACGTTGCTTGCTCAATTATTGCTGCATTTTCATCTACGTGCTGCGTTTTAGCACTTCGAACATACGATTCTCCTTCATCGGTATGATTTTCATCGCTTCGCGTGATTTTTTACAAGCCACTTAGAAATGTTTTTCGATCGAACCACCAGTTTCTCTTACTTGGTTCGTGCAGTTCGTCGCCTTAAAATTAAATATACGTAAACAAAGTTCTACCGCAATGTGTACAATATTATGTTAAAATATTCTAATGAAGTATAGTGAGCACATTTAATATTTACAGTACCATCAAATTAAGCAGACATTGAGTTAATAACTTACTGCAAAAACGTGTCATCCATATCTTGATCTTCACTTTAAATCCAAGAACTAACCAAATTGTTTCCCCTGAGTATAAACATTTGAACAAAATATTGTGAAAAAGTACATGTTAAATTTTCATGAAACTTCTATGAGTGAGGGTGATTAAAAAATACGATCATTCATTTGTGAAATAAATATAGTAGTATATTTTGAAGTAAATTACACATTTTGTTATTTTCTTTTTGTCAAAATTATGTATTATTTCGAAATATGTCTGTTTTTTTCCAACTTTTATGAGGCACATTCCGAGAACGAACTGCATTCATCATATCTAACATGTTAGGTAAATTAAGCATATGAATTTGGTGATTACGTTAAGTAAAAACAATATAAGTGGTTATTTGAAGGCATTGTATTAAGAATATAGTTTTTCTAGGCTACTTGCATTTACTTTGCTATGAAAATAAATAAAAATATAAAAATATAGGTACTAAATGTAAAACAAACACTTATATATAATAAAATAAATATATATTTAATTAATGTATTCTTCCTTGCCTGCCTACCCGATGTCTTCAAATAACCACATAACTTTGTTTAATTTGCGATACCAGAGCTCTTAATCCTTTTTTGTTTATATTTAATAGACGACGAGTTTTTTCGATGATAATATGACGATCAGATGACTGCCTCGTTGGTCTAATGGTTAGCGTAAGCGACTGTAGATCAAAAGTTCTCGGGTTCGATTGCCGAGTCAGACCACTGTTGGGTTTTTCTTACAAGAAATTCTTAATAGCAGCCCGGAGTATGGAAGTTGGCGGTTTTTCCCGCCCCCGTGCCTAGGAGAGCACGGGAAACCGTCGGTCCCGGTTGTCATGAACATCTATGGCAATCGTTATTGGGAAGTCAGTGCCCTCAAATATACTGACAACTGGTTCAACTTTCAAATGCAGTTCACCCTCAGGGTTGCGGAGGTCCGATGCCAGTCGCTCCGTGTAAAAACTGATATTCAGGTAAAACCGGTTGAACTAGTAGCCAACCCCAAATCTTGGGAATACAAAAGGCTATGAAGATGATATGACGATCTTTCTAATCATTGCTATAATATATAGATATTCTTTACGATTAATGCACGCCCGAAGTTGTCTTCACAGATATTAATTGGAAAATAACTAACATAGTAATGTAACAGGTATTCGTTCTTATTTTAACTAAAATTTTGAAATGAAAATTTATTTAGTGTATGCAGTTAGACATTTTCTATTTTGTATCATTATCATGTATTATTCATTTATCGATTTTGTTTTATCAACAACCTTTAATAGTCTCTCTTTCCTGGTCAACCTTGTCTTTCAAGACAACCAAAGTTGTCTTGAAAGTTTGGAGTTCATTGTCATTCTCAAGAAATGAATGAACTGGAAATATGAAAGTAATATTATAGTTTAATGTTAATAATTAAATACTGACGGTTAACAGTTTTTATTTATCTATAATAGACGTGTCTTTGGATCTTTTTTACTTCGATTGATTTCAATAGGTTTATTCTATGTACTAGGAGGTAATTTAAATTAGATATAGTCGTTCAAATGTAGGCGTTTAATAAGCCTCTGTCACAGTGTTTAGAAATAGAGACGTGAGAATTTACGTATATATGAAGATTTTAATAATAACTATTCAATAAAACAAGAATATAAAAAATAACTTATTCAATGAAACGATAAAAGTCATTAAGTAACTAGTAACTGAAATAGTTTAAGATTATCTGGATAATTGTTCTAAGGCATAACGCTGGCCTATATACATATTTATTACTGTGTCAATTGTATTTTGTAACCTCTAGAAAAGCCCTGATATACAAATAAAATTAAGAAATGAAACGCTTTATAAATCTGTTTGTATAAATACTTTAACTCGTAAAATACAAAATTATTTAAATACCAAAAGAATGAAAACAATTTCAAAATATTGTGTCCAGAAACTGCTTTCAGGATATGCCATATCAGAAGTTTATACATTAAAGGACATACAATGTCACTTAAATATTCATTCACATTTCATCAATTCCTGTCATTCCATCATTTTCGTACATATTTAATCAGTTTACACGTTCGCCTACTTCACAATATACACCCTCATATTGCAGACCATATCAGTTTATCCAATTTCAAAGTTTTGCAGTTCCGTAACTTTCTGATCGACTATTACTTTTGTATCTGTAATATGTGTCGTTTTGTAACTTATGTTTTTTTAGAATACATTAACTTAATTACACTGATACACACAGGTTCCCTTTTTTAAATAGTGAGAATTTTTAAAGCTTAAGCCTATGCTATTGTCCATGAGATAGTAATTTCTTATTCTCTTAATATATAAATAATTTTACTTCAAAAAAAAACGAATAAATAATAATTAAAAAGTAAATAACATACCTAAGGAAACTATTATTAAGATGGTATTTTTCACGACCTTTTTTTATGGTATAAGGTCCAAACGAGCAGACGTATCACCTGACCGTCAGCGATTACTGCCGCCCATGGACACCCGTAACACCAGAGGTGTCACAAGTGCGTTACCGGCCTTTGGGGGATAGGGAGAGGGGTTCGGTTATAGGCCTCCGGTATCCTCACTCACTCGATGATGATCACGCAAGCGCTGTTTCACACCGGTTTTCTGTGAGGCCGTGGTATAACTCCGGTCCAGCTGGCCCATTCATGCCCTAAAAACATTGTTATTATCAACATCCTCCAACGGCATCCAGCAACAGTCTACTGATAGATACAGGTCTCACCTTTTTAAAGAGGTTTTGGCCTACCACGCCACGCTAGTTCGGATGGGTTGGTGATGGTGCTTCTGTTTGCAGTGATGTTTTTTTGCGTAGTTTTCTTAATCGCCACTTGCGGTACTCATGGGATCAATTGGGTGGAGAAAATGTGTATTTAAATGGTCACCATATGGACCTAAATGACATAAACTCGTCTTTTATTCGGTGACTTTTACATGATTTAAATACAACATTTAACACTTGGAAGATATAGTACCTACTGTTTTTGTACGTATTGCATGGATAAAATTAACATTCGTTCGTAACATTTACGTGAAAAGTGAAAATCAATTATATTAATTAAATATACATTTATGAAATAAAAATGAATAATAAAGTAAAGATTTACATTGCTAATACCTAATTCTATCCTATACTAATAATAATTAAAGTGCAGCAACAAAGCTCTAACAACTATATACCCAGAGAAGGAAATTAAGCTAAACCAACAATTTTCATTAAATATTAAGGCGGGACTAGGCGGGAATGCACGTTGTCGTAGCAAGCGTCTGCGCGCTCAAGATTTATGATGGTACCAACAGGCGAATATTGAAAATCTAGAGCACTCATGAAACCACTAGATACACTATAAATGGAGTTGCTACGATACAAATAATGATGTCACTCCCGTTATAAATAGTGTTCAGTTCCCGCCAAAATTACCCGCTCACATATTTTTGCCTTAGAAAGAAAGATTTACGTGATATATTCTCTCGTTCATTATTCAAGGAGCCTTTTCGAGGATACCGTTGTAATATTTAAACCGAGTTTATATCACCAAAAGTTTTGATAGAATATTTAATTTGTGATTTACATAGACGAGCCATCAATCACTGGATATATTCTGTGTCAATCTTTATTAAAGTTAATAACAAAAGAAAAAGTCCTGTGGGTTTAAAATAACAATCAGTAAATGAGGCGTTTTTTAAAATTTTATAGCTGTCTATATATGATGGAATAATATATTCTTTTTAAAAATATAATTTGTTGACCTTATTCGTTCTTTAGTCGGCTATTAGATTAATATTTTAAGCCAAAGTGCTCTGACTTTTACTTTTAGTTTTCAAAATACAGTGTTACTTGTATACAGTTCAAGAACTTTACCGTATTCTGCACCTGGTTTTGTGAATATAAGTATACACATCTTGGTATCAACACAAATATTTTTTACTCAGTAGATCTTGTTATATTGTACTTTCAACCGCCGGCCAGTACAATAAATTAAATTTTGGAACTAAAGCTATGCACGCTCAGCTATGTAAATTTATAAATAAATAATTAAACCGCTTAGAAAATTACGATTTCACGGTTACCAGTCTTAATTCTTAGTGATTAAGATCCGTAAAGAGGCTACAATTCTAGTAATAGGCGATATTACAGGGTACATTATAACCTACATTAATTCATGTTATGTTATGCTTTATCATCATTTGTGATTTTCATTTCAGTCGGATGCTGAGGGCGTCCCAGAAACACAATATCTCATTTACTTATGATTTATTGTGCAATAGACTTTTTCATTCTCCCCTTCATTGAGATGCTCCGAGTGTCATTGAATTATTGTAGTTGGAACATTACTGTTTTGAAATATTTTCTTTTGTGCAGTAGAGTCAAACGTAGATTAAACATGCATTCATTGACGGCTAATGATAGTAACAAATTGCTCTCACAGATAGTAATTAGGGGGAAAATAAATTGATGTTACTATTTTTTAGCAATATTATCTGGTTACTCATTATCGAATTGGTTTGTTTTGATATTTTTATTTGTTTCATAAAGACTGTTCGTCTAAAACCTCATGATTTATAACTCATTAAAATTAAAATCTATGCATTTATTAAGATTATATAATAATTGATAGGCTTTTATCAATGCAATAAAAATAAGTAACATAATTTAAAAAATATATATTAGCAATTTATTTATTATTAGCAATTTACATGCAAACGTCTAGAAATTTCTCCGAGTCATTGGCGACTGCTCGAGTTCTTAGAATACAAAAAATATATATTCATTAAATTACTTTCTTACTTCAACAAACTAATGTTCACTTCTAAAGAAATCTTGAGTCCTGTTTTCTTTAGAATTTGTAAACAATTAGAGCCAGAAAACAACCAGTAAGTACAAAATAAATGCTTAGATACTTAGAAGTCATGTATTCAGTAAAGAAATAGTTAAATTTCACAATAAGCATAAAAATCAAGAGAAACGATATTAGATTTTTCAAATATGTATGACATTTCTCTTAGTTATTAAATTTTATTTGCTACAATATAGATCAATGGTAAACGCAGCTACGTAAACACTCTTAAGAGCTGGTAAAATTATTTAAAGTTGCACCTGGATGTTTTCTTTCTACTTTCCATAAGCGCCATAGAGTATGTAAGAGGCTCTTTTGTCAAGAGCCTCTGCCCCACAGTGCGCTCGGTATCGCATCATTAATCTCTGTGCAAACACTCCGGCCCGACGCCGCCGCCGCCTAGCCGGTATCGAGCGGTGCACCCGTAATACTTAATAAAAAGAATATCAAAATATTTCATATCTACCTAAGTATAGCAAAAAGTTTTGGGGTAAACACAAGAATTTGGCGGTAACGTGACTTGAGAAAATTCAAAACAAAAACATCAACTCTGAGACCTTGAAAACTTTTAAAACGTGATTTCTAAGGGAAGAAATTTTAATGTAATAAGTAATAAAATATAATAAGCTCTGACTAGCAAATTAGAATTCCTTCAAAATAGCAATACAAACAGAATCATAGTTTTTCTATGGTTCTGTTCCTTGAGAAGCAAAAAGGAAGTCTTGGAAAAAATCTGTAAATAAAGTCTCCAAAAACGCCTGCTTATATCTACTTATAGTTATCAATCTATGGTTGGACTTACTAAATATACTCTGGACAATCCCAAAAATACAAAGAGGTATGAAGAACATTTCATAACATTCTACTCCTGAATTTTTGGTGCAATCGGTGTAATCTTTTTGAGAATGAAATTCATTATGTATTAGTAGACCAGCAAGAGAAAAGATTTCCTTCAAAACATTGTTTTGAGGTACAAAGAGGAAGAAGACTTTTGCAGTTAACCTATAAACTATGTAAGATAATAATATTAATCCACTCGAGGAGTAGTGAAAGTTACAGAGGAAAATTCTGTGTCGAATGCATTTTCATAAAAGCTACGAAGTTCGTAAAGGTCCATACATAAGAATGTATGCCACCCCAAACTACCAAGAGGGAGGCACACAGCCGAAGTTTTACCTGTAGTACGATTGTGTAAGATGCCAAAATTATATTATGTGTATTTTATACAACTACGTAAACATACAGGAATGAATACCATCACGTAACATTTAGGTACCTTTGGAATTGCAAGTAACATTGCATTTGATTTGCTTGACAAGGTCGCAACTATAACGACAACAATATAAGATTTTATTCATCATAATACAACAACTTTAGACGTACGTTTCAACTACAAAATAGACATCACACCTAACACCGACTTAGAGGTTTCCTCACTGCTTGATAAAGGTATCCGCTGCTGCATTGGGGCAAAAAATTGGCAAACCGTCCTCAAAATATAAACTGTATCTATCTACTTAGTGAATATAATTATATTTTAAGGATGTTTCGATAATTGATCAAATGAAATATTAGTCAATTTCTATAAATTCGTCCAGTTTTCATATTTTAATATCTTCGTATAACCCACTCACAACAATATACTATATTTAAAGATTCACAAAATGTACGTACCGATTTTAGTGTTTATATTACATAAATGGCAATGAAGGTTTTTTAAATAGTTACGTATTTATTTGACCGTTTCGGCAACATAGTGAAGTTTCCATTTTGTCCGCTGCGTCACGTACGTGACAAACGGCTCGTCTTAGGGATCGCCAAATATCGTTTAGTACGTGCGAGGAGAAAACCAACTCGTTGGGTAAATAAAATAAATCAAATATATAAGTAACAGTCTGTTCCTAAACTGAAATAATTCCAGCCGTACTACTTTATTTTTATGAACAGAAAATAATGCCGCATTTGTTTCGTAATCTAAAAACAAAATGTGTATCGAAACTAAACTGGCCATCAAACGCAAAGATTAATATCAATGGCCATTGCGCCACATTGTGCCCGTTTCTTTAAAAGTGTACAAGTTGTGGGCGGTGGTGGTTACGGTTACACTTAAAAAAATATAGATTTAAATATACTCGCATTTAATTTATTTTATATATCAATAATAATTACAAAAATACGTCAGTATTATTAGTTTTTGACGTCAGTTCAGTAACCATAAGAGCCCCCGCAGACTACAATCTTTTTATCAGCCGATAGTTTGGTTGGTTTCTTAATCAGTATGAAGATATATGGCAGTGCTATATCACATACATTCCACGTCTTGGGTTGGCTTTTGTCTTATTTGTCGGCCTATACAATATATATATTCCATTATAACGATTCGTTATCGGGTGACAAATATAACAAAAGCCAACCCAATGAAGCTATCTGCCGATTAAAAAGTTTGTAGTCTGCGGGGAACTAACGTTTATTGGTGTATTGTAGAGGCTGTCGATTCAATCTTTTAATTTTCCATTCTTATTACACATTTGCTAAGTACAACACGTCCTAAACATATATCTTGCCTCGCATATTAGGTTCATAATGTTTATCACATCCCACGAACGTTTTTAGGCATAAAAAGACAGAATAATTCGTGACTGGTAAATAACATTATGTAGGTGTACGACATTAGCGTGTCCCAGCTAACAGTAATATCATCATGTTCTTTTGTGTCGCGTCGTACGCTGGCCCCATACAAATAAGGTTCTTATCCAGTTTTTCAAAGACGAGTCATGTTAACACGTGTTTCCGAGTTGGGGCGAAGTTCACGGCGGTCCTGGGCCGGAGGGCCAAATGAAATTTGCCCCACTGACACCGGCCGGCTAGGGAGATAAGAATATAAGAGGCGGCCAGGTGCGCTTTATTGTTTTATGCGTAACTTGCTTCTTAAAGTATCCTTGGTCATAACAGTAAATGTTTCACTGACCAATAATGCTAGCAAATATGTCTCTTACATATTCCTATATTAACATTATTTTTATTTATTATCTACTGTATAAGTAATAGTTCTTTGCGGTAAATAAATATAAATAGGAAGTATTTAAAAGCATGTGAGCAATATTAAATTAACGTGACTTCACGTGAATAAAAGTAACTATACTGGCGTGAACTGTAATGAGTTTGTGTAAGTTCTAAATTAATTTTAGGTAGCTGAAAAGGGCAGCACACATAACACTTATTGTCTGAGAATCTCAAATAGTTTGTTCCCTCTAATTGTAATAGGTGTTGGGAGTTACATCTGAGGTTGTAACACAGAAATTGTTCATGGCATACTACAGAACTAGACATATTGTTTAAAGAATGTTTTTAAATTCACATGTGGGTTTATTTGTACAATGATAAAATACTTTATTTCTTCTAAAACTCTTTTTATCTTAATATTATATCTTGGTGGTTTACGATATATATTTTTTAACATATTTAAGTAAAAAATTGATGGTTAACTATAATGCATCAGTGTTAAGTCACTCAAGTCGAATTTACTAGAGAAGAAAAAACCTAGGATTTATGCTTGAAACACAATGTGTATTGTTCTCCGATTTTTTTTTATATATCTTTTCAGAAAAAAAAACCTACGAAAACAGAAGTATATTTCTTATATTCTTGAAAGGAATTTATTACTTCAAATAAGAAACTAGCATAAGGAGTGGTGAACATCGGTGCTATACTAGCCCCCCAAATTTCTGATCATAATTTCCATCCCAAACTATTATCAAAGTAACTTATTTACTATCATAACTTAATCGTGACCCTCGTTTTATATCTTCTCAAAGTTTGATTCTTACTGGTTACTCTCTGCCTTGCCATTCAAAGCATTCATAATAGTTTAAACATCCGTTGAATGCATATCGTATTACCTTACATGGAATAGATCGAACGAAGTAATCTTCTAGTCTTTCCGAAATTCATGAAAATGATAAATCGGTACATTTTAGGTACAAATATTTATGGACTTTTCTATCTTTCTCTTTATCTTTTATTAATTCTATTAATCTATTAAACAATTAAAAATAAATATCTGTTAAAACGATGGAGGTACTTATCTAAAACGTATTTACTCTTCTGAAGATAAACTTTTAATAACTAAGTGTAACTGTATTTAAAGTACCGCATCCAAAAGTTTACTACAACATAGTAGGTAGGGTAGCGAGTGGTAAATACTCGTTTTCCCTAGGCCCCGTGTGGGCCTGCCTCCACGAAAATTCACTCAAGACGCCTCCGACGGACGCGAATGTGTTTTTATTGTTTTAAATGCGTACGTTATTTTTCGCAGCACAACCGAGCATCTCGAAAAGAAAATTTCGTACGAAGTTATCTTGTTGTACGTGGTTCAATTACGATGAACAGGGAACTAACGTATCTTTTTGATTATTAAATCTTTTACTGTTTTTAACTGACAGTTTTGTTATATTTACGATATTTCATGGGATATTTTATCCGAAGTTTCTTATTTTTGTAACTTGTCAATAACTGCATATAAAAGCACAGACGTGTTTATTCCTTGTTGCCTAAGTTTAATAATATACCGTCACGATATAACGTATAGTAATATCGTCAATAAGTATCAAATGCCAATTAGATATCTAATCAGTTAACAAAAATAATTCCATTGAAATCGAATCGTTCGTTAGTAAATGTTAGTAAATAAAGTGGGAAAGGTAAAATCTTGTAACAAATCTAATTAAAATTCCATATGCGGTTATTTTTTAGGAATTTAATAGCTCATATTCATAAATAAGTATCTCGCGCAGGGTGAAGGTAGGTAATAAATATTAAAACGGCAAACAGGCGATACGGATTAAACGCCAGAGCACGTCCTTGGCAAACTTTCGATTCCAATTCGGTGTCAGTCGATATTAAATTAAAAGCACCCACGCATTCCTCCCGCGTCTTTTTCCTGTCCATTTGCAAGGACCGTGTAGAAGCCGGGCTCACATCACGCTAACTTTGCGCCTGACGTGTACGACTTTGTGTGGATACGACAGGAAGCACATGCAAAACGTAATTCACTTAAGATTTTATCGTCTCGGCTCCCATGTGACGGAGAATACACGGAACATGAGACTGTCTAGACGGTTACCATGTACCAACATTTTATCGTATCCAGCATGTCCATATTGTTACAATGGGTCAAAGAAGTGAAATTTCTAGGCGAACGAGTGAATGTCGACGCATACTTGAGTGATGGTGGACTTTTTTATTTGAATCGTGTGTGAATGCGGCCGTCCAACCGCCTAGACGTGTTGTTGCGACACATTACTTACATACATAGGCGGCCTCGGGACAGGGCACATCTGTCAATAAATTATATATGGAAATATTTTCGACTTAGGTATTAGGTGGCTGAACTACGTGAAGGATTTTTCTGTCTTCTCTGCAAATGAAAATATGTAATATGAATATCTAATATTGATCTAGATAAGCGTTCATTTAAGAAAAATATCTTTAGGTATTTTGATAAGATGTTGAAAATTATTTTTTTTAATTGAAATAAAACTAAAGTGTAGTAAAAAGCAGTCTCAGAAAGTTTGCAATTTTTATACATGTTTTATTTGAAGAATGAATTTTAGAGTGGACCTGGCCGTGAGAATGAGGGAACATGACAGTACAAGGTCGCGTGACCCTCAACTGAATTTTAATGTTATTTTCCCTTTGATAGTCGTAAAAATAATTTTTCAAGATTGGCGCTGTCCCTACTTACTATCCTTGTAACTTATGTATGCATTCTTAAAAACTATAGATATACACATTGATAAAACAAATTTCACATTTTCTGGAGCTTCTTTAATGAAACAATTTCCTCCACAAGGTAATTTCCTAGTAAAATAGATACATTAATGAAAATTATGTAACGGAAATTTGAATTCACTTAAAATGGTAACACCTGTTTATTAAAATAAGAATGTGGCCTACGCAAAATATTGCTACATTTGTACGGAATTTTCTCCTCTGCGCATCCTATTTTCTGCTGGTGGCTTCTTCACATTTCCGTTAATAGATGTGTCACTAAATTTGCGTTTTCAATTCGGCTTCGGTCGCGATGGTCGGGGGCGGCTGCGGTGGTTTCAATCAAAACGGGCACGCACTCCTCCACATCCTCACCAGCTTCGCCTTTCAGAATAATAATTGTCTTTTTCTCAGTACTCAACGGTTACGGTCAAAAAGTAAGGAAACTGCTTCCCCTGTACAATGTGCAAATAATTTGCCATACGCATTTATGAAGTGAATTGGATTAAACATGAAAAGCATGAAACTCTAGAGACTTATTAAAATTCTCTAAAAATAACTTAGAGTAAGTATATAATTAATGGCAATTCGAGTAAAACATAAAATTATAAATAAATGGCAATGCTAAAATCTGTAATTTCGGAGTTGAAATCTTTTAGCGGAGAGTTAAAAGACAAGTTGCGCAACGGTTTTGAGGTAGCCCTATAAATTCCAACAATCTGCCACAATGTTCTAATTAATAGCATAATTCTAACAATAGTATCGAGATCGCTTCCACACTAAGAGGCCGGGCGGCGCTCGCCCGGGGCCCGTGCCCACCCGGCATGAAATTAAAGCCGACTCGCGCCGAACGAATGATTGAATAATAAACGAAAGAATTCGCGTCCTGCTCTTGTATTACGTATTCATGACGACTGGCCCCATGGACGCGATGCTGTGCGGCGTGACGATCCCGACACGTGTAGGTACGAGCGTCTCATAGTCCTACATACTATTACAAGGGTTCCACTGAAATTGGAAACTTTTCATAACTTTCAATTTAAAGAAAAGTTAAGTGTATCATTTTATATGGCTTTGAATAACGTGTTGGATTAGTACTTATGCAGATTTTTCATTTTCGTTCTAACAAAGGTATAATAGAAACTTAATTAAATGCTGATTAATCATGATAACTTCAAGCAATTAAATAAATAACTGTAGAATAAACTGCAAAGTGATTATAAAACATTCCGTCTGCTGAAAACCCAGACCTTTTTAAAACTATTTTTCAACATGCGCACTTCACTTTGACTAATATAGTTGCCTAGTAACTAACCTGTTGTACCATCGCAATACAAATTATTTATAAATGAGGACAAGAGTTTAAAATAACGACGTTCGCACTAGCGCACCGAGGGTTCCGTATAAACTTGTGGGCATATTATATGATGTAACTAAAAAAATACGCTTTTCACAATTTTTCCTTTAAGTGTGTTATAAGACGTTTCTTCATACCAAATTTGAAAATTCTGAGTTCACGGGAAGTACCCCGTGGTTTTTGATTCGTTTGCGAGTGTAGAAAATTTGCAGCATGAACTGTATCTGATTGCTTTGGCTCAGTGAACAGTGGACACAGGTCCAATCAAATACTCAGGTATTTAATATGGATTAAAGTTCGAGACCTCCCCGTGTTCCTGAGAAAAAGGGCCTTGACAGACAGACAGATGGGCAACAAAGTGATCCTATAAGAGTTCCGTTTTTTCCTTCTGAGGTACGGAACCCAAAAAATCTAAGGTGAAAATCAGGAAACAACAAGATATCTTTTAATGTTAGGTAAAATAATAGTATCCTACAACCAGAATCAAGAGCTCTAACACTTGTTGATTTATTAACAGGGTGCTAATGTTTGTGCTCTGTGGTAAAGCACCAACTCGTATATCATTTGGTTTTATTGAACAATTACGTTACACGCTGTATACTAATATTCCATATGTACGCATGACAGGGTGTAACAACGGCTACGAGTATTAATCTTCTTTTGTCTCCAAGCCTGCCGTCTATCCATTTATCACAGCGAAGTATTTTTATGAACTAATTGAACTCACAATCCTGTCTGACATGTGTGTAATATGTATGCTTAATTTTTGTCTAAAGACAGAATTTTCAAAAACCTATAAAGTTTTATTGTACATGTTTGAATGTAATGCAAGAAACAGCTTAGAAATAAATAACCTTTATCCAGTATAATATTCTACGCCATCGCTCTACGTCTACTACATTATTAATAATTTACTTATTTTTTTTCGCAAAGGTTTCTAATAATCTACAATATTATTAATAATAATATTATATCGTTTCTGTTTAGGCTCTTAGCAAGTAGTATAACATGTTTATTTAAACCATATAACATGCTATATTTCAAACTAGAAATGTTTCAAAAGAGACACTAGAGGGATCATTGTCTCGATATAATCACAGGCCCGATTGGATACATAAATTCCTTTTAATATTTAACGCCTGTGTCTGGTTAAAAAAATGATAATATATGATAGAAAAACGTGTTTAAGCCACAAAAAAATAAAATATATTTTTATAGAACTATTTTAAAGCTGCATTCGTTTAATATACTATAATTAATAAGGAATAAAAATAGAAATATAGTAATTTAATCTTGATACTGAAAATAGGCTAAAGATAGGTTCGTTTTTGTGTATTTCAATATGCTAGTTATACATATTTCACATGACCGAATAAACTAAACATTAAAGACTATACTCTAAAGACCTTATGAGAGTATACAAGGCTGATACAAATATCCTTAAGCGTCTAAACGTATCCAAATCCCTCAGGGTCCGACCACAGAGCAACTTAACCCGAAATTAAATCAAAGAGGGGTTTAACCAATCAGGCCGAGTGCTATCATTGAATCGGCAAAGGAACACTAAAATTACTTCTTGATGCGGAGAAACGAAGATTCATCGTAAAAGTGGTGGGTGTGCACGTTGGGGTGCGTGGGGTGAAATAAGGGGGTTGTCTGAACGGTTTTCCGTGTTTCAGTTAGGTCCGCGCACCGATTACGCCGCACGTAGCACTGGACGCCTTATGCCCTGACCGGCCCCGCACCTAATACTGTGTTTTAAACATGAAAAACCGTTCCGGTAATGCTGTAAATGTTAACTTCGGATTTATTCCCTTTTGTATTTAACGACGTCTTATCTTGCTGGCTTAAAGCTTTACGGCCCTGAAATAGATATAGGCTATAAATCAGAGTAGTTAAAATACTAGAAATTTGGTTAGATAAAGCATTTTCATACCGGTAAAAATTGTTTACCTAACCAAAATTCTAGTCGTCGCTTTAAGGAGAGCTTACGATTGAACACTAGTAAGGTCCAATGTGGCAACACTTGCCCAATCGCTTGGCTCTAATTCCAGTAGGAAGTTGTTATACTTCTTTCTTCAGATTTACACTGTGTTACACATTTTTGGATGTGTGGTTTTTTGCACTAATATCCTGAAGTAGGCAATTAGAAAGTATAATGTAATTGAGATTTTCTCGTCCTACTAGTTTGGATTATTTTGATAATTTTACGTTTAATAAACTACTAAACCTCATAATGCATATGCATATTAAACAAAATTTAAAGACTAGTGACGAAATCTTCGAAAATTTATCTAAACAACAAAGGCAATATTATTAAAAGGAGTCTCAATTTCATAATTAACCAGCGGGCCCTTGTAGGTAACATTACAAAAAGACAAAGGGCCCACAATTTACGCGCGTGGCGTTGTGTCGCACCTGGGTCATGTCTCCTTTTACTTATCTCGTAAAGATTAAGTCCCCTGAATTTCCCCGAATACATGGCGCCCGCCGTGAAGTGAGTCATTTAGCCCCTGTTTACTAGATTAGGGGTTTTTTTTACACCGCACGGCTTTCTCAGCCACCCCCTGCCCGTTGAGATGTGTCATAGTACATCTATATGCTCCTTTTATAGCACGTCTTGAAATAATAGGGCTGGGATTTTAGGATATTAGATTTATGTAGAGGTAAAATATTTTTACGTTAACTCTAGAATATGAGATTGTTAAATAGAGATTTATGTGAATTTAAATTTCGAAGAGCTACTGTAACTTCATTACTAATATAAATGTCATTTGATTGTGCTCAGTAGATTTAAATAAAATATTAAATTTATTAGATTTATTTAAAGTTTACGTATTTAAAGAGTGTTATGCAGGTTCTGATATAATAAATCTAATGGAAAATAGTCAAGTATATAACTCGTGATGAAAAGACGTTATCAGCGATATTATGACAACCTTAAAAAATGTTCATATGATTTAATAAAATTGTTTCGAAATAAAAAATTTAATTTTGGTTTGGCTGTTTTAGTTGCACATGTCACCATCAAGGTGTTGCTCAAAATCAGCATTGTATCGTAAGTGTTGCAGCATTATGCTGAGCAGCACCTGTTTTTAATTTTTTTAATTTAATTAATGCACACTGCGACGCAACTTTACAGCAAATATTATTACTTTTTGTAGTAAGTATAAGTGTAAGTATTACTTTTTGACTACACGGTTTGCCTAGTGGTTTCAGTGGTCACCACACCGCTTCCTACAGCGCCAAGTGTTGTGGGTTCAAATCCTACATGGGGCAACACTTTGTGAGATCCATAAATTGTTGTTCTAAGTCAGTGTGATGTGGGAGAGCCACGCTTCGGCATGAGTGGGCCGGCTCGACCGGGGTGATACCACGGCCTCACAGAAAACCGGTGTGAAACAGCGCTTACGCTGTGTTTCATCGAGTGAGTGAGGATACCGAAGGTCCATACCCCAATCCAACGCCCCCTATCCCCCTCACCATCCCCCTTCCCCCCAGGCCACCATAGTGTGGGTCACCATGCTGCATTGTTCTTTTTCGCATGGAGGATGGTGACCACCACTCTTGGATTCTGCTCATGCTTTCCATCAGGCAGGGCAGAGTCATTTTGGCAGCTTGAATATAAAAAAAAAAGTTCTAATAACTTTATTAACAGTGTGGATTGTTCAGAAATATGTACGACGCCATTTCGTTACGGCGCCATTTTGAAATAATAATAATACCGTTTATATACATATAATTACATTGTCATCAGTACTAATAGTACATTTAAAATTTCAGCTCAACCAGGCACATACGTTTGTAAAGATCCCCACGACACAGGAATTTATATTCCTAATGCGGGAGTTGTCTTTTTTTAAAAAAATGTCTGTGTTGTGTTTTTAATAATTATGTGTATTTTGAATCTATAGAAATTTATATAAATTACTACAATTTCAACTTTATAGTCATGTATTACCTACTACGGTATTTAACACTTAACTGCACATTAAGTATGTAAATGCCTCAATGCTGTATTAAGATCGAATTCTTTTTTACAGGCTTTTCTTTAGTTTCATCCGCCCCGATGTTTGTTTGTAATCATATCTCGTAAGTTAAATTAGATCTACTTCCCGGTTTCCGGTTGAGCTGAAATTTTAAATGTACCTTTAGTACTGATGACAATGTAATTGTATGTATATAAACGGTATTATTATTATTTCAAAATGGGCGCCGTAACGAAATGGCGTCGTACATATTTCTGAACAATCCACACTGTTAATAAAGTTATTTTTTTATTAGCAAGTCATAAATGTTTTTAATAGAAAACTTTTTAAATTAAATATGTTGTGTTACATTGTCGTTAAAATAATCACTTAACCTAAATTCATCTCATAATAATATAAAATGAACTCATGTTTTTAATTTAATAAATCTTAGGCTATTTTTAAAGATGATTTGATCTAGTTTTATACTAAGTATCCTAAAACACAATACATTAACCTCAGATGGTTTCCGAACCGGTAGCTAGACAACAACAGTTTTTTTTGTTGATTTTATAAAACTTGTTTACACGAACAAAGAACTTTGACAAAATATATTTACTTGAACGAAAAAAAGGGATGATAATGTGACTGGTAGCTAATCGGCTGACATCTCAACTTTGTTGTTCTTATTGGTGGTGTGTTCATAAGCTGGGGCGGCTCGGGTGGAGCGTCGGCCGCATCCTAAGCAGCGACGACTTGCGAACAGCCGAAACAAATTGACGACAATATCAGTTGGCAGTTGCTGTCACCCGCCCCAGGTTATTAGTGTTGCTACGCCACACGCCGCGTTACAGCGCGCGTATATACGACTATTATTATTTATGTGCTCGGTATTACTTTTTGGTGAACTCATTGTAACGTATTTCACAACTGTGGTCCTATCTAGGAGAGATTGTAAGATATGTTCAAATTTTGATACGAAAATTTAATGTGTTATGTATAATTCAGTAAAATTCTACTTTTGAAATACCACTTTAATTAAATATGGCATTTATTCTCACATAAGATAACATACAATTAATCAACTGTCCCAAAGATTGTTTAACCGAATTTTTTAATTTATATTCAATGACGTCTTTACAAACATACATAGATTTCGACAGTAGGTAGCTACTATAAACCATTACGATTTAAGAAAGAGGGAAAATAGTGCTCACTAGAATACAACGCCTATTTTAATGTCATTCCGTTATTGGAAAATTACTTTATCCAAAAGTAATATGGCTCATTTTAAACAAGTAACAGTAGTACTTAATAAAAACAGGTTAAAAAACTGAAAAACATGCTTGAAAAAGTCACCTACAGCGAAAAAACAAACGTAGTGCAGCTAATTAACGCTTATTAACAAGAATATAGCCCAAACAATTTTAGCTAGGGAGCTATAAACTATGAAACTGAAATAACCAAGAATATTAAGTCCCAAACGTGGAAATGCCCTTGTCCAAACTGCATTTACACCAATTCCCACACACATACGTACATGAGTTCTATGTCCGTTATAATTGTTCGTCAGTCGTTAGGCCTACGTCCTCGGCAAGCACGTACAACGGGTCCATATATCACGTTGATTACTCAAAGTAGAAATATCATATTTTTTCCCAGTGCGAGTAGATTAAGGGTAGGGACAATTAGCTGGTGGATTGCTGTATGCATCATGTAATCAAATAATTAAGTCGGTTGTTATAACAGTTTGTTTTTATTCTGTTTGATACCCGTGGAGCTAATGAGATGAATAATGATACTGTTTTATGATTTGCTACGGTTATTAGCTGATTATTGTATTTTTACTGTTGTAATTATTTTAGAAAAATCTTTGAGCTTTGAAGTGAGAGGCGAGATTTACTATACTCGTAATATTTTAAAAAGTTGTACAAACTAATAAATAATTCAAACAATAGGTATTATGAAGAGATTCATTCGAAAATTTGTTGGCTAACTTGACATAGAAATTCTTTCAAAATACGTTTTTGGACAGATTCCTAATACTTTGATAATAGGTAAGTAAAATCAGCATAATAAAATGGCAATAGAATTTAAGGCTTTGAAAAAATATATGTGCGTGACTCGGCAGGCGCCGCGAGGTCGCCCGGCTTACAATCGTATAGTCCTAGAAAAGGTGGCTAGATTAGGCCGACCTCAGAATGTGCCTTAGTTTACCCCTCTACTCCGTTATTTATATGAAGCAGAGGGGATAAAAAGAGGTCTCTTTCTATTGGTGGGTGTATAAAGTGGCTAATATGAGCAGAGCACGCGTATGGAAATTACAGTGGAATCAATCACGAACCGCCCAAACACATCCTATAGATAGCACAGACAATGCTTTGTTACCTAATGGGTTTCCTAAAGAAAATATTCCACGTTATTATCCTTAATTTCTATTATAATTTGTTTTTTTTAGTTCTCCAATTATTGATAGAGAGGGCCAATCACTACTGTAAAAAGTAAAGAGTAAAAAAACAGTTTAATTAATGTAAGTAGAACACGTTACAACTATATTATTCTTCTATTCTATTATAATGTATTATTCTTCTCTCTTCATCAAGACAAACGTGAGTAATAACAAGTGAACAAAATTAGTTAAATGATAAAAAAATTCACCGATGTGTGTTTGTTCCATTTACATAGAGAGAGCCTTGGGATACGTGACCGTAATGTTTTTCCTATGGTAATATGTTGTCATATTGAGGACATATAAAATCAGATAATAAAATACATATCAGAAAATTCAAAATCACTTACGTTTCAGGACGAAGCAGGCAGGCGGTGTCCTAGCATACCAATAAAAATGTAAATGCCACTAATAAAATTTTGCTTTTGAAGTAGTCGGGAGTGTGTTGGTGGCTTTGATGTTGTGGTGCGATATAATCAGGATTGTTTGTCACTCGCTGCGTGGCTTGTCCTCGGTCGACGTCGGCCAAATAATAATAAACAGAATTTCCCAGAGGACAAAACGATATCTGATAGAAGTCATTGAATTATTCCTGAGAACTGGTTCGCTCGACAGCACTTTTTATTTGGTTTTAATTTACTCACACTGTTTATCATATATGTACCTTTTTATATTTTTAAACTAATCATTAGTTAAACCGCTTCGGTTTAGCTGTTGATTAATTTAAATTTAATATAATATATGGGATAAAAGTTGCCCATTCGTCTGTCTGCCAAGACTTTTTTGTCAGAAACGAGGACACTCGCAAGTGATTCAAAATCTACAGGGTACTTCCCGTGAACTCAGAATCTTGAAATTTGGTATAAATTTTTAGATACATCACATAATATACCTACAGGTTTGTACGGAACCCTCGGTGCGTGAGTCCAACTCGCACTTGGCCGGCTATCTTTCTGTCATGGGACAGGCAAATACTAGGTCCTCAAAACATTTTCCTTTAAAAGGATATTTTGTTTTTGACTAGCTCCGTTCCACCCGCGTAAAGTTCGGTTATCGCGGTGATTCTCCAAATTGATATAACTTTTTATTTACGTACCGGTTGAAATAAAACAAACACTAAACGTAAGTGGTACAAACCGCAACATATTCTTGAAAATCACAATTAAAGCGAATTAGTTGTTTCGGTGATTAGCGTGCACTAACGTACCGACAAACAGATAAATAGACAAAGTTCTAAAATCATTGTTTTTGGGTTCTATTGAGTTCATAAAGACCTCTTTAATAGTTTTTCTCATATATCTTCTATGTACATACAGCGATTACGATTTCATTACGCAGTTACGATTTCATTATATGTATTGATTTCATACTTTTATCTAAATAATTTAAACATGACATCTTGTAACTATATTTTGACTTCTATTCTTGAATTGTAAAGACAGGAATTTCGTACATCTGCGTACAATAAACTTATTCATAATATAATATACTGTAGATGTTCAAGGGCGGAAGAATTTCAATATGTATAAAATTATGCAGGTTGATTCTTTGAGCTCGGGTCGAACAAGGAGCATTTGAATAAACCGATATCTCGGGAGCCGAGCAAAATATTGTCCGCCAAAGGTCGCTGTGTTTAACCGAACCCCGGAAAATATGTATGTTTTGCCTTTGCGAGCAGCCCCGTTATTAGATTCAAGATACAGGAAGATCGGGCTCTATAAAATATTGTGTAAGATACGATAGTAAAAAGCAATATACGTAAAGTAAAAATTAAAGTGTACCTAATACACACGATTTTCGTATTGCAATTCGTCTCGGTCTTCTGTTTCTTTGACTTACTGCAGCTTATATCTATGACAAATGCGGGATAAATAAATAAATAAATAAATATGTTCAGACATTTTTAACACACAACGCCATCTAGCCCCAAACTAAGCAGAGCTTGTACTTTGGGTACTAGATAACTGATATTAATACTTACATACTTTTTTTTGTAAATACATACATATTATACATAGAAAACACCCAAACTCCGAAACAAATATTTGCAGATCATACAAACATTTGGCCCGACTCAGGAATCGAACCCGAGACCTCTTGCACAGCAGTCGCATTCGCTACCACTGCGCCACAGAGGCAGTCAAATATATATATGTCGGGATAGACATGTGCTTCTAATGATTGATGATATTGCACACATTGGTTATAATGCATACTTGATACTCTTCATTCTGTTCTTGCGTAGTTTTATTCCAGTCTTTTTTCACATATCTAGTAGAAAATTTACTCGTTTATTAAACAGAAAATAAATTATTTAAGAATGCAATTTCTCGGGTTAGTGTGTAAACCAATCATTTGATATCGAATTGGTTACTGAAATGAAATGATAAATAAACAAAATAAAAATACTGTTCACTATCGAGATTGCTTAATTTATGTCGATAGTACTCAAGCGCCATCCATAATACATATACACAACAACGCAGAGAAGTTTATCGCATATATTATCATAGAAAAACTGAAACAAAAAACAAATTGTCCCAAAAATGAGATCTCATTATATTTATTGGAACGTTCCATTGGATTAGTCCAAAGGGAAAACATTATGCCTGGACAATCTTTGCAGTATTATTGGATCTTACGAATAAATAAATAAGGGTATAAAATGTTGGTGATTCGTTATGCAAACATTGGAAAATTAAGCTGTGATGTGCTGATTAGTTTCAAGACTAAACTTAAAAATCACATAAACGTCACAGGGCGTTATTTTTTATGTCCAATAAAAATCTGTTGTAAGCAACGATTTATTCTATCTTTTATAATTATTATACATATCCGTAATAGTATATATTAAACATTATTTTAAAAGAAACAATGTAAGTAGTGTTTTAAATTATTGTTGATTCATTATGGTAAGGTTCTACTTCCTATGGAAAAGGTGCAAATTCAATTTTAAATTCTTAAAGTACCTATTACGTACAATTCCTACTAAATCATAAAAAAAATTTACATGGAGTTGGGTGCTCTGTTGCTTACCTTTTCTTCTTCTTCTCATCGAAAAACGTCATACTTACCAGCCTCCCCCCAAGTTGACATGTAAGATGCACATGTACTTAGTCAACTTCTTTTTCACTTTCCGCGTCGTAGAAAGATTTTTACTCCTATTTTGGTAGGAATAAACACGTATCTGATCACTCTATTATAACGTAATCAGCCGTGAATTATAGCAGCTTAGCCTTAACACTTAAAGTGTTATCGGCAATCATGATTACGTTCACTAGCGTAATCAGAGATCTGGTGTGCTCAGCAGATGTATGGACGACGAGTCGCCGCCCTACCATTACAACGTGTACTCGCACTTACATTAACGCTCTGCCAGATGAAAGATAAACATTTGACGTGAGGATGGGGCGAATTCGTATTCTCGTCACACGGACCGGGTTAATTCAATAGCTGATTGGATTTGGGGCACGCTGATCTAAGTATATCTTTATTCTACACGACGCTTCCGATTTCTTAAATATTTATCTTTAATATATCTATATAAATGTTCACATTTTTATTAATTAAAGCAATGAAGTTAAATGTGTACGCATTACCCTTTAGATTTTTCCAATATCTTAGTGTCGTAACCACGTAACTAGAGATCTCAAAAAAAACTATAATCCTTGATTATTATATTTTTGAAGTTATATTTATTTTGGCGCGTTAGGGAAAAATGATGAGAATAAATTTTACGATGCGCGTTTGCCGCCACGAAAAACCGACACCCTGAAGGTAGCATTAGTCAACATTTTAGTTTTTTAAATTTTTATCTTGTTACGCCAAAGAACTATAACTTCTAACGCGTGTACATAAGTACACACACACTTTTTTTACTTAAAATCTACATAAATAAGTTAAATTTAATCAAACTTAAATTTTGTTATAGTTATTACTGTTCGTAATCAGTCAGTCCTACTGACAAAAACAATTTAGCTATTTTTAAACATGAAAGTATTTTATTATTATTATTAAATGTTCTTAAAAATAGTGGAGCCTCGCTGTGCATCTTCTATCGCTTATACTGTGGGGAGTGTTCCGTACTCTCTTTCCGCCATCGTCCTACGAGACAGCAGTTTCATTTCCATCATTTAGACCGTTGGCAGTGCACAACTGTGCGCTTTTCTAGAAACTTTCTGCCTCGCACAGCAATACTGTGGAATAAACTATCGCCTGCGTTATTCCCGGATCAATATGACCATCAAACCTTCAAGAAAAGAGCTTAATCCTTCTTAAAAGACCGGCAACGCACTTGTGATGCCTCTGGTGTTGTGGGTGTCCATGGTGGTCGGCGTCGGGGTAGTTAGTGGAAACACTACATACCTATTCCTCTCTACAGGGTTCTACAATCAAGGATATCTACTCTATCAATAAAAAAGGGACATATTTTTCATATATTATTAGTTTGAAACGACTTGAGAATCGTTGGTAGTAAAAAGATTATGAGCATGGGCCGTCACTTCGCGCGCTTTTATATTCCATCTTGTGTTGACACTGCATTGTTCTGCGGTACCCTATTTATCGGGCCTTATTTGTTTGCACCACAGCGCCCACGATGTCGTATATACGGCTAGGGTAACTTCATAGTTATTGAGATGAGAAATGCGTGACTGTGTTCAGTTCCACATAAATTTGTGTGTGAGATACGTACTCAATTCCGAATTATATCACACCGCTGATGTACTTCATTCCGTTCTAATGTAAAGTAAATTGGTGTTGTATCTTAATCTTATAGTTTATTTTTAAATTATGAACTAAAATAAATGTTTCCTTTATTAGTCGTAATTTAATCTTATAAGTTTCCTTTCCTTTTCTCTTTTTTTCTTCTAGTTTTTCTTTTAGTTTTCTTTTTTTTCTATTCCTTTCTTTTAAGTTTCCTTAACCTTGTAAGTTTTTTCACACAACGGAATTATTTGATTCACAACTAGACTCACAATCTTCCCTTTTGTTAGAATATTGACACCTATACTTTTATTTAATAACTAACTAACCCACGCAGCCTCGTCTGCATCTCCTGTTACCCGTAGGGAGATGTTATACAGCGTGAATGCATTTGTTTATCATAAAAACAGTACAGTGAGCCAACCTTAAAAAATTGATATAATTTTGCACTTTCAAAAGGCAACAATTTTGTCATACATTACTTAACATTATTGTTACAAAACTTTACCCGTTTATACAGCGTACTCAACGGAAGCTCTGAAAATAGATAATTATCTCCCGTTTTTGCAACATTTTTCTTTAACACTCCGCTTTTATAAGTTAAAGCGGGATGATAGTGATAGCCTTGCCTGATAACTGATAAATGGGCTATCCAAAGAAATAAAATTAGCGCTTTCAATCAAACAAACAAACTATTCAGCTTAATAAATAATAATAAATAAATATTTCGGACATCTAACAACATACAACGCCATTTAGTCCCAAACTAAGCAGAGCTTGTATTATGGGTAATAGACAACTGATAGTAATACATAAATACTTTTTTATTTGTAAATACATACATATTATACATAGAAAACACCCAAATTCCGAAACAAATATTTGCAGATCATACAAAAATTTAGCCCGACCCAGGATTCAAACCCGAGACCTCATGGACAGCAGTCGCGTACGCTACCACTGCGCCACCGAGGCACTCGTTACATGCTTGATGAGCAGGATGATGATATTAGTATAAATTTGAGATGTTTTTCTTTTACTCACATTAAAATCAAATGCATCTCTGACAGCAAATCGACAAACAGTTATCATGATATTAACAATTATATTTTAGTTCTTTTTTTAATAAGTAGTTTTTTAATAAGTACTAAATTATGAATGAAATATGAAGAGATATGACTATGTTAGTCTCTATTTATTTCAATTAGTGTCTTTTTCTGTTGTATAGAAAAAATATTTTAGTTCGTAGAGCATATACAATCTTAATCTTTCTTGTATACCTTACAATTACGTTCTAATTATTCGGGACATGTACGGTTAAGTTTGTACTTAGCAGTACATGGCAATTACGAGGATTGCGATTACATTCCTAAAATTCAAACTTTGAGTTAATTTATTTGTAACACATTCACGTTTTACTTTACAAGCTCAAATTTACAACCATTATCAAACATTTGAGGCACGGAAAAGAATATATAAGGCTTTTATTTATATAGTAGGAATTGGCAAAACCTACAGATATTAAATAGAACCTAAACTCGGAGTTGCTCTAATGTTATATAATACAAACCGATTTTCTGAAAACTGACTGCCTCGGTGGCGCAGCGGTAGCGTATGCGACTGCTGTTCTTGAGGTCTCGGGTTCGAATCCCGGGTCGGATCAAATGTTTGTATGATCTACAAATGTTTGTTTCGGAGTTTGGGTGTTTTCTATGTATGATATGTATGTATTTACAAAAAAAAAGTATATATGTATTTATATCAGTTGTTTAGTACCCATAATACAAGTTCTGCTTAGTTTGGGACTAGATGGCGTTGTGTGTTGATGTTGATGAGATGTCTGAAAATGTCTGAAAAATATAAAATTACAATGGTTTTTGAAATGAAAACTGGTAACATTTTTATATTCACACCAAGTTGTATTGAAATCAATAGAATTGAACTTCAATGAAGAGGAAAAGAGTAATAAAGTTATGATATCTAGCAAATCTTTCAGTCCGTTTGTGCACAGCTTTGATGCCTGTTACAGAATTTGTAGGCGCAAATATTGTTTCAATGCTATCAATTCTAAGACGTCTTTGCAAACATGTTTCTAGTATCATCGGTTACTGCATTTCTAGATATTTCTTAAAAATATGAAAAAAAAAATGGTTCTAAAATAAACAATGAATAGTAACTTTCTATTTAGTAATCCTACTGCTCGATTGCTCCTAATCAACAACCCATAATGTCCCACTGCTGGGCTCGGGTCTCCTCTCAGGAGAGGGTTAAGGCCATACGTCCCCACGCTGGCCAAGTGCGGATTGGGGACTGGCAAGACAACGTTGTGGCTACGTAATCTTACCGTTGGATGTTTTTAAGCCGCCCGAAGGCCTCCAACTAAGCTTCACGACTGTTATCCTATGATAACAACCGGGACCGACTGCTTAACGTGACCTCCGAATCACGGAGACGCTCATGGTAACATGCCACCAGCGGTCACCCATCCAGGTACTGACCGCGCCGTCGTTGCTAGCCCTCGCTGATTGTTTCTAATCACCGAGTGCAACTGGGCTATGAGCGCCTTTTGATTGCTCCTAAATTATAAGAAATTGCTTAAAGTTATATCAATAATGTAAAAATAATAATTATAGTAACAGTACCTAATTCATATAAAATCAAAATGTTCTTAAATTTTAGTACTTTTGTTACTTTATCTGTTTGGCCCATTACTGTGGTTAGGTAATTTGATACTAAGATATTTTCTAATGTCCCGAAGAGAGTAAATTTTAATCTCTCGAGGCCTGATTGAGATATATATGAATACCTTATGTATCGTCCGCGTACGTCCTAAGCACGTTGAATCTGGATCTAGAGCTGAATCCGCTTAATACAATCGTATAACATACAATTTTACCTCTCTCGTTAAAAAAACATGCGAATGAACTTAAAAAAATATTCACATTTTATTTTATCATCGTTGAAAAATGAGGCTTTATTGGATTAATTCGGTATTTTTACGGATGGCAAAGGTGAAACGCCAGAAAGAAATTGAGATCTAAGAAAATGCGTAGGGTAAGAAGTAGATGTATTTTTCAATTCCAACAGATACGTACATTCGTGAGTGACCTTGTGTTGGTACAAATGCGGGGCGGTTTTACGAGCGCCTTTTCTTGTTTGTGCCGAGAAAGGTAAATTTTGGAGGAATCTATTGGACGTTTTGACCTATAGCACAATTGAGGAGTAGTTGTACTTTGTATCAATTTACAAGTGATGGATCAGAGAAACTATAGTTTCTAGTGTAACATGATGAGATCCGGTTGCGGGCTCTCTTGATCGCAGACCTACTTGGTAGCCAGTTCACCAGACTTAGACGTCTACATTATGAGTATTTTGAGATCATCGAAGCTCATAGCCCAGTTGCACTCGGTGATTAGAAACAATCACCGAGGGTAAGCAACGATGGCGCTATGGGTGACCGTTGGTGGCATATTACCATAAGCGTCACCGCGATTCGGAGGTCACGTTAAGCAGTCGGTCCCGGTTGTTATCTTAGGATAACAGTCGTGAAGCTCAGCTGAAGGCCTTAGGGAGGTTTTAAAACATCTAACGGCAAGATTACATAGCCACAACGTGTCTTGTCTATGGCCTTAACCTTCTCCTTAAAGGAGACCCGAACCTAGCAGTGGGATGTTATGGATTGTTGATGATTGATGAGATCATTTAGCAGTTTTTATACAAAAATAAATACGTATAAAAGATGATTCTGACACTTTTAAAACTGAAAAACTATTTATAAATAAACAAATCGTACATACCAATTCCGATTGTTTGTTTGCTGTGGTTCACAATGTCAGGATAAGGTTTTTATGAAAATTAAATAGGAATGTTGCGCGGAACATTAGAAAATTTAACAGTTAAGAAAGGAAAATGCTAGTCTTCTATATTTATAAAAGGCAACCGTTACTGACTGATCTATCAGCGGACATGAAATATCATGATTTTTTATCATCACTTTATAAACAGACATATTTTCACTCCCTATTTTAACCTCCTAAGGGATAGCATTTCCAAAATTTCTTTTTTAGTGCTTACTTACGTTATATAAAGAACCTACATGCTAAATTTCAGGATTTTAGGTTCAGCGGTTGAATAACTTGTGAATTGAATCGTCGAGGAATTGGTCGGTCGTTTTCGCCTCTTACTGTGTAGAAAGATGTGAAGCGTGACAGTGTCCTGGTCACCCCGAGATGTACCTCAGTCGTGAGGTACGGCAGAGATGCCTCCAGAAGATGCGGACTCGTTTCTGGAGCTCCTCCCGACTGCCGAGGTAGGCCACTGCGGGGTTTAGTGGGTAGACCGGTCCTCTGGTAGTTCCTCACGAAGGGTATAGTGCGAAATGCATTCCTCGCGTAAAAAAACAACTGTAACAATAGACACACATATTAAATGAAAGACACAAATTAATACTATCTCGATTTACATGCCCTATTGCAGCTTTAATAGCCATAGGTTTATTCTACTCGTGGACACCCTATTAGGTTCTAACAAAATTCAAACCCCTAAGTTATGAAATGGAAACAGGTAAATATTCGAAGCTCTATATAGAAATATGGTGGAAGCCACAATTTTAATTGGGTGTGCAAGGAAAACTGTATGCATATTCAATTGATTACAAACGATCTTTCGTTTCAATTTAAATGATTGCAGTTTCCCCTCCTAGTCTACTTCGTGATGACACTAAGCAAGTCTCAAGAATAAACAATCAAATTTGTTGGGATAGACTTATCCGAAAATGGCTTCTTTCAAGGCCAGTTCTACAGAACTCGCTTATAGAAAGAATATTGTCTGCAAAATTTCGTAGAGTTTTTTTTTATTTACCGTGTTTGACATTCATTCCTTTACCCAAAATCAAACCTAACACGAGCGAAGCCGCCGGCAAAAGCTAGTCTTTAATAAAACAACAATTAGGGTTGAAGGATTTATTTTTTATTTTATTTATTTATCTTTGTTAAACTTTTTTTTTTCTATCAGTTAAGTGTAACTGATATAAAAAAAGAGTTGCAACATACAAATGTGACAATTGGCTGTCTTATCGCTTATGGCGATCTCTTAAAGACAACCTTTATACGGATAATTTAGTAATATCAATTAGGGTGGCAATAGGAGGGTGCACAAATCTTATATTTACTTGTAAATAAGAACAAAAAACACTAAATTCAAAATATTTAACATTCATATATAAATACACATCTACTCATACTACAACACATACATATATACTCATAGATAAATACACACACAGACTAGATATATATACAGTAAACAAGCTATTATGATGAAAGATAATGATCCTTCACTAACATTTTAAATACAGGCAAGGTTTTAGCGTTGTCGGATCGTTTCAGGTAAATCGTTCCAGAGTCTTTATTGCTTGCAAAGAACTTACCTGTAAGCCGGGTGGTATGTTTTGGCATTGCTAGTTTCAAATTCTCTGATGATCTCAGGTCCTTACAATAAGTGTTAAGTAAAAACTGAAAATCTTTAAGATAAGATGAAGTGTGGGGATGAAACAGAATACTGTATAAAATAGAAAGAATGTCAAGGTTCCGGCGAAAGCGTATTGGTAGCCACTTGAGTTTAGAAAGAAGTTCTGATATATGATAATATTTGTGTAATCCAAATATAAATCTAATGCAAAGGTTTTGAGCAGTTCAAGTTGGTTTAATTGGTCTTCGGTGAGATCCAGATAGCTGACATCACCATAGTCAAGGATCGGAAGAAGAGATTGAGCGAACCAATTTTAGTGTTTGTGGGAAAGAAGTTTTGTAGCCTTTGCAGAGACTTCTGCAAATAGTTTGCGGCTTACTTCCCCAATCTGAGGGCCTCAGGATAGGTACTGATCTATATATATCACCAAAATTTTGACTTTCTCACTCTATGGGACAATCGAACCGCTGCAAACAATGTGTAGTATTTGTTGGAAGTTTAATCTACAGCGCAGACCAGGACTACTTATGATGACTTGTGTTTTGGTTGGTTTCAAACTTAGTCCATACCTCTTACTCCAGTCACATATTCTCATTAAATCGTTATTGATAATATTTACTGCTTCTGTTATATTATCTGGAGTAGCTTTTGCATAAATTTGCAGATCGTCTGTTTAAAGATGGTAGGAAGAAAGTAATTGATATGTGATTGAGTTAATAAAAACTGAGGCGCTCATAGCCCAGGTGCACTCGGTGGTTAGAAACAATCACCGAGGGTAAGCAACGACGGCTCGGTCAATACCTGGATGAGTGACCACTGGTGGCATGTTACCATGAGCATCTCCGTGATTCCGTGGTCACGTTAAAGACATCCAGCGGTAAGATTACGTAGCAACAACTATGTGTTGCCAGTCCCCAAGCCGCACTTGGCCAGCGTGGGGACGTATGGCCTTAACCTTCTCCTGAGAAGAGACCCGAGCCCAGCAGTGAGACATTATGGGTTGTTGATGATAGTAAAAACTGAGAAAAGTAAGGGTGACAACACGCCGCCCTGAGGTAATTTTCGATGTATTTCAAAACGCAGGGAAAACTCAACTGATGTTGCTGATGTGATGGGTGATTGACGTTGGCTAATTGATTTTATTGGATAACATTTTTTTTTAAATATGTACAAACGAAAATATAAGAATTTACTAATAAGTTTTAAAGAAAACTTCAGGTTTACAAATATTTCGTTAGACTACTAGGACATGCTGTACATAGCGAAGCCACAACCAAATAAAAGTAAACCTAGGGAGCAATACGAAAAGTATTAAGTATCCTCTTTATTTACTACTAGTGGTCGCTCAGTGAATAAAATTGGACCAGAATTCTTTTTTTTTTTAGTTTTCTGCTCTCCATCTTTGTAATTACTTTAACTGCACCACATTCCATATTACTACGTTAGCATGATTTTCGTAAAACGTGGTACAAAGTTTTTGTTTCACGTATTAATATATAGATAGTATAGTTAGTGTAGTTTAGAATTTATTTATGTTACAATTTCTTTTTCATACATATCTAGATAGCATTGAAGCAGAAACAGAAAAAACAATTAAAGTGCAAGAGATTGCAATTAGCGATAGATTGTTAACCCTTCGCCTTCATGCTCCATTATCCACTCCGCCTCTTTCTGGATAAATCCGTTTGATGTTCTATTTATTATTTTATTCATTGGAAGATATTTAAATATCTAACCTTTAATGAAAAGGGATATATCATATACTTTTTTAATTTAGTGTACCTGAAGTATTTTAACGTTTTATCATCTTCATGTAATATACCAAAATATTTTTAAAGTAATATAATAATATTTCCTCATACTTCTAATGACCACCTGATTCTAAGGCCTGTGCCTAAACGGCCCATGCTATGCTGTTCAGAGCACTGACCAACTTGCTGAACTAAAGCCGTACTTATATATATTTCTTTTTAAGAGATAAATAATACCTATAAATTGTCAAACTTGCATGAGTGGTCATGACTATAAGCGCTTTTATTTTAATATAGCGAAGAATACTTAATTATCAATAGAGTAAAAATAAGACTGCAGGGTTGAGTTAGTGGTTAAGGCGATGCCCTGAATGTGGCCGCGGATGGGCGGGACGGGTATTCCCCCCCATCCGCTTTAGAGGCCACCCGCGAGGTGGGGCGACGTTACGCGTGTGCCGTACGTCGCCCACCTGAAGACTTTAAAATCGGATGACGGAGCCCGCTTCAGTGCGGGCTGGCGCTGGGAGGGGTCCGGATGGCGTAAGAAAGCGGTTCCCGGATCCCTCCCGTCTCAGGCGCAGAGTGGCACACCGTGGTGGTTTAGTGGGTAGTCTGGCTGGTGGCAGTCAGGAGTCCCACACAAAGCGAACCTCCTGTGCCCGCAGGGGGGGAGCGAAGTGCGTAAATACATTCCACCACGTCAAAAAAAAAAGAAAAAAAAAAGTGGTTAAGGCGATCGCTATACCGTTTTTACTGTGCTAAGTGTTATGGGTCTAAATCTTACATAGGATAACTCTTGGTGTGCTCCACAAATTGTTATTCTGAATCTAGATGTTCTTTGTGTTCATTTAATGTATGATTGTAAAGTTAACCTCAACGCAGAATGTATATTATTAATGCGGGAGTTACCTTTTAAAAGCCATAAAAAACATTAGGTACTGCGTTAATAGCTACACAAACATATGAGCACTAACAAAAGTATACTAATTACTAGTAGTTATTAATAGTATAGTAGTAGCAATACAAAGGCTTCAAATACTTTGTTACCTCATTTTATTGGCGCTCTGGAGTTAGTAACATGTTAAAGAAAGGCGAATAGTTTTAACACGTTTCGGCATTAGGTATTCTACAGTCTACTTTATACTAGCGCGTCAAGCGAGGCGGCTGGCGGCAGGGGGTAGTAAGCCTTATTTGAGCCGAGCGCGCGTGACAAGAAACTGGAAACTTGCCTTGTATGTCGCTTCGCCGTTGGCTCTTGTCGCCCGAATTCTCATCAAATCATCCCGCGACAATGTCGTTGCAAATCCCAGCACGGGATCAAAAGATATTAGAGCTAAATTGAACCGAAGCAGTGATGATACCTAATTGCATATCTCCGTTGGTATACATATTTCATACGCGATACGAATATTTTATGGGAACACCGATACTTACTGTTTCGAATCGTATGTATATATAGTTCATGTGTTACAAGACTTAAGAAATAAAATAATACCTCGAACAGTACACTTCTTACATGTAGTAAATTTTCATTAAAGTATACGATTGTCGCAAGATACATGGCATAGAGACATTACGTGCAAACACTTTTTTACTGAGAAAACGTACTAAATATGTGACACATAAATAACATCTACTTAATTCGGGTCCGTATGTATTAAATTCAGAAGTTATATGTATACAAAAACTCTTTGGACGTAGTTACATTAAAATGCTAATAACTTTCCGATTCAGAATTTAGTAGCCTCTTAAAATCGCTAATACAGAAAAGTCGTTGCGACACCTGTTAGAAGGCAAGTTTAAATTATCTCTGCAGATAAAAAGTGACTACATAATACAATGAGATCCTTGGAAGGCGGCTGCTGTCCTCGCGAATCATTAATTTTAATTCGTATCCCGTGACGACGGTCGCTCTAATGAATTATTGGGAATCGCTGAAGTGCTCCCTTCCACCCCTTGGACTTCCTACAGTTTTTCTTTGGGACTTAGCATAATGTGAAAAAATGTTACGCGACCCTGCTGCATACTAATTGCTTGTTGTGACGCTTCTTTTTAAGTAATATTCAGAACTTACCGACCGGAACTTTGGCAGCACGAGACAAGATTAACAACTTTTACCCCTGATCGATCACTTAACATCAGCCTTTTTATAAGCTTCGATTAGGCACAGGCCGCTTTTGTTCAACTTGAAAAAAATATAATATTATTTTTTACATCGAGATCAAACCATTGAAAGAGTAGCTGCTTGTCATGCACTAAATCTTTGAAATATTTTAATGGGGTCTCATTTTTATTCCTACTATCGTTACGGAAGATGGCGATCGGGAATGATGACAGCATACCAATGATATAGAATCTATTTTTAGTCAGCAATTATTTTTTTATTTAAGAATAGGGAAATAAAAAATATTATGTGCGATGTTTTCTCGTCCCGCAGGGCTTGGTGGCGCGTACGTGCGAACGTTGTCATGCGTGCTCGAGAGCCAGGGGCACGAAAACTTGTATTTTTTAAACTTTTGCCTTCCTGTAAGCCGGATCAGGAAAGTTACAATTGTATTCCCCCTCTACCCCCTTCAATATGTGACCTGCTTATTTATTGGAGAGGCGTCGAGTTCTTAGACAATATGTCGCGAGCCACCCGAACAAATGCACGCAGAACGAACGACTTAAAGAAAACACAATTTAACCTGAAAAAGAAAGTGAACTATTTGATTTATAATAACTTTAGTCTTAGTTTTGTTACTGAACAGAAACATTTGGGATATTTGTCATAAGGTCATAATAATAATTTGTCATTGCTAGAAACGTAAACGTAAAGTTTAGTAGTCGGATGTTTGTGAAGTTTAGTTCATATAAGATACATGCCGCTCAGTATTCCGAGCGCAGCCATCATTAGCCGAGCCAGACGTTGGATTTCCCAGAAGCATCCCGAATGTACCTCTCGTAGTCCTGGTGAATAATGATGACATAATATAAACTCAATTCAGGACGTTTGGCGTTATTTTTAATATCAGAGACTATTCGTACCACGCGTAACTGAACTCGTTTGTTCAAAAAATTACAAGCTAAAAATATTTACGCGCTCGTAACATGGTTGTATGTATATTCATATGAGGTATACGGATAAAGTCAACGTAATCCAAGAGGATAAATGGCAACTAAATCCATGGAAACCAAAATGCCTTATGCATTTAACTTTCGCCGTTGTTTTACGGAATGCTGAAATTTAAATACAGAATCCATTTTGTGTTCAAATGAGTTTTCGGAATAGCCAATTAGTTGTTAGCGCCCGGCCGCCCTCGTTCTCTTTCATTAGGCTATATAGTTTCCCGAATATCTGGACCCCTCAGAGATATATCTTTCGGTTGCTTTTCCATTTTCTTCTAACAGTTCGCTTATGCGAGAGGCGGGGAACAGCTCAGTTGTAAAATTTTAGTGGTGTTTCGCGGTTTGTTTGACGCCACGGCCAAGCGGCGTTTACATGCCAAGAATATTTTTATTTTGAATATAATCAAATTATTGTTTTAATCGTTTCTGTTGTTTAAGAATTATTGACACTCAATGTTTTTAACATGTACATTAGACACCAATAGTATAGTACACAACACAAACAGGAAGAACATATTGATCTCAAAACTAGGAATTGAATTAAAATATCAAAAGTCTCTTGTCTCCCTGAATTGTCCATTTTAAGAAACATATAAGCATGCAAAGCCAGGATCTGGATAGTAATGAATTATTAATATTTCTCAGTATCCTATATCTTTGATTTGTATATCTAATAGTTATCTATAATTATTTTAATAAGTGAAGTAAAACCTTTTTACCCCCTTTTTACGGCAATTATGCTAACGAAGGGAAATGAAATTTAGCACAGTTAAAGTTTATATAGCGGAAAAGTGCACAAAGCTAAAAAAGATCAAAACGATTATTAAAATATTAAATGATTTATGATCGAATTTTGACGCCTGGGCGACCACTTATCACAATAAATGAATGCTGAAATAATTGTCACGTTTTCAACTTATTTCTGTTCAATTTATAAAACCTTTTCAATAATAATAGTTGCACGATATATAAAATACATACGTTGCAAAGAAACGTAGTTTAATGAAATGCAACAGAAACTCTGTAAAATTTAACATCGATATTGAAACCATCCATCATTATCTCCTTATTAAATTTGGCAATGAGCAATAATGAAATAAACTGTACGTGTCTAGTTATACTTGTTATATATAAGCATCATTCATTACCTATAGGCACACTGGCATGTTGAGAATTTTGCAAGACAAAATAAAGATAAGGAAATATATCTATTTCTAAAACAATCTTAAACGAGTTATAGTCTAAAGTTATTACTTTACCAAAAACAAGATGTTCTATTTAATTAACAACTGTATTGCTTATTAAGAAACCCCTACCGTTAGCAAAATTAATCGCAATCAAAAACGCAACCAAGCCTTGGGTATATTTATTCGAAAGCAACTCTTTATAACGTTAAATTCCTTTCTTATTTCATAACGCAATCTTCTTGGGTTCTTATCTAACAACGAACATATCTCGCCCCCCGCTTTCGAGGAAAATCGTCCAATATAAAATCGGTTTAATTTGCGCTTTTCGCACTCAATGGGATGGAATAATATCGGGCAATTTGGTTACCGCTGGCATAAATATGCTGGGCCGCGCAGTAATTGTAACGCGGGTAATTCACGCCTCGTAACGACCGAGAGGAGAAAACTTCGCCCGTTAGAGCGCGATGGCCGACCTAACGCTCCAACCGCCGCCACCGCCCTCGTATCGCCAGCGCAAGCGCCGACTAATACGACATACTCAACTTCCGAGTGCGGGATTCTGTTACAAATCGCATCGTTAATTTTTATCGAGAAAGTTGTGTGACATCGAATATACTGTCGAAAATTAATTCATAGATGCTTCCAGGTCATATTTATTGCTTTCGTCATAGGAATCACAGTCTTCGTGTCTAACAATCAATAAAATATAATGGTGCAATTAGTAACTTTATTTTGAACACTTTTAAAAAAGTATGCGTATGTACGATAAGTAACTGGGAGATTATGAAATCATTATTAAATTATTGAACAGTTGTTATTTAAGGTGTGGTTTTAAAATTTAGTGTTCATTTCTTTTCTTGCACGACAATATTTTTGAAAATGTAACCGTCGTCATATCAGGTTGCTCTGCGCTTATGAGTTCTTATGAAATAGATTCGAATTGTTTGAGTATTTGTAAAAATAACGCACCTTCGCTGATTTGTCATTGACATTTTATAGTAGAATAGCAGTTTATCGACGTGAAAAATACACATATCCATGCAAAGTTAAATATTTCAAGCAGTAGCTGTTTGGAAGGTAAGCCGAGGACGGACGGACATGAGAAAACTATAGAGGTCCTGAAACGTAAACTACGGAACCCTTAAAACCAATAAATATTCAAATTTATAATTTCGGCACTTGGAGTTTCGAGTGCCTACGATACTGTATATTACAATTATTAAAGAAATATAAGGAAAAATTGAGTTCTAAAATAGTACCATAGAGACATCGTTGGTCATAGCTGTAATACTTACAAAATATTCTATTCACATTAAGATAAGAAAGCCTAAGAAATATTCTTTTACAAAAAACCAAAACGTACAGTAAAATAACCAAGAACATAATATCAAAAGTCACATACCTCCGCAATTCGTGAAATCCTTTATCCGATTGCAGAGAGGCATGAGTAACAACAAAAAGGAACAATCTTCCCGTCACGCATGACAGGGTCGAAACTCTATTCTCATGTCACTCTATGCTTTGTAGCTATATGCTACTTGTAGATTACTACTGCAAAAACAGATCAAGTTGATATGATGCCAACACAAAAGTAATTACCAGTGCCTATAGAGCGCTTCTTTGCTCCTTTGCCTAACGTAATGGAATAAAGAATGTCATTTTCTTTTACTCTGACCCTTCCGCGGTTCGCGCGAGGAATGCAAAATTCCCAAAATTAGAGTGAATAAACCTGCGTTGTAATTAAAGTCGGGTGCCGGGCGCTTCGGGAGTGTTGGCCGCCCATCTTTCTTGGCTGCCCTACGAATTAAGCACCGAATTGTTTCAGTAATTCGAAGTATATATTCCTCGCTCTCAGTTAAATGTAAATCACTTTTACTGTCCCGATTTTCACCACTTAACTCTCTAATCTTCTGATATCTCTCCTCTTTTTTTCAGTATGTAAATTTGAGACTGTAAGTTGCTTAGTTGTAACTCGATATTCGTATTAAATTACGAGATCGGTGTTCTTAAATCAACAGACAGGGCGCCTTCGAATCAAGTTGAAAAATAGAAGAAACTCAATTCATTTGATTTTAAACTTGGCACAAGTCATTGTATAATTGTGCACGTTAAAAAAATGTTCTGCTACTTTTTTGTTTTACTATTTTTGCACTAACTTTCATATCTTAGTATCATGTCTATATTATATTCGTCCACTTTACTTGTATTTCTAAAATACTCGTACATAGTATTTTAACATTTATATATTTTATTATTTAAAACATCAAACTAAATTATTTATTAAATACCGTATTTCGTGACTAGCAACCTATTTACCTACGCACTTGTAAACCCATTCATCCTGAATATTTCAGTTTTATAGTGATCTAAGGATACATAAATATACAACACTCTTCAATCTCAATGTTTATTTTAAACTGATATTTATTTGTGCATTACATGATTTTACAAAACTTTTTTAAATGTCTTACAGATGGTTCGAAATTTTCATGATACTCAGCCAGTCCCCGAATCAGAGTCCTTCCTACCTCTTCATATAAATTCATGTCAGAGTATTATTCTAATACTTGTCGGTATTAAAATAATAAACACCGAGGGTATTGTCACTAGTAAATATAATGAGGGTACTTGGGTTTGGCGACGGACGGGGCGTGACAATCAAGCGACGCAACAGTTAAACTAGGAACAGCCCTCGACCACTTCCGCCCAGCCAGTCCCGCAAACGCTCAAACTCGTGCAAACACTTCTCAATTGCCTTAGTGATGTAATGAATTAGAAAACTATCGATATGTATATTTATTTTTTACTTTTCATCTTAAAAGTTATCGAAAAAGTTTATTCATTAAAAACTATTATTAATAAGAAGTTTGTTTTTTATATGTGTGTTATATATATATTAGCTTTCAAAATAACTCTGCCCTGCTGATAGAAAGCATGAGCAGAATCCAAGAGTGGTGGTCACCATCATCAATGCGATAAGGACAATGCAGCTTGGTGACCCACACTATGGCGACCTGGCGAGACTTTTTCACGCCCCGCTAAAAGGACCCGGGATCATAATGGAAGGAAACACGTACGCTGGAGTTTCAGGTTTTGACCGCTCGGCACAGGAAGGAAGATCCGAAGCCATTAGTACGAGAACGTATGTCGACTCTCAACCGGGACTTCCAAGGCCGGCACGTGTTGTTCTGTAGACGAGACCAGTTGGATTTATGTAAAAACATAAAAACAATTGTTATTAATTACAATTAACTATAAATCCTCTTAATGACTTATTTATCTTAAGTATAACTATTTTTATATTCCTTTTATGATGTACGGAGTATATGTCTAACTGCTAGAAAATTCAATTTTCATTTCGAGTCAGTGCGTGAAAAGAGCAAAAAACATCGATACAGCGGGTTAGCGCTGTCGGTAGTCGGATGGTAACAGTTTTGCAGAACGCCTGATTGCTTTGATAATCGCCGCCTGAGACGTCGCTAATGACACAAGAACATTGTCTGGTACAACCTTACAATGCCTGTTACTTTACAAGATACATTATTAAGGCGCGTGTTTTACAATAAACCTCTTTCAAAACATTTGTATACATATTTTGTTGTTTTAATTTAAATGTTTTATATTGTGACTCACATGTTGTAATTAAAATATTTTATGAAGACTCTTAATACTACACAACATACAGGAACCTGCTTCTTAAGCAGTATTACCTACTGTCAGAACACTACTCTGTGTATACTAATTTGTATACAGATCAATTTAACTACGATTATACTATGTTAAGATAAAAGATTATCTTAACATAGTATAAAACGAAGTCGTCGTCGTCGAATACTCAACGGATTTTAAAGTAGTTTTCAGCAATACATAGAGTAATTCGAAAGGAAGGTTTATATATATAATACATGTATATTATATTAGAGGAAAGCCGAAAATTTAAACCGTGCCGGGCATAATAACTCATGAATTCGCTTTACGAGTTTATCAGATTTACTACTATATACTTGAAACCATCGCTCGATCTGCTTACTTTATCATTAGTCGATAATAATTTATATACCGTCATTAAACTCTGAGCGTTACATCTAACAATGGCCAAACGATCATATAATGCACATTTTGTTGGTGAGGAGTTACATATTCATTCATGATAATGCTCGAGCCCGCACTGCGGCTGTCGTACGAGATTATCTATTTGAAATCTTTAACTCGGTTACGGAATGACCAGCAAGGTCTCCTGATATGAATCCCATAGAACATCTATGGGATGAACTAAAATGGCGTATCCGAGGAAGTGATCCTGCCCTAGAGACTCTTGGTCAGCTGCGGAATGCAATCCAAGGTGAATGGGAAAACATTCCTTGGAGAATGGGAAAATAATCGTATGGAACCAGACAAAAGAGCCAGAAAAGGGAATACAAGTTACTGAATGAATTGTTTCTAAGCTTGTTTTTTTCGTTTTCATATATTTTTTTTCCTGTTTCCTACATACTTCACATGGGTCAAAAGTGACTCGTTAAACAAAACGGTAATGTTTACCAAAATTTAATTTTAATTTGGAACATTTTCATTAGGATTTGACAACTAATACCACCTACTATTAAATAATATTTATTGACAATATAAAACATTGTTCCGATAACCCTTCCTACGAGGTGTTTCGATTTTTGTGTATATCTACCCAAGTATGCCCTTTATGCCAGTACATTCAACTGTAAAATTGAAAAATATTTGGAAATGAATTTAAAATCTGATACTGCAGTGAATATCAGCCTACATTCCGTGTCAATCGTCAACAATAAGAGCTTCTATTCTGTTTCATTAATTCATTATACACAGCACCGCAGTTAGCTTGTCAAATTATTATTTTTGTGACTAGTTCATTTAGTCTCGTTATCGTATGGCAAAACTGTATAGTTTTAATACCTAGCTGCCATAAGCACTTAATATTCAATGTGACCTACGGTGAATTCAGGCCAAGTAGAACACGGCATACTTTCCTTTGGCGCCATGAATATACGGGCTTAAATTATAATTCTACATATCTGAACCTCTTCTCTGAAATAAAATAAAAGAAACGGAAAACTGCGCATATACAAAGAGTTCTGTAGGCAAACATTATGGGTTAATAGATAATATTATTTTACATGTGTATATAAAGACTTGAGTAATTATTTTATAGGACAATTATAAGTGAACTAGCTAAATTAAAAAACTTTCGGGTTTTGTTTTACTGTTCTTATTTTTTTCTATACAAACCTTGTTCTGATAACGAAATATACATGAAAAATAATTATCCAATTTGGGCCCTGATAGAACCCTTGATAAAACACTTCAGTGACTTGAAAAATTTTCCCTTTTTGCCGGTTATAAATGACCATAGTGAAAACTATGACAAGAAACTACATATTAGATATATTTATTACTAACAAAAACGAGGCGGAGCTGCGTGCAAAAGCTAACTTTTGCACGCAGCTCCGCCTCGTTTTTGTTGGTTATTGCAACAAAGAGTAGCCTATATCCTTCCTCAAGAATCAAAGTATCTCCACACCAAATTTCATTGAAATCGGTGCAGCTTTTTGGCCGTGAAAGCAGGACAGACGGACAGAGTTACTTTATAATATAATATATAATATAACAGTATAGATTTGAAAAGTAGTACCTAAAATTTCTGTAGGACTAATTAAATCGATTATAATCTTAGATTCTTTGTTCTGTGACGAACTTTGTTATGTAGCCTAATGCTTTTACAGATGTGTAGATTAAACGACTTAATCATATTATTCAATCTCATTACTTGAGAATATTTGCAGATAGTAGGTGTGTTCGAGAATTCCAGGAATACAGTACAAATATTGATTGTCAACAATACATGCGGAAGAACAACCACCTACGTCTTTCAAATAGTAAAAAAAATATATATATTACAACTTTTTCTAAGCTTATTGAAATATTGAATTTCATTATTCAAGGAATTATTAAAAAGTGATCCTAGTGTTCTGAATATCTACAAGCTACGGTAACAAATTTTCTATTAATTTTTTTTTTATATAAAATACTATGTTAAAAATTTCTATCCAAACACAATTTCCACATAATGCAAAATCTTTCCAGAGACGTCAATGTGAACAACCGGCTAAACTACATTTTGCAACTTAGTAACTCGAGCAATCGAAAAATAGAAAGTTCTTCAAGCGACCAGCATCGAGACTAACCGAGAAACTGGGCATTCTTCACAAACTTTAGGTGAGAGTCGCTTCTTTGAGAAATTTATTCAGTTTGGTCTCTTAACTCAATCCTATTGTTCTTGAGAAAACCTCTATCCTCATCCTGACTAGTTCTGCTTTGATGTGATAAATATAAAACTCTCTGCCAGTAGGTGTTGACGTACAAATCTGTGATGTTCGGGCCCTAAAAAGAATCAATTAATACTTACTTTTTATCATTTAATCCCTTTTCAAAAGCTTTTGTGACCATTCCATAATCGAAACGACTCAATAACCACCAATATTCCATTCCAAAATATACTCTGTCTTCAGTCAATAAAACCCACAGATACAACAAAATAAAACGAGCTCATTGAATACATTGTAACTTTGAAATAAAACCTGTTTGTTTACGTAATATAAAATAAAAATAAGCTTTCGTTTCATCAGTATCGAAAATTGATTTTCAAACCAAAACAATATCTTGGAGTCGTTAAAAGCTGTACATTCGGAAGTGGCACTTAACGCAACAGAATAAACTCTTAGAGGCGTGTAAACACGGAAATTCCATCCCGCAGACGTTTACACGCCCGGGGTCATTCAAGTTTCATTACCAATAGCTCCGACCTCGTAACTTATTCAGTTGGGGGCAGGTAACGCGTTTTAACATTCAATTTGCAACAGAAGAAACGTTATGGTAGCTGTAAACGTCGCGTACGGAGACAACGATCACTTTATTTACGCATTTATATAAATTATTGAAGTTTTGTTTAATACGAGCTTGCCAGACGATGGCTGACATAACAAAATTAAAAATGTACCTATGGGTTGCGTCTGGGTATAAAAAGTTTTACAGCTGTATACAAATTGTTCATTCATTATATATTAAAGTCACTCTTTTCAATAACTGTTTTGTTTTTATATAAGTATAAAAAATTCCCACTAGGATCCATTCATGTTGAACTGTGAATACCTTTTTGTGTATCGTGTTTTTGATCATCTGTGAGTGAATTGGGTACATGACACCTTAGTCAAATTAATTACTTTTTATCATCGATCAAATATTTTTTAATAGAATATTTATTAAAATATATTGCTTAATTGATGATATGCAATTCGAGAGAAGGTTTTGGGGACCGTCTCTCAAATTTCATATTATCCACATTTTTAATATTTTTATCTTTAATTTCATCACGACGAAGACTTAAAGACTCGAAGATATAAACTTTAAATACTTGATATTGGCAGAAATAGCTGATCCGGCCGTCTCATCAATGAAACAATCCGAAAAAACAACCCGTGTGATTTTTAGAAAGATCGACAAATAAACCTTAAATGTCGTTTCTTTGTATACCAATAATGTTTGTTAACTTATGATTGGGTAATGTGTATATTTATCCTTAGTAACAATAAAAAAAATATATTACAGAGCAACACGTGAGTGACTAATTTGACATTCAAGTTCTTAAAAAGTGTAAAATAGACTAATTATACAACAACAAGGAGGCTAATCAAATCTGTGGAAAATAGCTCAAAGTAAAATTTTTTATTATCTTTCTTAAAGTTTAGTCAATTAAATACATGTAATCATTCATATACCTACCGTTCTATAATTTTATTATACGCAGTAGGAATTGTCTACATAAAAAGATTGAAAAAGTTACTAACCTAACCCTAACATAAATATTACATGGCTTATCAAAAGTCTATCAATTTGTTGCCACGGAACATTTATGGCGAACATTGTAACTACTGTACAAGCACACACCTTTGAGAGAGGTACGCCCACCCACAGCACTTAGGTAATAAAACCAAGAAAGTAGTTTTAAGACAGCCCGTGACAGCCATCGTAGCCCCATAATACCCGCCGCAAAACCTTTCTTATTACACAAGACAAACAAGTTATTCGTTTCAAATTGAAAACTTTCCACCCCACTAGCCATGTTGGGGCTGTGGCCCATAAATTCCCGCCAATTTTGTTTTATTTCGCGATGCAGGCACGGTAATAAAAGTAAGCTGGACGTGAGACAAAGCCTCTAGCCGGGATTACGCGGCCATCGCAATGGATCACTGCAGCCTGTGATATGGTGTCTAAACACCGACACCTGACTAACTTATCACGCCTATGTACTTCATTGTAACAGACATTATGGTGTAAAAATGAATACTGAACGAATGTTATGACATAACACCTTGTTCTGGCATAAGAAATCCCTCTTGAAACTCTGACCACTTCGAAAAACATATCCATAAAACTATACTCCAAGTTTATGGCCGAATACATAAAAATATGGACTTAACCTCGCTACTGCGAAATTTGGCTAGAGAGAACTTTTTCCTCAGAAAATAAAATCCCGTACCTGAGATATGTTATTGAAGGATATCTTAGCACACATATGTAGTGTGTTATCTGGAAATTGAATTTGAAAAAAAAACCATTTTATTTTCAGTGTTTTCGTCTTATAAAATTTGTAGACAGATACATACTCCTGGAATATCTCCAATCTCATCTGTTCGCGTTGGCACTGCACCGAGTTGCCACATATGTGATCTTTACTCCATACACATTGTTCCACCACTTGGTTTCTAAACGTGTCGAGTGAGCACAAATAAACTCGATAAGCAAACAAATATTTACTGTTTTATTTTAAGCTTTCCTCTTTATTTTCTTTCGTCGCGTCTGAATAAGGTTCTGAAACGTAGAGAAGGACATTTTTCTGTCTAGAAAGAGAAATCAACAAAAACCTAAAAAGTTTTATAACGCAACAAATACCGAGGCTTTAATGAAGTGTGTCCGCTCCTACCCACAAGCTGCGCTTTAAGAAGTACCAGGTGAAAGCAAGCTCTTTTTATAGCAACTAAAATAAAATCGCCACGCGTGAGTAAGGAGAGGTCCCAATGGATGCAACCACAACAATCGCACTGTAGATAGAACAAGCATCCTTATCTCGACATTGTAAAGCTCAAATTTATTTCTACGCCGCTGTCACAGTGAACAAAACAATGCCTGGTTTACGGATAGGATTGCAAACAGTTGCTGTGTCCAACGGTTATGATCCGTCGTTTCAGCAACACGCCAAATTTGGTCCCGTCATAAAAATAAAAAGTAAAGTAGTCTGGATAACACATGCTCTGAAGATCATCCGTACGACACGTACACAGCGGGTCTTGAATAATTTGACTTCATCGCTTGAGGAAAATGGAAAATAGTAACGTATTCGACACGGTCATATAACTTTTCCACACTAGAAACCAATATCAGTCACAAAACAATACGTAAAACAATAAACTCTCAAATAGTTAATGTACCAAGACGGACCGTGGGAGCCAATTAATTTTTGCTGAGACCTCAGTTTATGTTTTCCCGGATAAATAAGGAGATTTAGCAGCGACGCCCGGAGCCACCTCATAAAATGGTTTCCTCGTTACAAACCACGGCCGGTCCCCATACTAACGATTCTCGATAACGTTGGTCACTGTAACTTATTTATTTATGGTACATTCGGAAAGAAAACTTATATTAATAATCGGCTCAAATATATAAGTAATATATAAGTACTTTTTAATTGTAGATCAAAACTGTATGAATTGTTTTGTAAAGTATTAGTATTCAAACATTGGTGCATCACCAATTAATACCTGTATATATATTTTTATACATCATTGTTTTATGTGATCATAAATGTATTCTTGAGCTCACACTACTTATGATGGTGCATGAAATTGCACTGTATACCCAAGAGTCATTCGAATGCATTTTATTTTCGTGAAGTAAGCAAGACGGCCGGGCGATGACTAAATAATGACCAGGATAACGCAGTTTTATTGCCGGCTCCGTGTTGCGAATATATAAATGAACCCTCAAGGGAGTGTTAAAGACGCCGCCAAAGAACTCCTGTCGAAACAAGTCGGGCTCAGAGAAATGGCGCCGTAAACCACCCTATCCGCTGAGACGTCATTTTGCTCTTTGTACGAAACTGCTGTTTGGAACACAAAAAAATAATAAGAATACTATATTTCTACCGACAAGCCAATTTTCAGCGTCAGCCAACATTGTCAAAGTTTCTGAGTTGTTATTCTTGGCAATTTATGTTATTGGATTGACAATATAATAATATTAGCATCAATCATTATTTTCGAGGTTCTGGATAAGTGTCAGGAAACGTGATTACTGTTAAGAACAGTCCTTTGTACAGTCCTATTTCGTGTCATCTAAAACAGTAGGCTAGGTAGTTAAATTAGTGATCTAATTAGATGATCAAATAGTCCATTAATGCTTACACTAATTAATTGTTTATAAATGTGTAAAAGTAAAAGACAACCTTAAAAGATTAATTAATTACAAACTAAATAAATAACAGTCATAAGCTAGGGTATCCAAATACAAAGTAGTGTAGAGAATAACGAATAGCGAGACAGCAGAAATTAGTTTATTTTATGTATTTAATTATGCCAGTTTTGTGCACGACTCGAGTTCAAAATGTGATTTCACGGTGTTAAAATATTAAAACTTTAATTGTATTCCGGCGCCCGACTCCATAGCCGTAAAGAAGCAAGCGAGGCGCTCCGTTGATACACTATTAATGCAATTGTTCGAAAACAGCGCGGGGCAATAAAATTTAGCCTTCAGGTAGAATATTCCGCACCACTTCGCAGCCGTAGCCATAATTTTTCGCATTGCGGATTTCAGGTAAACGTATTTCATTACATTTTACGGTTTTACGACTAATGAGTTTGTTTTAGATATTCGAAAAGATAAAATGAATGAAATGAATGAATAAATGAAAACATTTTAAGTAACAGATGGCGTATAGACTACAAATAATAATGTAACACGATTCTCATTTTATTTACTAAATGTCTTTCTTATGATCATTTTATTTTGACTAATTAAACATAAGTCAAGGGTATTTAGTAATCCAAAAATAATATATTGAATGCTGAGTCTATTTAATTTTCTCAAATTTGCCTGTTATAGCAACAGTTCTGATATAAAAAAGATAGGTTATAAATAATATACCTTTACCGTGGGAAAGCCAAGCTTTGGCATGAATGGTCCGGCTCGATCGGAGTGATACCACGGCCTCACAGAAAATTGGTGTGAAAAAGTGCTTACGCTGTGTTTCGCCGAGTGATTGAGGATATCGGGGCCCATCCACCAATCCCCCCCTATGATGGCGCAGTTGAAACACATGCGAGTTCCAGATGTGGAGAGTCAGAATTCTTGATTGTTGGACTTTCTACTGCCTTCTCATCCGGACGGTTACCACGTATCCGTAGACGCTCCGCTTGGCTCCTCATACTATTTCCTTGTCCGGAGTACAATGCCTCTAATATGCTCTCCGTGATCGCGAGTTGCACGCAGCTGTCGTGTGCGGCACTACAAGTCAGCAGATTGGTATGGTATGGGAAGTGGTCCTTCTTTGCGTCCTACCCTTGCAGACAGGTATGCTTCTTGTTGGATAATACCAACACTGTCGCTCATTCTGTTGTTGAGGTTATGCTGCAAGGCATGGAACTTTTCATTCCATCCTTTGTGGTCTCCCATGGTGGCAAGTGTCGGCCCTGGTTTGGTCCATCATACAAAAATACCTCTTGCAGGAAACGGGAGGCTTACCAAGCCTGGTCTGACGCGGTCACGGTATGGGCTCAAAATATCAACGTGCTGAAAAAGGAGTACAACTTTGTTTTTGGGTCCTTCAAAAGGGACATTGCAAGGGCGAAGTTGGTGAGAGGCTTGAGCGTATTCATTCGGGAACTCGGGCGTTCTATCTCTTGCCAAGCCTATCGAATGGAATTTCTGTAAGCCATCCTTTCCACATCAACACAAAGGAAATAATTCGTTGGCCATAGACGCAAACGAGAAAGCTGACCTTTGATCGATGGAAGATGTAAGGATGATGAGGAACAGGGATCAGGCCTATACTGCGGTGCGAGTGCCGTATGCTAGATATCCAATATTCCACTAACGATCAGTACGTTTAGTACTTCTATCCTTTGATATACATAAGTCGAGTGTCCCTGATGGAATCCCTCCTATTGTGTTGAAGATGTGCACTCCAGAGTTGGCACCGGTTTTACGCGTCTTTTACGGCTCTCCTACTCCTCTAACACCCGACACCATAGAAGACAGCACAAATCGCTGGGCACAGGCGATTAGGGAACCACTAAGGGGGAAGCCTTGGCAGTTAGTTTGGACGTTGCAAAGGCCTGGTGAAAGGAAGGTCGGGTCTGGTACAAAGCGCTTCTTTGAAGCTCCCTTCCTATGGGCTTCCCAAGATACTATGTAAATGGATCATCAACTTTTAATCTGATAAAAGCTAAAAGGTCGTAGTCGACGGTAGGTACTCTGACTCCTTACCTGTGAATGCTGGTGTCCCGCAAAGAAGTGTGCTATCGCCTACTCTGTTCCTTCTCCATATCAATTACATATTGCAAATTAGCGGTTTTTATTGCCTGGGAGGAGACCCAAGCCCAGCAGTGAGACATTATGGGTTGTTGATGATGATTTCTATACGGATGATAGTGCGGGTGATGCTCTCTACACCGGCTGCGCTTATATTTCTCGGAGAAACCTCATTGAGAGTCGAAACAAACTTGTGTCTGAAATTGAGACCTCTTTAGAAAAGGTCTCAGATTGGGTAGACTTAATTTAGTCCAATTTAACTACATAAATACACTAATTTGCCCATTCATCGCAAAAAACTGCCGATGGTCGGATGTCCTCCTTTTGAAGGACCCCCTATCTGTCTCAGCCAGTATTGGAATACTTGGTGTCGACATATTGAGTGAAGTCCAGTTCCGTGGCCACTTGAAGGATATGGCCAAGTTAGCCTCGAAGAAGCTTAGCGTGCTCAACAGATCGAGACAGTATTTCACACCAGCACACCACTTTCAGCTTTATAAGGTGCAGGTTTAGCCTCATATGGAATACTGTTCTCGTCCTTCGTCGCATCTTCTACCGCCTTTACTATGGTGAGTGCCCCTAAGACTTGTTCGGACTGATTCCTGCCACCTTTTTCTGTCATCGTCCTACGCTACAGCAGTTCCATCCCCATCACTTGGCTGTCAGTTCACAACTGTGCATATTTCCAGGAACTCTCTGCCTGGAACAACAAAACTGAGGAATAAACTGTCGCCTGTGGTATTCCTGGACCAAAACGATCTTCAAACCTTCGAGAAAAGAGCGTACTTCTTCTTAAAATACCCGCAACGTACTTGTGACGCCATTAGTGTTGTGGGTGTCCATGGGCGGCAGTAACCACTTACCGTCAGGCGATACGTCTGCTAGTTTGACCCTATACAATGAAATAAAAAAAAATCTGCACTAATAAAGTTAACAACGCGTTTGGTATGTTTTATCCTTTTACTTATTACAATTTTATAATTTTTGATCTTTTACTGGAAAGCTACCGTGTTGTACTATAGTTCTTTAGAATGTCTGTACATAAGTATTGGAGTAGACGTGTTTGATTATACCCCTATTTCAGTACCAATTCATAGCAAAAAACAATAGTTAAAAACAATTCCTACCTGAACCGAAATTCCGATATGATACGGTTGTTTTACTGTCGTTATATTTTTTCTAATTTACCTAAATATTATTTTTAATTCACAGGTATTTAGAAACAAAGTCAGACAAGAAAATTAGCAACCTGAAACATGTTTTATATCTCATATCCGGTAAATAATAGCCTTTGTTCTTCCTCAAGAATCCAATACATAAACAAATATTTCAAACATCTAACTTACAACGCCATCTAGGTCCAAGCTAAGCAAAGCTCGTGTTTGTTATTACTAGACAAATGATATAAAAACACATATACTTGACTTTTTTGTAAATGCATACACATTATATATTAAAAACATTTAAGTTTTGTGGACCTATGTTTTAGATTAAGATTTAACTATTGTGAACAATAAAATTTAAATAATAAAAAAAAATCCGATACAAATATTTGTAGATCATACAAACATTTGGTCCGACCCGGGATTCAAACCCGAGACCTCAAGCACAGCAGTCGCTTACGCTAACACTACGCCAACGAGGAAGCTAAGTATTTTATTGTTTTATCTAAATTGGTTTAGCAGTTTAGCTGTGAAATCGTAATAGACAGACCGGCGAATTTCATTAGTGGAAGTATGGATATAGCAGAGCGTTTCTATGGCTTCTGTACTCATGGAGAAACATACATGAATTAATAAGTAGAAGGGAATAAACTCGTCTCTTACGAATATAATATAAGTATAGAAATATACTTCTCCTGAAGGTTATAGGTTTGAAGTTCGTATCTATCCAAAAATATAATCGGTGATAATTCAGTTTAAGTGGTTATAAATGTAATGTACCTTACTTGCACATATTTGAATAAACACATATGATCAAAATAGTACATTTATTATCTACTTTTTAATTTAATTTACAATGACTTCAATAACATTATTTACACTGGAAGATATACATTATTTATTGATGCAATAATACTTATATACAAGAAGATAATATTAAATAACAGTGTAACAATAGATTATATGTTCCGTAAAATAATGACTCAAATTACCATAAGAACGTAAAGCATAATACATTTTCAAATAATATTTTATCACAATCCGCGTACCTACCCATACATGTCGTAAAATTTCTATTGCGATGCTTTGGCCATATCTTATTTATATCTTGCAAGAGTTCGCTTACTTCACGGTTTCCAGTAAATCTCAAGTAAAACATTTCAAAGTTTTCATTTCTCTGTTCATATAATGTCTTTGAATTTAAACTGGCCTCTAAAATATTATTTATTAGTTTAAATTCTTCACATCAGTCTGAGAACGTAAAATAATTGTAATCTTAGGAATTATACTGTATAAGCTCTTCTCAAAATGTTCAAAAAGCAAAATCAATTTACAAGACTTGAACACACGTGATTTATTACACTTTTAATCCGAAAAAGGGATATTGCGAAAACGGTTTTGATCCAGTAGGTACTAATAATCAGTCAGACCAAACAAGTTTCTACAAACTTATAAGTCTCTTTTAACGTATAAATAGAAAATTCGTTTCAATGTTATAAAAAACTCGTCTAGTTTCATCATATTGTTGATTTGGTTCATTCATTTTAAATCACTACAAATCTTACAAAAATACTTTTGGTTATAAACATTTAACTATCTACATTAATTTTATATAACAAACAATTAAATTGTTTATTTAATCAGTCGACGACCACAAATCTATTTTAATATTTTTAATCTCTTCCTTTGTTCATTTTTGTTCCGGTACACTACATAATAAACACAGATACATTCAGCCACTATGTCATGTTGGTTATCTATATTCCATTACGGGAATGCGGTGCAAATCGTAATTCTCCGAATTTTAATACTCATTCGCAGTACCATGTTGTCCTTCGCACTTTCTTGTCAACTAGCCTTCTGACTTCGCCCGGCACCCCTCGTAATGAATTATCTGTAATGAATAAAGACATTTCAAAAGAAAATATAGTTTTTAACAATCTAAAACAAAAATTCGTACAGTGTTTACATTTATCAGACGTTGAAAAACAAATCCATTTAATACCATAGAGACTCCCACCAAAATAGAAAGCTTTCATAAAGTATACAGTACACCATGAAATGAGGAACACAAAAGAGGAAACTTATAGACCGCAATTCGTAATAGTTTTTATTTACGGGGGTCCCCTGACCACTGAGTACATATATTTCGGCTTGATAGCTGTCTATTATTATTATTAAAGAACTTAGAAAGAATATAAAAAAATGTCTTAAGCCCTAACTATGATGACTGGCTGCTTTTTTATGCTATTCTGTTTTGAAATCCTAGGATTTTTTAAATGTTGGATGTATTGTGTGCCGATTTCCCGAGGGTTCACTTTAATCATCTCAGAGTACAACAAAGAAAAACATTCCTTGATGAATATTAACTTTTAAAATTGAGTGTGTGTGGCTGAGGAAAGTTTGACATATAAGATTGACGTCATGTAATTTTATATATTGTATATCCTTAGCTTACACAAACGATGTTTTGTAGCTACATTTACGGTGATGTGGAAATTCTTAAAATAAAAATTTGTTGGATTGTTTTAGTAATACTCATACCTACACTTAATGCCAGGCAAAATAGAAAAAAGGCTTAGTGGTTCTCTATCAGTACAGTAGTTGCAATTCTTAAAATTTTAACAATTTTACTATCAATTTAAAAAAGCCTCGCTATCCTACACTTCAGATTAAGGCAACCATTATTCGTACAAATCATAAGTCACATAAGACATTACAATAATTTTATAGAATTCATTTTAGGTATACAAGAGTGCATAGAACCATTCCCGATGAAAAGACAAACTCTGATTATAAAGTTTTAACGACTCTTCTCTTCTCTCTAAGTATAGAAACACAACAAAGACCAGGATAATTTTAGATCTGACCTTTAAAAGGGTAGAAACACTAAACCAGTTCATCCGCAGAAGTAGTCTGAAATTCAAAAAGTTTGAGGTTTCATCCACCTGCTACATAATAATTGTAGTGTACTAAAATGTTTAGCATACGTGAGTTGAGTACCGTATAAATTCTTTTACGAAGTTACCAATATCACATCAGTAATATTGATATATTACTGATGTGATATTGGTAACTTTTTATTTTGAAGCAGGCTATGATTAGCCTGCTTCAAAATAAAAACTAAACGTAGACTAGAGATTACATTAATTCAAAAATAATGGATTGACTTCCTTTTTATTTCGCTTAATTTCAACGAAGAATGTAACTTGAACTGACTTTCCAGAAGCAAGACAGTTCCACAAATATGCTGGAAGCTCTTTATAGCAGTAGTATTGATTGAATTTCCGTATGGCGAAAAAATAATCTCCGTATGTCTAAAAATATCCATCTTATAATATGCATCGATTACTTAATTATTATAGGTTTCTCGAACTAGTTTGTATAAGGATTTCCTTTATATGTAATAAATCGGAAGCCATCGTTGTTGTTTGTCGTTGTATTACATGCTTTGTTATAGAAATAAGTATGAACTGATTTGATGTGCTATAAATATTTTTAAATAGAACTTAAAAGTCTCCTTAAATTAATTCTGAATTTATTACACATATTTTATTGTATTACATAGAAAAATATGACGAAACTCGACCGGAGTGATACCACGGCCTCTCAAAAAACCGATGTGAAACAGCGCTTGCGTTGTATTTCACCCACACGTTGAAACACACAGTGAGGATACTAAAGGCGCATATCCCAAACCCTCCCCCGCCCCCCTTCCCATCCCCCAAAGGCCGGCATGCACTTGTGACGCCTCTGGTGTTGAGGGTGACACGTCACAACATCAGGAAATACGTCTACTCGTTTGTCCACTATTCCACAAAAAAAACTTTTAACTACTTTTACCTTCTAACAACTTATAAAATACAAGTTGTTATTAGTCAAAATATCTCTATCCGTAATTTTTTTTATATATAAAAGGAAATTAATATAACGACTTCACGTAAGTACAAATTGAAATAAATCTGAACTACCTTTTATATTACTATATACCAATAACTAATTACAATTCATGTCATAATTATTGAGAGCATATTAACGAAGGCGTAGACGTTGAGACAAAAATGTGACTCAAATAATTTGTACTAGATTGAAATATGGTACCAATCTGCCAGCCTAAACACAATTTTGGAGAACTTATTATTTCTATTGCGTCATGTCTTCACTTGTATGTAATTCTTAGCTTTTATGTAAAAAATCCATTTTTAGTAAAGTCTAACCGGTTTCACTTCTTTATGTAATTTATTATTATTGGCTTATTATATTTATTTTTAATTAAAAGTTAACACTAATATGTAATTCTTAACTTTTATGTAAAAAATTCATTTGTTATAAAGTCTAACCGATTTTACTTCTTTGTGTATTTTATAGACATGCACTACTGCAATTTATATACTGTCAACAACCAGTTAATTAATTTTTTTAGCTTGTACATAAAAAAAAGTTTGTTAATCAGGCCTATAAGTATTCATTAGCTACTTACCTATTCGTTAGTAAAATTAGAAGCAAGTAAAACACGATTAGATTTTAAATTGGTTTTAAATAACTTGTTATAAAAAGATTTGGTTTAGTGTTGGCTCAACTCAGAATATCATTCCTTTATGAAGAAAATCTCTTTTGAAAGGCATCAAGCATCATATATCTTATTCACCTATGCTAAACAATTCTATTACAAAATTTATCTGTACAAGACCATCATGAATTTAAGCAAAGACACAGAAAACGAAAGCTGAAATGTGTTATGTGCAAACGTAGTAAGCGTGCCTATACTGACCTACAAAGCAATTCATTGGTGCAAGTTCACGACAACGAAACCATCTAACGGACCTGTGACAGAGATGTTAATTGTGTGTGAGTGACAAACATTTGTATGTACGCCTTGTCATTGCCCATATATACAATTATAATATTGTAAACATTGTTTACGCAAAGTAGACCTTATTATGGTATAAATTAATTACTATAATAGATATAAATAAATGAATAAATAATAATAATTCATAATTCCTTTTCAGAAAACCGACTTCAAAAAGGACGAGGTTAACAATTCAACAGCGTTTTTTAATATTTGTTACTTCATAACTTTCGAATGGGTAACCCGATTTGGTGATTCTTTTTTATTTGAAAGCTGGTGCTTCGCGTTTGGACCCATTTTAACTTGGTCTAGTACTTGCAGTCGTTTTTTAAAATTTGTGATTGTTGTAGGACGGAACGCAACATCTCGTGCTGATTAAAGCAGCAAATAGGTGACCGAGAGTAGGGACTTCTGAGAGTTCAAATGACAGCCAGATCCTATTAAGGCAAATCACTGAGTTTGAAGTTTCTTCCGCAACCTCCTCGCTGAATCGGATCAGACACATGGTCCGGGTCAACATCGTTTATCAACTCTTTTCGTGACCAAAATAGCATAAAGGCCCGCCATCGATGTACCAATTCAACATGCCAATATTTCGAAAAATGTCACCTATTCGGGCGATAATGTGAAGGTATTTTATGTGATACATGTTACTTGATATTCTGACTTTAAACTTATCGACGAAACACGAAGTAAGGACGTTGGTTAATAATTTATATGTATTTAATATGTATAATATGCACATGTATAATATATACATAATATAAAATATAGTGTATATGGATTTCCAATAATATAGCTTTTAAAATCACTGACTTTAAGTCTGATAGCTGTATAAAAATAGTTAAGCATTCCGCAAAACTTTTTGTGTAATTTTACAAAGTCGAGACAACACTTAAATCAGTCTATATTTATGGTTACAATACCATTATCGATTTATTTCTCTCATAACACTTATATTAAAATCGCTTTCATTTTCTGATTTCAGATACCGGACCAGTATGTCCAGAGAGTGCTCGGGAGTAAGCCCCTTGTGGGTGGAATATACATGTGCACTCTAGTATATAAAATATTTAAAAATAGAATAGAGTGATGTTCTAATTCCAACCACACTGACATGAGTGTCCAGTGAGAGAACTGGGTAATTTATTTTATTTTTCCTCATTTCTTTTTTTATTCTTTTAAAAATACTATAAAAATAAATATTTTTCTGTTCTAGCGACAGGCAATGACAATTTTTATACTGCACTTTAAAAAATTATCATTATTGAAATTCTCTAATACATATTTAAATAACTTTTTATATAATTGAAATGATCATGTGGAATAGCGTTTATAAACAACGTAACTCGTTATTAACTTTGGTTAACAACATCCTTTCTGTTATCGAAACATGTTAGTGAATACAATAATAAATCTAGTACACACATTTAGTACTACTCGTTACTTAAGCTTTATTATTAACGTAGCGTGTATTATGCATGTGTATGTATAATAAATGAGGACTGGTTATAAGTACTATGAATTTTGCCTCCGTTTGCGTGTTTTAGTGCGGTAAGTCACACAAAAAGCAGTGCTATCAACAAAATACTTACATTTATCGTCATTTCTTTCAGACTCATTGGAATCTTCGCTGTTCATTGATACCATAGATATCCGTTTATTCCGCTGCTGCTGAAGTAGTTCTGAAAATTAACAACATTTGATTTAGTCTTTAAAAATATTCGTTGCGTTGCGTGTTTTATCAACATCTAGGAACGTCCTGTGAAATGGAACTAGTTTGCCCTAAGTCCTTAATTCCTTTCAATGATAATTTAATCTCTGAATCGTTCTCTTGCTTTTTTTTAAATCACTACTTTTAACAAGAAGGTGGAAAGAGTTTCAAACTTGTCGGTAAAACACTACTGTTTTACAGGAGGAAAAGGCCACGTATGAGCTCTTCGGCCACCCTTCTAAAATAGTATAATTACGAATTATTTCTATAGATATGTATGTCTCAATGTAAAAAGTCTGGTGAACGTAGTGAATAATCTAACAACCTTCGCTAACACTCGAAGAATCGTTATCTTTTATCCAAACGAAAGAACCGTTTGATAGAATATATTGATATAAGTATTTTATATTTTATCTCATTTATCTTCTTTGTATCCAGTCTTATATATTACACGTGTTATACACTTCATAAACTACACTTAATGTCTTTATTTTCGTTTTTACAATGATAAAAAAATATCATTCAACTAAATTATCTAAATAAAACTATTTCAGTTTTTTAATTGAATACATTCATTTTTTGCTTTAACATTGTTTGTTCGTATTTTAATAGATAGAAAAATTCATCATCATTCATCAGTTCATTGAACCACTAGCACTCGATTCTACAACTGGGTAATTTTCATCCATAATGCACTCCTACAATCAACTCAAATATAACATACAATTTGGACAGAAATTTTAGATGTAAATGCAATCTACACAAGTGAAACAGTTTTTATAGAAGTTCTCACGTGCCTTTCCTCTGGAAGAAAGCGTAAATTTTTGTTATACTTTTATTTCGGCTAACTTCTACATCTAGACTTCTGTATAGAAAAGAAGTTTAAGTTAAAAAAAGAATTAACAAAGGAGTAAGTAGATCCAAAAGCTCCAACAGTAATTAAAGACAACGCATTACTCAACTATATTCTAAGTAATGGTAGGATATATATAAATGTGATGCCATCTAATAATCTCACTTTTGGAGGTTTTGTACAATTAAATGAACTTCACTTTATTGCTTTTGAATACATTGCCTTTATAGAACACGACGCGTAAAAGTGATATGATGGAAAGGGCCAGAGTGATAAGTGAACACTTTCAATAAAATTTTTTATTTATTATTATATATTTATTGTGCTAACATTGACATTTACCTCAAAAAATGTTACAGAAAATGTATTAATCAAACTTGAGAAAAAGAAACACGAATAGAAGTACATGTTGTGCTAATTTCAGCGTAATGTAGTACCTAATGATGTTCTCCTAACCGATTACAGCCACGGCGGTCAATCTCAACGGAGACCAGCCAACTACGCAGGAGATATTATAGTACACCAGAGTATGCGCAAACACAGGTGCACACTATGTTCTTTCTCTCTCGCAATCCGATGGGACGATTTACCGACACGAACGGGGAGAGATCAGGCGCAGGACCGACAGCTTTACTTGCTCTCTGAGGCTTGGGAGTTCAGACCCCAACTTCCAAACTCCGAGCTGTTATTAAGTATTTCTATAATCAGAAAAACATAATAACAGTTTTGGGCCGACCCGGGATTCAAACCCGAGACCTCTCGATTGGCAGTCATACGTCAACCGAGGCCAAATAGACCAATGAGGCAGTTTATACCTAATATGTCACTGTTAATAACCGTGCGCATTATCACTGATGTAAGTATATATATTGATGTGTCAAATTTGTACTGTTTTCCTGAAGTACTGCATAACTATCCATCGTATCGAACCTGCAGCTTTATCGCTATTAATAATGTTATCTACAGTCAATTATTATCTATAATCATTTTACAAAGAGATTATGTTTATAACTTATTAGATTTATGTATGTATCATACTTATATTCAGACGTTTCACAATAAAAGAAAGCATTATTGTTTCATACATTTTTTTAACTTCGTAAATGTGGGTTTGCAATTAGAATTTACAGTTTTTATAAAAGAGGTGTCCGCTTTGAGTGTGTGAACTAAACGAATATTCAGGATGTTATAATATTTTGGGCTTATACATCCTCATGACAAATCTTAAAGCTCTTTTCCTAATTATTCATTTATCAGTCAGGCTTAATCCATGGAACAAACAATTAATCATTCAAATTACGACTTGCCCTGGAGATACCCACTACAGTAAAAAAATAATCTAATCAATACATTATTACGTTAATGATAATTATCAGTCAATTAAAATTAAATGACTTTTGAGTTCGATGAGGCTCAACTGGATCAAAATCTTCCACTACGAAGAAAATTGCAGAACTATTAATCTTATAAAATAATATTCCTGAACTGGTTCCTAAGGCGCATCGCCAATCATATCGCAAATCAACGCCTTCGCTACAACTGTTTTTCTACTACGCAGTATGAAACAGTCAATAAGCAACTAACATATCAACATCCTTACAAATTTCTAAAACATTTAGCTTTATTACATCTATAAGTATATACCAATATTCTCATCATTCAATAATTAAATATTTTAATTACAAACTAATATCACAGTCAATTTTCAATCAACTTATTAAAGGATAAAATTTTACGCAATATTTACATAATTAATAAATAAATACTAGTGGTCGCCCATAAGTATTTATTTGATATCATTACCATATATTTAATTAATTTTATTTTTATTTTGTTTTAGCTATCTAAACTCCTTCCCCATATAAACTTTAACTATACCAAACATACTCTTCCGTTCACATATTTTTTGTTAAAAGGGGTACAAAGTATTCGCTTCATGTATTAATATGTAGATGAAAGTTGGTTGGCTTTACATTTACCGACTAAACATAATTTCACAATTCGTCATACAGGACACAGTGGTATGTAAAATACTTTAGTTGAAAAACGCTATTCATCGTAGCACTATTATCTGTTTTAAGGCGCACCTGACTCCATTATGTTGATAACAGTCCTGATAAAGCTTATCACTCCAGCAACGCATTTAAAAAATATTCACAACAATGTCAACGATTTCTAAACCCACAATAGATACGATGACAATAACTAAGAACCATTAAAATTATGTATTTATCTCGAAATGTGGTTCATAAAGTATAAAAATCGTATTTATTTTCATATTTAGAGCGCGATTAATAGTTAATTAACAAGAATAATTTTAAATGTTCGAATATAATCGACGATCACTTTATTGTTTTTAAGAGCTATAATTGACACTGGTTGACAAATAGTGACGTCGCGTCTTACACAAACTGATGCCATGACACCACTCTCGCGAATTTTAAACTTAAAATTTTAATTGCAATTTTTTTCTACTAAACTTTTATTTTTTGTAGAAATAAAACTGTTTTTGACAATAGGAGATACTTTCGAATATCGTAAAGCACTTTTTAAATTTAGTCATCATACCTATTAAATAATATAATATAAGTTTGTAAAACATGGTGATATTCACTAAGAAAACAAATTTTATGGTAACTCGCATTAGTTATTGCTTGATGTTTCTCTTTTGTTCTTTTGTTCATTGAATATGGGGCAAACGAGCAGACCTATCGCCTGATGGTAAGCGATTACCGCCGCCCATGGACACCCATCACAAGTGCGTTGCTGGCCTTTTAAGTAGGCGTAAGCTCTTTCCATGAAGGTCGTTTTAGTCTGGGAATATCACAGGCAATATTTTTGTGGTTCTAGGCAGAAAGCTTCTAGAAAACCACACAGCTGTGAACTGCCAACCGTTTAAGTGATGGGGATAAAATTGCTGTCGCGTAGGACGATGGCGGAAAGTGGTGGCAGGAATCAGTCCGAACAATTCCTCGGAGCACTCCCCATAGTAAATGCGGTAGAAGATTCATAGCAAAGTCATATCTCTACGCAGCGAAAAAGAATCCATCAAATTGAAACTTCTTGGCAGTCGACGATTCGAGTTACTCTCCGTTGCATGCGACCCAGAGGGAGGAGCTGGTACGGGGGTGCCTCCACGCAAAGATGAGGACAGTATTCCATACGAGGCCAAACCTGCACCTTCTAAAGCAGAAGGAGGTAAGCTGGAGTGAAATACTGTCTCGATCTGTTGAGCACGCCAAGGTTTTTCGAGGCCAATTCGGCCTTATCCTTCAAATGACCACGGAAGTGAACTTCACTCAATATGTCGACATCAAGTATTCCAATGTTGGCTGAGGTAGATAAGGGCGTGCATTTTTAGCGGTCAACGCATAAATTTGTGTCTTTGTGGAGTTAAATGAACTAAATTAAGTCTACCCCAATCCAAGACCTTTTTCAATGAGTTAGATAGTTGCCGCAATAACTACAAGTACTAAGACAGAAAAACATATATTTAAGGGGGCTCCCGTACAACAAAAGTGATTTTTGGCTTGGATTTTCTCAATATTGATAACGGCAACAGGTAGATGCTTAAGTTGTATCCGACACGCACTTGGCCGATTTTATTTTATGAATAAAAAAAATGTACAATAAACTTTTATGCAATAAAACATTAAACGATTAGAATATGATCAACGTACACTATCACTAATATCTATCGACTATCTTTTATATTTTAGAAAAATTTCGTTTTCTATCAAGTAAAACACAACAGAATGAAGAATGTTAATAATTAGAGTAACGATTCTATTCGAGAAAAGAATGCTAGCAACTAACACTAAAAACTGAAATTCTATATCAGTTAAGAAATCGTAAGTGTTAAATTTGTGTAGTGTTATTAAAACAATACCGCTTAACATGCAAAAAGAAGGTAATTAATATAAAATAATGGTTTGACCTTGAATAAACATTTTTTTTTTTAAATCGTTTATTATAAACAAAATAATTCCTTGTCCAAGATCTTGATAGTACAAACTACATTCACGTATAATATTCTCGACGTTCAGATAATATTCACTCATCATCACCTTCCTAGCTTTTATATTTCCCAGGAATATTTGGGATCGGCTACTAGTTGAACCAGTTTTACCTGGCATCGGACTGCCGCAACCCTGAGGGCGAACTCAATTCGAAGGTTGAACTATTACAATTATATAAGTATATTTGAGAGCACTGACTTCCTAATTACGATTGCCATAGATGTTCATGAAAACCGGGACGGATTACTTAACGTGTTCTTTGAAGCACGTGGGTAATAAAATAGTATTCACTCAATTATGGGAAAATAAGCCTTACCAGAACGTAATCAAATGCTACTACATCAAAGTGTCGGGACACGCATGATTCACCGTTTCAATGTATGCATACTAACTCGAACAGGGTTCGATGGTATTTGCAATAGACAAAAGCCCATTGTACATTTGAGGAAATGGCATTTGTCGTTAAATAGCTTTGTGTAACAAATAAAAGCGCTACAAGAAAGATTTAAAAACTAGGTTATACTTATCGGTGTAATCTCAACAAAAATGTGGCATTATAACTACGACGGTTCAAAACGATCGTACTTTCATCTATCCATAAGAAAAGGTTTTTGAAGTTAGATAATGTGGCCACTCTTCAAAGAAGAATAAAGAATACGCAAATAAGAATCGTCGGAACGTGTTAAACGCAAGGAATAATATCGACTTAACGCTTAGTATCGTTTCTTCAAAACCAATTATCATAGCGATCATTCGGTTATAAATTTTATTTATAAAACAACCGCAGGGTAAAATAACAACGAGTTCCCACAGACGAGACGCAACATACAGTGCACATGCAACTCGACAACAACTGTCCAATAAAAAATTGTGTCGTCGACCCCGGGCCTTTTGCGTCACCCGATGATAAAGAACTTCGCTCCTTCCGTCCTCACGTATTGCATGAAGTACGGGTAGTCACCGGGAGCAGATGACGACCAATTAAAAAGTTTCTTCGCATTAACTATGCGGGAATTAGTTTGGTTCGGCGTGCGTGCCAGATGGACCGGACCAATTTCTTATTGAGAAATGGTCTCAAGTAAAGTCGATGTTCTACTGTTTATCTAAATGGTTAATCATACGATGTAAGCATCTTAATGTTATTGAGACATGATGCGTTCGGTTCAAGTTGCTTTTGAAAGGGTACTGAACTAATAAATATGTATGTGATTGGAGAACATTATTTTAATAACTGATTTACAAACTGCAATCTCTTAGATAAACACAATTGTTTTTCAAGAGAAAGATTTACTTCAGCACGTCGCAGTATTTAAAAAGTGACATAATTCCGTCACGCGACTGATGGACACGCTTTGTCTGTCACACCTTACTACGTTGCACAACGATAAACAGCACACTTATCTTTACACTTTACTATTGAATATGTTGTTTACAATTCCAATAATTTTATAAATTTGAGATGTATACACGTATATATCATACAGGTTGTAAAAACAAACGCTAAAGCAAATATGCGTGCACTTTGTGCAGGTAAACCTTAATTTACGAGTCAAAGATATAATATTTTAGAAGGCTCCCTGTGTCACTTTTAAGCTTTGCCCGTGCTATTAATTTCCAACCGTATAGCAAACAATATAACTATGCAAATATTAAGTTTTACTCTCTAACTGAAGTCTTCTATTAAGTGGGAACATAGCGCAGGGATACGGTCAACCAGGTACTTTTTGAATTAAGAATGGAATAATATAAAGCGTATCGAAAAAGTTATAATACATTTGTTTAATACCTTTTTTCTGCATTGCCTGTTCCCACAGTAGTGAAGTGATGTCTTCGACCCAGGTCTCCCTTATCGTTGTGTCAGAAGTCTCTAACTTGTAAGACTTAAGGTTTCTTTTCTTGTACCAAATTGTAAACTTATGATGGTCTTCTTCTTTCGCCGTTATACCTAAGTCATCCACCGCTATGTGGTCTTTATATACAAAGTACTCCACGGTGGGTTGCTGAAAACAATAAAATAAAAGTGTAAGCATTTAATGTGAAGTTGGAAATAATTTTAGGCTCCACATCGAATTTTAATCGTTCACCAGGTCTTGTTTTCTGTAACTACAGATCATGATTTGATATAAGTTAATCAGGCTTTAAGTTTTTGAAATATTTATACTCCCCTATCCTTTTGTTAAAATATCAACAAATTATACCTTCTAGCAAAGTCTTCTGCTCGGAAAAAAACAGTTTTTAATACAATTTGTTTGTAAAAGTTGCAACCCCAAATTGAACCAAGAGATGTATGGTCAACACTATCTTTTAAGAGGAATTTATAATTTTTGAAAAAAAAAAAGTTTTAATGAAGTCTTGCTCCTGGACATAAACTGAAGAACATGAATATTCCTATGGCTGATGACAACCGCACTACAAAGAGAAGAAGAACTTGACAACAATCCTATATCAACACAAACACTCCTTTCGTAGGAGAAGCCTATGTTCACCAGTGGACTGTTAAAAACTGTTCATGTGATGTGATAATATTATCTTGAACTAGTTAAAAAACTTCTCCATCAAAACCACTGGGTCAATACACCGACGAGGTCATGTGAATTGTTTAAACGGCACAAAGTAACAATTTTGCTACCAACTCGACTACTATAGGTAGTAGAAACAATAATAAGAACAAATATCTAAGTTATTTTGATGTTTAAAGTAACTTCCCACAATATTACGTATATCCTGAATCGCTTCACAGCTGAAACCGGCGGTGCGTGATGAATTAGTCGTTCCACAGTATTGGCAAGGTCATTTAACTCTCGCCGGTACCATCGCTATTGTGTACAAACTATCTACTGATTATATCTTCATAATTTGTATTTATATCTCTCTTTTTGTTTTCCAAAGCTTTGTTTTACTCCATAAGGCCGGTATTACTAGCTCAGAACATTGAAAAATGAGGAGATATTTGACTACCTCACTCATTCTGCTGTGTTACTCTGGGATGTTATATTTTAATCCGAAGTACATGCTGTATAGTAATTCTATTTTCGAATTGAAGATATGTGTGGGTAGCGAATGAGAGTGATAGAATACAGATAACAATATAGAAGACGACGCCAGTACGTCGCGTCTGAGTAATAAACACTCCGTAACTTCCGACGCAAAATATCTCATTACAATGCAAGCTAAGAGCATTAAGAGACATATAAGTGATAACACTCATGTTTAAAACAGTAAATACTGTTAAGATACTTATCGAAATATGATCATGATGATTAAAACTTGACTAAGTAGCAAGTTTCTGAGATTTTTCTCGCATTTGTTTTTGGATAGAGTAGATCTGAAATTGCTTCGAATAAAACCAACCCAAGAAATTTGAAATAATGAAACGATTGACTTACAAATAATATAATAATAATAATCTCAATTATCCCTCTCACACACGTTTATCTTATACCTAAACTAGTCAAAACTTGAAACCTCCACTTATACCAGACTGGTGATTAACAAATACATCATGAGCAGCCTACCGTAGTTCGCTGCTGGACATAGGTCTCTCCAATTGCACAAATATATTTTTATACAAATACATATCATAACTAAATTCCACTCATACAATAAAACAAATACTCATGCTAATCACACAATAGGGTAGATGACACCTTAATCAAATTAGTTACTTTTTATCATCTGTCAAAACAAAAAGTTTTTATGAAAAATTTACTTAATACAAACTTGTGACGTCACTGTTTTAGACTACTCAAATGAACAATATATATTTTAATATTTATTTGATTAAAATTTCGGAGATAATATGTAATATTCGTTTTACTGAAGGAACATCGGTATTAAATTACTATACCGTCATCTACCCTATTATATGATCTGAGTGGGAATCACACCCACGTGGGCTTAGCAGTGAACAGTGAAATGAGTTGTAATATATACGATACAATAGCTAGGGCTTATACTGTTTTTTACGTACTTCAAATAAATTACATTAAATAAAATGTATTTAATTCTACTCATACAATTTAATAATAATGTAATTTACTAGTTATATTTTATTATTATTACAGATAATATTGATAAATAATAATATTTAAGTGAATATTTCGGACATCTAACACACAACGACATCTAGTCCCAAACTAAGCAGTGCTTGTATAATAGGAACTAGACAACTGATATAATTACATATACACTTTTTATAAGTACATACATAAAATACATAGAAAACACCCAAACTTCGAAACAAATATTTGCAGATCATGCAAACATTTGATCCGACCCTGGAATCGAACCCGAGACCTCAAGCACAGCTGTCGCTTACGCTAGAACTTGCGCCAAAGATAGTATACTAGTAGTTTACAATAAGTATATGAACATTCCTTTGTCTTTAAAAAGAGAGAAAGATCATATTTCTGTAATTCTTATATTACTAGAGTTAATGCTACTAATTATATGTACTGCGAATCCTACATTTACTTAACCAAGTGGAGTGTTATTGTAAATTCAGCATGTGGACAACTAAGCTAACTAAAACCATGTGTGGAATGTAAAAATACAATTAATAATATAAAAAATAAAAAATACAAAAATTAATCACAATGGTAATGAATTTGCAAAAAAAAAACTCCATGAAGGTTTTAATTTTGCCTTGTACTGAGAACAGCTAATTAAAACAATTTGGTTTTATTCAGTTTCTAGTACTTTTAAAGTTAATATTTTTCAGAGAGACTGTCTTCTTCTTCAGTCAAATTCATTACCTTTAATCTAAGCGAAAAATATTATGAATGCTAAAAGCAAAAAGTTTTTAGCAGAATAGTCTTAAGTTCATCTGAAATTTGCTTCGTGAAGCCGACACTTGGGTAATCAACTTTCTTTTAAACATCATTCTTTGATTAGGCTTCACAAGAATCTGGTACTTGAAGTAATGAACAATAAATTTTCAACGATGATATTACGCAATTAAAGAGGAACGAAGGAAGCAGTTTAATTTTAGAAGATAATTAAGCGTATTGACTATTAAGCGTATTTTCTGGTATGTACTATTGAATGTTTATGTATTCACTGTAAACAATAGTCACTACCACATATACATACATGCATACCACATATACATGCACCCTTACAAACGAAGTCGAATGTATCACAGAATAAATACTGCATTCAAATAGAAAGATCAACGACACTTTTCTCACATTTATTCAGTCATTTACAAACACTTATTTGTATAACAATAAAAAGCCCCAACTGATAATAAATTACCATTAATTTCGTCATAAAATGGTATTTCGTTTCTTATCATACCAGCCAGTAGGCAGCGACTGGTATAATTATAATTATATTACATTACAATGATAAATTGTGACTCATTAAATGTGATTCATCATTGTGTTATCAATATCCTTACTACATAATATAATATTCTTTATTTGTAAATAAACTTGGATGAATAAAATTAATCTTGACCTTTGAGATGATTTCGAACAAATAAAGTTGTTTACGCTGTTAATTTAAACATAATACGTTAAAAACTGACGTACAATGACATAACATTCTGATAATTATATAAAAATATGCGATAGCCAAGAACTTAGTTAATTATGACAAAGTTAACATTGACTTAGGATGTACTAATTTGGGTAAATCCTGTATAGCACAATATTAAAAGTATTGGCATAAAATAATTATTTTTCTCTAAAAGAAGTACTGGAAGCGCTTCAATTTTTTTTTTGCTTTTCAATTAATGCATGCTCTGTGCTTTTCTCGGAGGAAAAAGCAACAACATCTATTATAACATATTTGTTCCGGCTGTAGTTGTACTATATATGCATATTTAATACATATTTATATAGAAATAAACGTCCTTTCCAAAGAGATGTCTATATACAGTAGTGTACTAGTAAAACTCTTTTATGAAGCATTTTCGAAATGTGTTCGTGTTATGAAAATACAATTACAAAAACAGACACTATGTGACTATAAATAAACGGTATTGCTACCATTTTTAGTTAGAGTTTTATTATGAGTATATTACTTCATATTTGTAAAATGTTAAATTATATTTAAATAACACGAAACTATAAAACAGAAAAAACATTTTTCTCCGTTTCTCTGGAATACGGAGTTTTACAAGAAATAATCAAAGCTAAAATCAAAGTTTGTTCTATTTGATTCCCTAGTTGTTAGTCTCACAATAATAAAAAAACATCCCGAGACCTAAGATTATTATGATTTATAATGACATATGTTGTATTTTTTGTGAATATTTTATCTCCTCATCTTACGATGTCATAAGGCTTCGGCTGGTATTCGATGTTTATAAATATAAATTACAATTAGTTGATCGAATGTGCAATAGGGTTACGAGATTTAACTTTGACTTCCATATTTAATTCATAGTAGAAATCGCTAAATACTAGACATAATGCTGCAAGTAATACCAACTCATAGTTCTAAGACCATTATGATTTCAACTAAAGTAAAAGGAAATACTTTAAATACTTTCGTATTGGACTAGTTTTTTGGCATGGTATGATTTCTATCTAGCTCTGACGTCATATTGCCAGAATCCTTACGAATCTTCTCAACAAACGAAATCACTAACTGAATTTAAAATGCATTTTGTTTCAAACTCATCTTTTCAAAAAACTTTGTGTCTCAGCGAGCTTTTCAATTCAATTTGATTGATTTTCAATAGTTTAAAATACTTATTGATTGAGTATAATTTATTATCCCTTTTAATTAAAGTATACTTATTACCTAAACGTTCACACTATATTCCAAACTAGTCGACTAGTACCCACTTCGTTGGGCGTTAACCGCCTGTTTATCTTAGACTTGATTTACAAATACTGTTATTTTAACTAAGTTCTTTGTTCAATAATAACAGAATTTGGCCTTTTTTATTTCTGAATAGTATCGCTTTTCAGGATCGGATCAGTGCTTTCGAAGATTATCCCTTAAAACCATACAAACAAAGTTAGAAACTTTACCTCTTTATAATATTAGTATAAATATAGTAAGTCAGACTATCTGTCGAATATGTAAAATTGTAAACCAGTTTTAATGAGGTTTTATATTAGTATAGTATATATATAAATGTATATGTAGTAGTATTAATATATTTGTAGTGACGGATTAAAAAGATGATTATAATTATGAAAAATATGGATTATCACCATCTAACTAAACTACGAAACGCAATTTTTTTTTTAGATGTAAATGGCAAACGAGCTGACGTATCTTTTGATGGTAAGCAATTACCGCCGCTCAATGACACCCGTAACACCGGAGGTGTCACAAGTGCGTTGCCGGCCTTTGGGGGACAGGGAGAGGGATAGGGGGAGGGGTTTGGGTATGGGCCTTATGCAACATCACTACAAAGAGAATGAAAACTTGAAACTAACCATAGACCAATCCGACAGGCCAGCGCGTGTAGTATAAAAGGCCAAAGCCTCGTTTCTAAAGAGTCTTAATTGCAACAGTGGTCTGTATAGGCAGTTGATTTGAGAAATAAGCCTTTGATTTACATCTATGCTATTTGTTTCATAGATGCACAATTTTTAAAACTCTTCATCAGTTCTTCAATTATTTCTTTATCTTCGAAAATAGAACAAAACATGTCAGGGTACAGGTATTCGTAACTTTCCTATAAAATTAATTGGGTTAATAGAACTCAACGTTTGGCCAATTTATACCTCAATATCGTTACTTGTTTAATATTTAAGTCTATCAACAACCAGAAATGTTTCCAAACATTATAAAGTTTTCCTTTTGTAAGAGTGTCAATCAATTGTCGGACGACTTTTCTAGTCAAAACATTGTTGGGAATTAGAATTTAATATTTAGGGCACTTAATTACGTAAGCCGCTATCAATCTTTTGCTTAATTTGCATTAATTAATTAATTTAGGACAATGTTTATACGATTTATATAAATGTTTAAGCATACTTGGCTTTTTCTACTAGGCAGTTTAGCATTTACAAAATGAATTATACATTTTATTGGTGTAATTATATGGCACGTAATTATTGACACTGCTTTAATCTATACAAAATTGTATTACGATCTAGTCTTATGTAGTCTGCCGTTTTACTCTGAGTTATCGCAGTTCCAACTTCTTTGAAACTCGCCTGCAGCAAATCTTTCATTATTTAAGTTTTGTAGAGACTAATATTACTCAGCATTTAGCAGACTTAACGCAAATTAAGTGTGGCTGAATATTGTTTTGAAATATGGACATTTATTTGACAGGGTTAGTATGAATGCAATATTCATTTACTGAACATTAGAAATGCACAGTTTCTCTTGTCTTAGACAATTCAATACGTGTCATTTAAATTTACTCGCATATTTAAAACTAATCATAACACTTTAAATGTGAAAAATATAACAAAGTTCACTATATAAGATCACCAATGTCCTAACTTAAAGAACAAAAACTCTCACAATATAATACAATAACATTTATTTTTTAATATTTATCACATACATTATTTGTTTCAATAGAGATTATTTAAACAACCATTTGTCCAACCACTGTTTTGAATTGGTTTTTTTAGTGTTACAAAGCATATGTTATAACATCAAGCCAAACACGAGTCTATGGTATTTTTTTTATATAGATCCTGTCAAAGTGACTCTAAGCATGAGTAGAATTCAAGAGAGGTCGTGACCATACGCACAATGCAATAAGTGACGCACAGTGTAACGGCCCAGTAAGATGCTTTTTCATGCCTTGCTTAATGGATTAAACAGGGATTTTTCCCCCTTTTGAGAGACGCAGACGAAGTTGCACATGTCAGCTAGTTGGTCATAAAAATACAAATGAATTTATGTCTATACTGACCTTTCGGTACACACTAGTGATGAGCACCAGCTTGTCGAAAAGAAATAGTCTCATCAGCTGTCGTCGTCTTCGTGCCGTGTCCATCGCGTAGAATTCATTCTGTCGCAGTAGTCGGCCCTGGTTTAGCAGGTTCAAATAAAGCTGCAACCATATCACATGATCAATAAAATCACATGTTCTTTTATTTTAGGATTTATCCTCTATTTTATGAATAAATAGACTTATGTTTCCAGTGGTTTATTGTTATAAAACTTATTATTTACTGAGACATATTAAAGGGAGGATTTAACAAACTGTTTTGGGAATTCAATCGGAGTAACTTATACTTGGTTAAACAAAGTTAAACTCATAGTTATGGGATTGATCTGACGTTTAATAACAGATATTAGGGCAGTGCTATAAAGAACACCATGTTCAATAAACAAGAAAGTTCCTTTCAGCAAGACTCGGCGCCGGGTCATTAAGCTCGATCCACCCAATCTTGGTTAGATATGAACGTTCTGAATTTCATCAGAGCTCAAGACTAGATTTTTATTACTATATTTTATTTTATTTATGCACTTTTGTACATCAGCGGAATTAATGCCCAGGGAATTTTCTACCACTCTGCTATTCTATATTAATTATACAATGTAATGATAGAGTATTAGATTAACGATATAGTTCTAATAGCGCAAACGCAAAAATCTATTCCATTTGAATTAATTTATGACCCATTTGTCGTATTTAACAATTATAACACTTTCCGTGGGGTGACATATTAAGAATACAAAGTGTACGACCCTCTTCATCCCGTGGATGTCGTAAGAGCGAATGGAACCATCCGTGTAGGACAACATCACGGCAAAAATAATGAAAACAGACTCGTCTAGTAGAGACCTGAGGGAGGCTTATGTTCAGCAGTGAAGTAAAAAGATGTTGATGATGATACTTGTATTGGTAGCTAAAAAATAGTTGATTCCCTTAACAAGATGATAAAAGTAAGGTAAGAATAAAAAACATTAAAAATAAGACTAATAACTTACATTGAAATGGACGTATAGACTTAACCTGATAACAATACGATATCTAATAATAGATTAAAGATATGAATAATATAATCAAAGTGACATTGGATAGTTGAATATTTCTTCTTTTAGAAAATAAAATCGAGAGTAAGTATTTATATTCTTTGTCAAATCAATGCGTAAAAACGTTCAGTAAAAATAAGATAAACATTTAAAATAAAAGATATCTTTTTAACCTTTCTGCTTAAATTTATAGCACAAAGGAATACCATTAATCCTAGGTGATTATTCGGTTTTCATGATTCTTTAAACCAAACATTTTTCTTATGTGTATAAATGAGAGCAATTGAGAAAAGGGAAAAAAAGTCCAATTGTTCTAAAGATTCAAAGTGGTCTAATGTCTATATTACAGATATATATGAAAAATAGTATATGTATGATAATACAAAACCTTTTTTTACTTAGTACTATATAATGAAATGATTCTTAACGTATCTGATTGACATTTTACTCACCGGACAGTCTGTAATATTTTCCAATGCCATTATTCCATCGACCGCTGTCAACACACCTTCAATCATAGTTTTCGCCAACTTCAAACTTTCCAATGGAGTTTCGTCGTTATCCGAGGGCTCGCCGTTGCTGCCACCCGTCTCGTCACTGTCTACGCTAAGCTTCGATATTCTCGAGTCAGACTCACATCTCTCGCTCTCATAATTCGTATAAGTTTTTACTAAATCAGCCAAAAATAGCTTATACCTTGGTATCCTTTGCACTGGTTCTAATAAATAACTTGAGAGATCTAATCGATCACCTAATTCTGATTGTATTTCCTGGAAAATTAAGAAGCATGTGAAATTCATTGGGAAATCGATTTAGTCGTATCGATCGGTACAATCGTTTGTGGTTATGTTTAGTAAACATTGCCTTTCACCGGCTTTCATGCGTAATTAAGGTCGAATGATATGTGATCGCAATCCAGTCATGGGATAACTGGAGCAGAATTACATCTGAGCAACTAGACTGAGAAGGCTCACATAAGGTAAATAGTACGCCACAATAATAATTATATTAATAAAATACACAACTTTCACTTTTTTAACGTCCGGACGTTATAACGATATTAAATTTATCAATATGTATTGTTTCAAGAATTGATATCATACGTCAGCCTCTATAGTTTTCTGGTAATTTTAATGTGGAATTTAAACTTTCGGGAATACCAAAATTTTTATAGGTGTTTTTGAAGGTGTTTTATAGGTGTAGAAATTTTCTAATGTTTCCTTTATGAAGGAAATATAGCGAAGGCTTCTTTCGTAGAATAAAAAGACCTAGGCCTTAAGACGTTGTTGATGCAAAATTGGGTTGAAAACGTCATTTAACTCCATTTCATTAACAGTATTGTGTTGTCCGAGGTTCATTAAATTCATCATTTTCATTGTATAATTAATACCTGGTTATATGCAACGGGATATAATTTTTTTTGTGTTTGGGTCGAGCATGTTTATGAATGTATAACGGTAGTAGCAACAGTTAAGCGGTTGTTTAACATCGCTGCCGTCCACCGTAAGCTAGCAGAAATGAGGAAACCATGATGGTCGTCAACGCAATCGCAATGCGTGCATGCGGCCAACCGATAATGTGACAATCAATTGATTTATTACGGTAATATAAAGCATAAAGTACTAATAACAGTATCATTTAGACTTCAATGACATACATCTAGAGCAGACCACAAAATCATATTTATGACCCCAGGTTCTCAATTAGAAATGAGCAAAATGTATGACTGGTACAAACACTTCTTTGAAGAGAAACCGCTTATCGCTTATTTCACAGGGAATGTATAAAATAAACCCTAATTATTTATTGACAGTATCGATAATTACCTCACCGTATCACGCAAAAATAGTAACATTTTATATCAAGGTTCTATTTTTCTTCATTGAACATTGAACTACAATACTTTTACCTCATCCTCTCAACCAAACAAACGTTTATTTATTCTATTGTTACTGACTTTAATTAATTAAAACTAACATCTCATTTTATTAATCCGTGTAAACTTTGCATTCTGTCTTAGTCTACCCAATATTACAAATACATATGAAACTGGTTTTGTAAGGTCTGTCGGTTTAAAAAGAAACTCCTAAAAAATAAAAAAGAACAAACTAATATGCCTATGAATGTATTCAAAACTGACGGTTAGTCTAGTGTTTTATGCCGTCGTTCTCCGCTTCCTACTGCGCCAAGTGTATGATCCACATATTATTGTTCCGAGTCTGGGTGTACTTTGTGTCCGTTTTATGTGTGTTTGTAAAGTTTCCGGCGATGTAGGGTGTATATTCCTAATGCGCGAGTTGTCTTATTAAATAAGGTAAGATAATATCTGTAACGCTGTTACCCTCCATGTCGCCGAGTTTATGATTACAATTCTTGATGATTCTTATTTTTAAAGAAAAAGCAATGAACTCGAGCCCTATTTATCTGTTCTCTTTAAGACGTAATACATGATAGTTTCAAATTCACCGGTAGAATCGTGTTTTATATCACAGTAAAGAGTATGTTCACCTCCTAACTACTATTACTGTTAAATATAATTAGTTTTGCTGTCAAATGATAATTTACCCTTTTGTCCAATTTCTAAATAAACTTGGTTTATAGATTGACGAGATGTTTTTTAGCCACCACCAATATATAAATAGTTCAGAATTCTAATGAGCGAGAAACTAAAAAACACAGCTTACCTGGAAGAATGGTTTATGTTCAAATACTAATTTTGTCGCTCTCTTATTGTTCCTAGAGTACATTACGTACAGGTTAAATCTTTTCTCCTGAAAAAAAAAACTTTAATGAGTCACACTATTACAATGACGTTTGTATTAAAATCAAACGATAACAGTCAATTGTCACGTAGGTTAGCCACTCAATGTTTGATTAATGCAGTTGTCGACATAACTCTTCAAATAAATCAAGTGATTTTCCTATACTTTCACCGAATAAAATAGAGTGTGGTAAAACTATCGAATAGTTGAGAGTTAATCTGGCGATAATTCGGTGAACTATGAAGAATTGTCAGACACGTTGATTGATACTACTCGTCCATTGAACTGAGAGCCGTTGTTAGTCAGTGTCCAAGCTTAAGCCGCTTGTATATCTCAAAAGCATGAATAATGACGATTTTGTTACTTCAGTAAAATAGTATTCATAGTCCATGACACAAATGTTTATAAAACGATTGCTTAACAATCGATCATTATACTATTTACTCCAGTTAAGAGTACCTAGACAAGGATGTCACGGCTATGGTTGTAATACTTACATCTTTCAATTCTATAAATTAAATTGAGAATCATGGACATACTTAACTGTAATAAGGTGAAATTATTACCACACTCATTATATAAAAAAATGAATAGAAAGCCTTTCACAAATTTAGTATTTAAGATAAAGCATATCCGTTTATAAAAATATTATTTTGTGTAGAATTTTAAACGTTTACTAATGTTTCTTGCATAATTATCAGATTCATACGTTTGCTTCGAGTGCGATCCCTGCACACTTCTGACCTTTCAGAGATCATGTGCGTTACTAGGTATTGATAACCACTTGATATAGTGGTCTAGGAATACAAAATTAGGAAAGCTGTACACTTGAGAGTTCTCCATAATTGTCTCGAAGATTTGTAGTCTGCTAAGCGGAAAGCGTCGCGAGTCGAGCGGTCTGGCAATATGTATGTGTGACTAATTTCATTCCGAATTTTATTTTATGGTTACGTAATTTTGTCGTCTTGTGTTAATACAGTTTCACTGTTGTAACCAATAGATTAATGAACATAGATTTAAAAGAAATCGTTTTTTTTTCAGACTTTAAATATCATAAATATGTTCATAAATTTAAGTGGAGACTTAAACATAACACAGATTAAGGTACTTACGAATTGTCTAAAACACTGCCCCAATTTTCTGAGATCATTTTCACAGTCTCTTAAGGCAGGCAGGAACTCTTCTGAATGAAACCTGTATATCCTTTCTATATTACCGAATATCTCTGGTTTAAGTCCTTGGAACGCCGCTGACAAGTCCGGTCGACTCATATGAGGTATGTAATCTTCAACCACATGCCTTAGACGGTCGACGTACACATTTTCTGTGTGTATTAATTCATTCACACGTTCTGTCAGTCGCCTGCAAAAAAAGTTTTAAATCAACATCTTCAAAGTATGGAGAGAGATATGAAGTATACAGAGTAACTTGCTTAGGAATACTTTTGCACTAAATCTGAGCATGTAATAATAATACCATAACCTAATAAAAATATATTTTAATGGCCTGGGATATCGTTGCAGACTAATTGATTGAACTAAGAATGTTTGTGAAATTATTTCCATTATCAGCCTGTCGCAGTCCACTGCTGGACATAGGCCTCTCCAATTTCACGCTACTTGGTTCGATTTTCGGAGATTATTTATATTATGTGAGATTATTTAATAGGATATTATTATATACTATAGTATGAACAGATTACAAACTATACTCATGACGTGGTAATGTAATTTCCTATGTATGTATATTTCATAATATGGTAATTTCCTGTGTCGATATTATCTTCATTATTAAGAGCTATTAATTGCCCACTACTGGTCATAAGCCATTCCTTCTAAAAGAAGTTATCGATAATATATTCGTCCAAAAAGCATATCGGAATGTTTTTTTTTAATTTATGTAAATCATTATCTTTCTAGCCTTTATTGTTACCAAGATTAATTGGAGTCGGCTACTACCTCTGTCTCTTAAATCGGTGAATATAAAAAGTAGGGAAGAGCTGATTTTGATCTTTAAACAACAGGACACGTTTTTTAAACCATAGACACTTCCGATCAACTAACTATCCAAAGAAAACAAAACGATGAATTCAATTTGCAGATATAATGTCTCATACAGACACTGTTAGACACGTTCAATTTAGAATGTGTAATTTATAATTTAGTTTCAAAAAAACAAATCTAAAATTGACAAGAAAAAGCTGAAAAACTAAAACCCGACTGCGTAAAAACTTTATTATCATATATCAATCAGCACATTATTATAAAACTATAGAAACCTATGTATTAAAATCGATTCAATAGCTTAGTAGGTACGGTGGGACATACAAACAATGAACAAAAAATAGGCACCTATGACAACAAAGTTAGGGAAATAAACGTTAAAGATACCAGGTAACTAATAATGCAGTCGTACATATTTCCTGAGTAAGGTACATATGTAAAACGTGCTTCTCGTACTGAATGCTTGTCCGAGATGAAGATACAAAAGTTGCTGTCCAAAGAATTCAGGAAATCGGACGGTAAGGTCAATATCAGGGTTATCAATCGAATAATAATATCTCACGTACTGGAGTTTATACAAATATAATATTTTTAAATCCGGTATTGTAGACATGTTATTAAAAGACACGATGCGAGTACAAATGTCTTACTACTTCAGTTGAAAGTTTGTAATCTAATAAATTATCGGGAAACCAAAGTTGAGAAAAAATATTCTGGAACCTAATTGGTCTGAGTGTAGACTAAATACGCTCCGAAACGGGATTGTCTTGGGAAACTATTTAACTTCAAAATCACGGCTTTAAATAATCCAATCGGTGTGTACAAATGTACAGTAAAAGTAAACCTCGCATTAAGAATATATTCCTGTGTCGGGGTAGACTTTACAAATATATTTTCATGAATCGGACACAAAGAACCCAGACTCAGTGCAACAATTTGTGGTACACACTATGTGTTATCCCAATTATCCCATGTACAGTTTAACTTGAGCGAAGAAAAAGGCGAACTTGGCATGAAACTAAAATGATTTTAGTAAATAATTTACTAATTAAAAATAATAACTGAATTAATAAACATATAAACTTTTGAATTACACAATTTATTTCACTTAAGGCTTGCCTTTTGATTAAAAGTATTTATTGCTGCTTCGGACTAACATGACAGGACGTCTTTAGTCCTGTATAAAAAAATTCTGTTCTGTCCTGCTCTATTAATTCGTACCTGATGGTAAGCGATTACCGCCGCCCATGGACACCCGCAACATCAGAGGCGTCACAAATGCGTTGCCGGCCTTTAGGGGATTGGGAGCGAGATGGGAGGAGGGGGATAGGGGGAGGCGTTGGGGTTTGTGCCTCCGGTGTCCTCACTCACACGGTGAAACACAGCGCAAGCACTATTTCACATCGGTTTTCTGTGAGGCCGTGGTATCACTCTAGTCGGGCCGGCCCATGCATACATGCCGAAGTGTGGCTCTCCCAATTAAAATTAAATTCTACAAAACTGAATGATATTTAGACACATATAATTGCAATATAATTTCACGATTTCGTTGTAAAGCCTTGAAGTTATCAACACAGAAAGGTTACTATATTAATTGGTTTAAGTTAGAAATTTTGCAATTTACATCGTAGTGCAATCACTAAGAATTTCATTTCTTTTTATTAACAGTCGCCGTTGATATAAAACATAATACATGAACCAGATTAACTCAAAACTTTATAAATTTTACATACATAATTTATAAAGACGTGACGGGCTATGCTTAAAATGAATAACAAAACATTTAATTGTGCATATGAAATGACAATTTAAAAGAAATGAGTTGTACCCCTTTCATGGACGTAAGAACTGTTATTGACCATACTTCAAAATATGTGACTAAAGTTCAGGTCGCTTAATTCTATAATTAAACTAGCATTCTAGATTTTCTAGATTTGCTTCTATTGGTCTAAGCGAAAAGTTAACTATCTTATTTTAGGTAGGCATTACACACACATTTAAGAAAACGTAAAAGCCGATTAGATTGTTTCGGATTTCATCGTGTGCAAGAAAGTGCCACGAAGAGAAGATAATTAATTATATAGGTATGTACTAGCTGACCCGGCAAACGTTGTTTTGCCATATATAATAGAAATTGTTTACGAGTGGGTCACCCTTATCATTTAGTTGGCAGATTGTCAGACCCGAAATGCACACTAAATTTCATAGAAATCGGTCCAGCGGTTTCGAAGGAGTTTGGTGACAAACACTGCGGCACGAAAATTTTATATATTAGATATTATAATAGACCAGCTGACCCGGCAAAAAATATTTTTTTTAAATATAAATTAATTCTAGTGAATATTTTAGTAAAAAAAGGCGTTGGTTGTAGAAAGGTCTAAATTTAAGGTTATAAATATTTATTTATGGTAATTATAAAAAAATATACAAAAATAGAATTCTTAAGAGGACCTGACTAATAAGTCAGGTATTTATTAAAATAAATATCTTAATTCTAATTTTTACACCAATATGTTATTACATAGACATATCATCATCATCATCAGCCTATCGCAGTCTACTGCTGGACATAGGCCTCTCCAACTTCACGCCACTTAGTTCGATCTATGGCTTCTCGCATCCAGCTCCTGCCTGCCGTCCTGCGCAAATCATCGCTCCACCTGGCCTGTGGACGTCCTACTCTACGTTTTCCGAGACGCGGTCTCCACTCAAGAACTCGTTTACCCCAACGGTTATCGGTTCTTCGGCAAATGTGGCCAGCCCACTGCCACTTGAGCTTGCTAATCCTGTGGGCTATGTCGATGACCCTGGTTCTTTGTCGAATCACCTCGTTTCTGATGCGATCCCTTAGAGAAACGCCGAGCATAGCCATGGAGAGCCATAGCACGCTGAGCGACTTTGAACTTATGGACCAGTCGAACCGTAAGTGTCCATGTTTCGGCTCCGTATATCATTAGTATGTCATTACATAGTCATAAAAATATTCAAAATTATAACTAAGAAATTTCCGAAAAAAAATCATGAAAAGCGGACAATCCATTTCGGAGGGATTTGACAATAAACACTGAACCACTAGATTTTTTCATAAGTACATTAGCAATAAAGTCTAGGAATAAATTAAGTAAATCTAAGGGGCTACAATATGTGTTCAGATATTAACATGATTATGTTCAAATGTTGTCCTGTCGTGGTACGAAAACTTGATGACAATTGAAATTAATTGGTTCATGATAAACATATATCTTCTTTAATCAACAAACGTATGTCTTACATTAAATAATATTGTATTTGTTATTATCCTACGTGATCTAAAGTTATAATTGTTATTGTGGTCGACACGACTCTGTGGACAGTAAAGGTTTTTATTTGACTCGCAGATTTGGCTTTTACAACGTTTGTGACTAACTTCACTAGAAATTTAGCGTTGGCATAAATAAAAAAATATAGATAGTATAGATATTAATAGAAATTGCGGCAAAGCTTCGGTGATTTTTAAAATTTAACGCCATTAATCGAATGTCAGATAGTATCAGTGGCATTGAAAATTTTTCATCAAGTTATTTAATTGTAAACCTCGTTTTTTGCATACCATGCAAAAAAATGTGTAGCTGTTGACAAATGCAGGGCAAGATAGCGGATTTCCAATCCTAATCTTAATTGAAACTTATTGTACAGACTACCTTAGCCACGCAACCTAATCTGCATTTTTGCAACATTTTTCATTTACACTCCGCTCATTTTCCTCTAACATGACGTTACGTATGATATACCTTATAGCATTCCTCAATAAGGCTAAGCTACCTAACACAGAAAGAATCTTTCAAATTGAACTAGTAGCTTCTAAGATTAGCGCAACCAAACAATCAATATCAATATAGATTTATTGGCTACCAGACCCACAAAACAGCAATATCAATACCGATGATAACTTCGTAAATGTTGCAAACATTAACGGTTATTAGATAATCAGGACAGGCATAGTAGTCTTTAGTCTATACAAATTAATAAAATTGGAGTGTATTTTTGTAATATTAATTTATTGATACTCGATTGATACCCATTATACTCGATAATATATCGACTGCCTCGGTGGTACAGTAGTAGCGTATGCGACTAATGTGCTTATAGTTGAGTACAAAATTTTTAATTCTAAAAACATATCCCTACCTATATTTTGCCGTTCTGGGACAAGCATTATTAATTATCTCACAAACATCCTTGTTATTCAATAAATTGTCAGAACACTTGAAATATTCAACGGACCTATAAAGCAAGATCGTAATTGTATTTCGTTCAATATTGCACTTTTGATATTAAAGACCAGTTTTATTCTTTGTATCACAGATATTTCATTTGGTTATTCTGTTTAATAACTTAAAAAAAAATACATTAAGAATCAAGGGCAACTGTAAACGTTTTAATTGGTCGCATTAATTACTAATTCACTGTACCAGAAGGTAAGGCTTATTCGTATTATTATGACAAGAACTGCCCTGGCATTTAGAATAGTTACTTTCGAAAACATCTAGAATTTATGACAGCTAGACGCTCAAACCACTTATCAAGCAAAATTCAAACTATGTGCCTATCTAAACTTTACTTTCAGGGAACAGCTCGGTCAACCATTATTTTTTTTGTATTTCTCCTCGAATAATCACCGATTCTTACATATACAGACTAGGTTGTCATGAACATCTATGGCAATCGTTATTAGACAAATACACTGAACACTAGCTTAAACTTCGAATTCAGTTCGCCCTCAGGGTTGAGAAGGCCCGATGCTATTCGCTCCGACGAAAACTGATATTCAGGTAAAACCAGTTGAACTAGGAGCCGACCCCTTGTCTTGGAAATAATAAAGGCTAGGAAGATGAATGAGATTTTTAATTTAACGGAGTAAAAGTCTAAGCAAGACTATGTCCACAAACGCACGAAAAATATTTCTAATTATTAAAAACTTTTCAAAAATAATTTGTTAACACACCATTAATATAATGTTTAATGTCACTTGAAGGCAGCTGGCCCGGACAGGACTACGTATAGATATGTACATCTGTATGTGCCAGATCGTATTCGCTGTGTTATATTTATGAAGTCAATAAAGGAACTAACCATTTGATGCATTGATTAAAGTAGGTAAATTAACAATTACATTTAACAACTGTCGACAGCATTAGTTTCTTCTTTCAGATGTAGCACATCAGTGTACATCAAGTATTATGTAGCACATAAGTGAACGGCACCACAGGAGATTTAGAATTCACTGTACAATGGTTCATTATCATTTCTAGTAGCTCCTTATAAAAGAAGGTGCAAATTTCGGACGTACCACATCTAAAGGAGTTTTTATTATCTCTGAAAGATCTTTCTTACGCCTTGCTACGACAACAGGTACATGCGCCATGCTAAACAATAATGTAGGTACTATCAAAAAAGGTATGCTACGGTGTAATAGGTTTGCGTTGGATCATTACTCGTCCAACAACAAATGTTATTGTTAAAAATGTTATTTGTTCTTATTACACATATCCTATTAATATTATAAACGCGAAAGTTTGTATGGATGAATATTTGTTACTCTTTCACCTTAAAACTACTGAATGGATTTGGATGAAACTTTAAAATATTTGCCGCGATAAATGACTTATACGCGGGCGGAGCCGCGGGAGAAAAACTTAACTTTAATGTGTTAGATTATTAAACATTTTAATCCACGAGGAAGTTTAAAAACTATAGATAAATATAGTTAAAACAAGAAAAAATTTAAAAAAAACTGTAATCTGAGTATATAATTTTTGATAAAATTTATATAGACTATATCAATCGGGGCATTATCACGTACCTATTGACATCACATTTATTAACATCGGTTCAGTGGTCCAAATCTATGACCCTTCCTTATGGCTCAGCCGTAGACGAGTTAAAACAGTTGTACCGTTAAACGCTAAAGCACCAAGAATGTTTTTCAAGGCTTCTTTATTTAATTTCGCCAAAAAAATATTTTTGTTATATAAATATATTTAACAAATATAAATCGGGGTGATTTTTTTCGTAATAAATAATTTTACTTTAAACAAAAAATATTACCTTGTTGAGCTATGAAATTAAATATGCAAGAGTATTTTTAATCGTGTTTTGTTGCTTTAAGATTAAATTTTGTTTCTTTTTTTTTCATTAAAATTTAACAGTATCTCATGTAACAGGAAGCCCTAACTTACAGTATGATTTTATGCTGGCTCTATTAAGGCTTAGACGTCATCTCGATACACATTGTATATGAAAGTCTGGTTTTTAAAACATTTTCTATCAGTAATCACGTTTAAATCAGTATGGTGACCGATAAAAAATACGAGAAGTCGCCACCCATTCATCCCGTGGAGACATCAATAAATCGATATGATCTGTATATCGATGAATGGGTAAAGAAGAACATTACGCAGGATAACAGCATAAGAGAAAGTAAACTTAAAACAAACTGTATACCAACCCGTCTGGGTAGCATAGTACAGTAGGCTGAATAAAAGCTTCTCTCTTAGGAGAAGTATAACTATTGGGCTACTCTTCATCTTCCTAGCTTTTATTATTCCCAAGATTTGGGGTTTGCTACTAATTCAACCGATTTTACCTGAGTATCAGTTTTTACACGGGGCGACTGGCATCGGACCTCCGCAACCCTGAGGGTGAACTGAACGATTGCCATAGATATTCATGACAACTGGGACCGACGGAGGAACGTGCTGTCCGAGGCAGGGGCTACTAAAAATTGGTAATGATTACCTACTTTTCTATCACTCGTGGCTCATAAAATGAAAGTACATTTAGTACCACCATTGTTTAATGACGTCGCTTGCCCCTCTTTTGGTAATGCGTCATCATCGCTTGTAGGTTAAACGACGTGACGTTCATAATAGATACACATAGGTATGTAAATCTTCTACATTTTTATCGTGTACCTACTTTAAGGTAAATGATAAAAATACATATTTTATTAGTAACCATTACATATTTTTATCTGTTGGCCATGTAAAGGATTAGATTATAATATTTCTAGATATTGTAAAACAACCTTGACGCTTTCCACAATTTAGGTAAATGTGGGCTGATCTATATAATGCGATAAGCATATTCCTATATATAAATATACACTAACGATCGTAAATACAAGAACAACCTTGGCATCTCAGCAGCGCGTGCGCATCTACACATATACAATATGTGACGTCACTAGAGCTACCTAATTAGACGCTGACCAATCTGTACTCTGTAAATCAGTGAGTCCCGTGTGTTAAAAATATTTATTCCATTCGTTGATGACTATTGAGCAAATCAACGCAAGAGCATTATGTAACAGTGACAATTCAATCATTTAATAAAATAAATACGACTATACATGCATGTAAGTAAATTACAATAGATTCAGCTAACAGTAATCAACTGTATTTCTATTATTAGCTGTAGAATATTAGATCGGTTTTTTTAGAAAAAAAACGAATATAACGTGATCATATATCACAACATGCTTTTTTCATGAATACAACTGAATTTAAAGATAAAAAAAAATTAAAGATCAGGGGAACCGCGACATCATTGCATAGACAAGCTTCGGGAATCATCAAATAAATAATATCAATTTTGCAAACCATAACGTATATACAAGTACAAAAGCTTTTTTAATGATTTTAGCATTATTCGCAAAGCTGGAATATTGCGTTTTGCAAAAATTTGAAGTCGGTGCTAGCAAAAGATCGTCAAGCACGCATAAGACACTATGATTATATGATTTTAAACAAGTGAAATGCCGAATTTTTTTTAAGTTTGTTACCCCAGAACTTTCGAATGGGTGAACCGATTTTAGTGATTTTTTTTATTTGAAAACTGATGTTCTCGTGTGTTCCCGTTTTAATTAGGTCCGGTTCTTGAAGTTAGTTTTTAGTTAAAATTTCACTTATTTATATGCTATCATTATCTCGTGATGTAGTTGACTGTGCCTGTATCGCACCTCCGCTCAAATAACATCACCAGGCAAAAAATCGAGGCGTTTAAAATTTATTCAACAACTCTGTTTCACTTTTCTAGTCTGTTTATAAAAATAACAAAACAGTTTTCAACACATTAGAAATTTGCTTGAAACTAACTAATCTTGTTACTCTTACAAACTGTCTCTGGCTAACTGTTCTAATGTTAAATGTATTTTATCGATAATTTGAATTTTAAGTTGTGTCGTTATGAGGTTGCGATATGCTCTGTGACCTTGATTTGTTTATTGCTTTAGCTAAAGAAGTCCGATTTTCTTGATTTTTAAAATGCTTACTCACTCACTTTTATTTGATAAATGAATTATCTAATCCTTACCAATCAACCACATTATCTTTTTAGATGTTACGATTGTCTGTACACTTAAATGAAACCGGGAAAATCCCGTAAGCCACTTACAAGTTCTGGTAGACAGGACAAATATAGGTACAAACAGAGTCTTAAAGAATCTCCGTTTGGATGTTTGTTATGTTCTGTTTGTATATAATTTACTAGTTATTATAGACAAATGTAAGCAACATCGAGGACTTTCAATTTTAACCAAAATTGATCGAATGTGAAAATTCCAAAACATCTAGTGGCCTAATGTTTATTTATTCTTGTCGTATTGTAGTAACAATATCTAGTAGAACTTACAACAATATTTTTACTAATAACGATTTCAACATGCCCACCTTCTTATGTAATTGTGGTACTGGCAATAATAACCAGCAGTTGCAGGTCTCCTGCCGTTACATACATATCACATACTATTAACTAATGACTTTAGTAATATCAGAAAAAATGAAAGTCCGAGCTACTTGAACGACAACACTCTATAAATAATACAGAATATTAAAAGCCCATGTTATTTATAAACTAATGAAAATTAGATAATTTGTTAGTATCTATTTTAATATATTCTGTAAAGCAGCTATTAGACTACTGTTATTACTACCACATCAGGCAAATCAGAGGTATGTAATACCTTTAAATAAGTGATCGCGTTACTTCCAAATATTTATTGCCATGAAACGCGTAAGTTTGAAAGTTATTACTGCGATGTAAATTTTGTTTTCTCAAAAACAAAACAATTATGAAGTGTGTTGTTAGTTAAAATGCATAGAAAAAATATCAATGTAAGCCAAATCATGTCTTGTAAATTTGCCAATGAATTAATCAAAATAATTTACAAATAATTGATTCACCTGATGATTTGTGGAAATTGGAATTTTCTACGGGCATTCGTTAGTCATAAAAGTTATTTTTTAAATACGTATTATATATTCCAAACGTTACAAAATTAATCAGCAACAGCCCTCAGATATTTTATTAAAATAAATACGAAAATATCTAATAATTTCAAACATAGGTAACAACTTTCACGTTTTGGTTTCACACAACGGTTAAATGGCAAAAAGAAAATACACGGGTTTTCCCTCCTGCTTAAATAATATTTACATATGTAATCAATGTAAGAGTATATTCGTATAAATAAATATTTCTATCCTTGTTCTAATCTCGAATCAGATAATTGGTTGTTTTTTTTGTTTACTGCTAACTGAAACTAAATAGGTTTTAAATTCTGTTGAATTTTATTTCATGTACATCACACGACATTTAAACAATTCTGAACTGGATTTTAGTTTTAATTGAACAGTGTAGTCGGTTTTAAAGGCAGATATTATATCTCTTACTTATTAAAAGAATACTCTAAACATAGTTAAATGAAACTAAAAAACACGCTTACAAAACCCAATTACAGACAAGTACTCAAATAAACATGCAATTGAAGATAATAAAATATTGTTAAAAAGAAATACCCGAAATTCAACTTTTACAAAATATAAACTTTTTTATTGATATATTATTTTACGAAATAATAAACTACAAATAATAAAAGAATAAAGAAATCAGACGGTGGTAATTACAGTGTTATCTTTATCAGAACTGACAAACGCTTTTAAATACTTCGCTTTACAAATAGATAGCTATCCATATTCGTCGTGAAGATAAACGACACAAAACACAATTAACTATTCTATCAATAAGAATAGGTACTTTAAATAATAGCCCTATATGTATGTTATTATCGTTGTCTTTATTGAATGTTCTACTTATATTAAAAACTTTCAAAACACGTACAATGTAACAATTCAGAGGCTAAGTGCGGAAACAGCCCAGGAGAACTAAACCTATATTAAACTTTATTAAAGAGTCATAGAATTTATAACATTAAAATCACCGCAAAGAGGAAAATTAACAAATAGTACACAAGAACTTAATACAAACAGCATCCAGCTCACTAAACCTACTATAATTTGTTATCTGTATGTTATTTTAGTTATACAGTTGTATTACATCTGATAACAGTTACAAAATCGATCTCATAGAAATACTCTTAGAATTAAAATCCTACCCATGTAGCATTACGGTGCTAAAAAACATATTATGGAGTAGGTGCCTATAATATGTTTATTTTAGATATAAACAGATTATCATGAGCGTCTAGGAAGTAATGTACTTATAAAAATGTACCAACAAATTCTAAACAACTAAATTTGAACCTCAAAATTAAGGTCGTAATGCAAGAACATTTTGTTCGAATACAACTTTCTGTATATCATTATATTTATACCTCATAAAACATGATTTTCTTTAAAATGTACTTATGTTCGGCAAATAAATCTAACGGGTCATCTGATGTTATGACCCCACCATGAAAACCTGCGATCTGTGAGTCACACGTTTGTTGCTACCTTTTGCATCTCTTGTAGAATGAGGAGGAAGGGTTTGGTTTAATGACAAGTACATAACTCTTTATGAATTTATAATTAAATAAATTGATTATGTCATTTGAACTTTTGCATTTGGAATGATTTAGGGAATAATTTTACATTCTAACTGTTTGTATTTTAAAATGTAGTGCTTAAACTTCTGATTCGATTTTGATGATTGAGGAGTCAATAAATTCGTAATAACGGCCTGGGTTATTTTGGTTACACAAATTTTATCAAAAGTTTTTAAACTTGTTCTTGTGAGTGAACGCGCTAAAGTCTGAACTAACTGTCGAGCTCTCGGATTTGTACAAATGTTTGACAAAAGGTTTAAGCTAATGACTAGACTACGCAATAACTATAGACGAGCCAGAGACCATGAATAATCCAAGGAATTGCAATATCTAGAAAAAGTAATGTAAACCGAATCTTTACTCAAATTGAGTAAGAAATTTAAAAATACAGTAAATAAATAGTATTTATTAGTTATTGTTATATAACTTTTATAAACGTTGATATAACATTCAACATTTAATGTTTCATTAGCTTATTAGTAAACATAAATTACTCGCCACGATAACTGTTGACGGACTGTTGAGCGGGGGGAATTTGTTATTTTGTGTCAATTTGTATTGGATTACTAACCTCATTGATATGAAGGATACAAACATACTAGATGCGCATATACATCTAAAACGAAATTACTAAGAGATACTTAACTTCTTTAAGAATCAAATACGTCTCATGAATTCGTTAATATTTAAGTACAAAATTATGTAGATACAGCTTAGATAATATTATGACCGCGAATTTTCACAATGACAGCCAGCAAAAACTTTTAATTCATAAACCAGAATTGCCCTTTTAATTAAGTACCTATGCAAATATACCGCAACATTTATTTTTAAAATAAAATGGATGTTCATATATTTTTATGTTATTTAGTCATCAAACCACCACAACAACACGACTAATGACTAGAGTCAGGTTCGACGTTATATCAATAGCTAAGAGCAAACTGTTTGATGTTTAATACCAAAATACTAATTGATAAACAGTCAATTACTCTGTATAATTCTAATTTCGTGAAATAAAGCTTAGTTATACACACATACGTTGACATTCTATAATAAAGTGATAATGTAATCAAGTAATACACAGAATTCATTTTATAAAACTGTACTACTATACACTACATTGTAAGGCACTTATGTATTGTTTCTAATTTCCCTAAAACATCCTTTAAATTAATCAGTCTTTGCATTCAGTGTGATCGACACGTAGTAATTAACATGGTTAGATACTCTTTCGCATTATTTCGATTAAGAAGATAGGTATTTCATGAAAAAACTTCTTTGATCAGGGACATCACCCTACTCGGCTTTGGGCAGTTACTTCATTGACGGAATCTAATAATCCTTGTTCAACTATTGATTTGTATGAGTTCGTTAATTTTAGCAATACTTATTTTTTAATTTTGTGACTTATTAAGTAACCACTCCTGGCCACAATTAAATAATTGGTTGTCTGGAAGAGATCGCCTATTGTATCATTTGCATATTTGTGACTCATCTTCTGTTTTAACTTTGTAATTTTGCATATATACAATAAAGATATATAAAAAAATAATAGAGTGAATCAGTAAGAGAATAAGTCTATGATCGAAATGTAAAATCACCAAGAAAGAGAATTATTATTATAAGAAGTCCTTTTACTCGACAATCATACCAAAAATCACTTTGAATAATTATGTGAAATAGTTCAAAATTGCAATATTGTAATGTGGTTATGAAATGACACTACTTTGTATCACATTAGATACTATATTTGAATTGACAATAAGGTGTCCAAATATTCCTCACGCAGTAACAGCTCTGCACGTCCTTGCCACCTACGTCAAGTGCGATTTAAATATGTTTACATATAATCATGTTTTTTGTTGTATGAACTATTGAACAAAATACTTGCGAATCACGTTTAAATATAGTCAGCATTGAAGATTGCTAACTTATCTATATATACATCCATAGTAAGCAATAGTAATAATTGTCTTCCACGATCTTTTAAGATACATTTTACTACAATCAAATAATCAATTACCTTTGCTTTATGACGTAGGTATTTCAGAATCACTGTACCCAGTTGTTTAAAACGCGAAAATATACCTAACGTACTAATTACTCTATTCTGTTGAATGTCAAATATTATGAATTTAAATATTATAGGATTCATGCACATTCATGCATACAGAAAACGTAGTTAAAATATTTATAGGTTATGTATATTACGTATTGAGAAACAGTTGTCTGTTGTAGTATACATTTTAGCTACCTGCCTGCTTATACGTACCTACCATATGAATAAACATCAAGGTGAAACCTCATACGGTAACAACATTCGCGCGTTTCTGTGCACTGACATTATAGATTTTTTTATATCTGAACGCTTAGGATAAGACCATAAATATATCAACTACCAATATAGGTAATTGATGTACTGAATCATGGATAAAATAAAACAAAGACCCGTTAGCAATACCTATAAGCACTCAAGTAATAAGATAACGTATCGCTTCGTGACAAAGCCGAGCTGCGATATCGCAAATATTTTTCTCGATATCTTGAATAAAATCAAGTGACCTCACCTGCGATATTTCTCCTTTTTCGATTCTATCGGTAGCAATACCGGTTCCGTGGACTTGGAAATACACCATTCGTTTACTGCACTCACAGTAAGAAACTCTGCGTCCGGCGCGTGGCACACCTCAGAGCCAAACTCGTCCGAAGACACAGTAATACTATCATATTTCTGATATGGAACCCCGTCGAATGATGATATTGATTTAATACTAACATTGTCATAATTAGCACGATCACCAAATTCATCTGAAGAGACAGACTCATTGTCTCCTTTATCACTCTGAACATCACTATCTTCTTCGTTTATTAAAGTGTCTGTAGAGTGATCATTCGACAAAGTTTCCACCGCGTTATCATCTTCATTGATGAAATACTCCTTCCCTTCACTAACATTATCACTATTTGAACGCGAATCTTCACTACTTTCGGTTTCTGATGAATCAGCAGAAGATTGTTGCGCCGGAATTTCTTCCTCAGTATCAGATGGGTCCGATCGTTTAAGTCTTAGTAACTTTTCTATATCTTTTTGTGTAACACCATAAGACCAATGTCTTTCGCCAGTATGAACTTGACTTCCCGCTGTAGATTTCTTTCTCATGACAGGTGGTTGTCGCAATCGCCTTGTGACTACGGGTGATGTAGATGGTGTAGCAAGAGAAAACCTCCTTTCTCTGAATGTTACAGTTTCCTCTGGAATAGGCGATGTGACCTCAGGTGAATAACTATCTCGAAACTCTAACGGAGGAGGTGGAGCGGGTCTATGAGGTACTAATAGGTCTATTCCTGACTTTCTGTCCGAAATAAAACCTGAAGAACTAGATTCAAAACTGTGTTCCGAAGCATTTGATAATATGGAATTTACTGAAACATTTGAATTTCTATCTTGTGACTTTGATACAGGATATAGATGTTGATAATGTGATTGAATAGGATTAACTACGCTTGTCAAACTTCCTAAGTTTGGATCTCTATACTTTGATAACGACTCTCTAGAATCACTGTGGTTATGAATATTAGTCTTTTCAAAGCGTAGAATCATATCTTTCACGCTAGCCCTCTCCTTCCTGATGATAACACCCTCTTCGTCGGAAACATTTCCGGAAGACAGGTGCAGCTCGTGGTCGAGTCTTGTGCAGAACTCCTCCTGTGTCATGGTGCAATGTTGGCAAACACACACTTAAACAAACGACCGCGAAAAATGGACAGGTTCATATCAAAAAGTACACAATGCGCACCGAGCGACACGCGCACGCCTGTGATAACAAAACACGACTGACGGGCAGCGCCCGCGCCACACCGCACACCGCTCTCGTGCAGCGGCACTGAATACCGCGTAGATTATAAAATGTAAACGGAACGTATAGCTCAACTTACTCTGGCTACATTGATTAGACAAAAATAATACGATAATAAATGCAAAGATAGTGTACGTTTGGCCCCATATTGATGCGCACAATTAAATTGCACAAGATAAAAAAATTGTCCTCATAGTTTCATATTGGCAAACCGACTCTTCGAACAGTAAAATTTATAGAATATCTTAAAAAATGGACTAATACGTGATCCTTCGGACTTTGGATATACCAGATGACCGAAGCTAAATATTTATTGATATCTTTATTAACACATATATGTTATACAAGTTGCACGGTTGCAAGGGTTGATGGGACGGGTATAAAGTTTTAAAGCATACGAAGACCGTGATCCACTAACTCATCAATTTATCTTAAACCTCCCTGCTGCTTGCAATGTTTTAAGAGACTAACGGGTAGATTCAAATGTTTGTGGACATCCAAATTACAAGTTCATCAGGAATGTGACCGTCCATCGATAATTTAACTATGACGTTAGATCTAATATTATTATTACTGATTTGAAATGTCGTTGTAGCTTTTTCTTAGTAATACCTTATCTATTTATTTCTTAATTGGTAAACACTGGTGCCCATGTCTTTTGTTTTACATTGCGCTATAGCGCGTTTATATATGTTATGATATATTATGATCCATAACATAATAAGTTGTCTATTTGGTTACACACTAAGTCTTTGCTGTGTTTAATTTGAATTTTTAGAAATCAAATTATTACAAAACACTGCAGTGAGTACTTTATAAATCCGTTGACTTATTTGTAATGGCATGGCGTCAAAACTTTCTATTTCTCACTTCTCATATCTTGATAGGAAACACTGGTTTGCCCATAGACCAATTAATTTTAAAATTCATTATGGTATGCATGCATTACCGTTTTAATTTTTTTTTAAATGTTCCTTTTTCATAAATAAATCAAAAATAGAAAATACCTACATATCACTTACTTTTTTACGTCTGTACGTCAGAAGTATTAGGTGTGTGAAATCTTAATGTATCTCGGAAACTGGGTGAAAGTTGAATTGCAAGAACCAATCACATTCGCTACTGGCCTATTGCATACTCTAAATATATTTAAGATTTAAAAAATGTTATTAACCTCTAGCCAGACTTAGACAACATAATAGGGCACCTAGTTAAAGTATAAATGACAAAAAGATTCATAAACACAAACAACAAAGCTTAAAACAGGAGAAATGGCATTTATTTTAGGTCAATATATAATTAATAACATCAAATTAAGTTACGTTCACTATTTTAATCTACTTCTAGTTTTCGGAAGGAACCCTCTATTCCAAAGAGAACGGAGGAATTCTTGGCAGTACCATCAGACCTCTTCGATTCGTCGGAGCGGGCTTCCTCTTGTTCTAGGAACCAGTTGCGGTAACTCTCTACTTTAGCTTTCCAGTGATCTGCGAAAATTGTATTAACGTTGAGTTTCTCTATTCGTCATTGTGTCAATGTATAAACTCAGATAAGTATTTCATATGCCATATAAATTTATGTCTTATTTGAATATTTATGCTAACAGACATAAAGTTGAAATTTAGCAGTCTTTTAAACAGATTTTTCACTACAATCCCATTTAATACACAGAATAATAAACTGTTTTATATCACATGTTTTTTAAACAAAACAAAAACAGATAGGTTCTTGGGACATAGTAATCCTTTTAATCTAATTGCCTATTTTACCTCACACTAACACAATTCTATTGATAAGAGTCCAAAAATCGACATCGACATTTCACATCGACATCTTTATCTTTCAGAGGAGCAGTGTGGTCCTCTAAAAGATGAAGAGGTGACCCTCTCATTTACCTGTCAGTTCTTGCACACTGCCATCACTGCCACCATATTCAATTGGAAGAATAGATTTAGGTATAGTCTTATACATGGCGTTGTAGTTTTTATTGTGTACTTTTATCTGTAATCAGATTAAAATTAAAGCTATAATTTTTTTATTAAAGATTAGTAGAAACCTGTATCTTATCCTTAACCAAAAAAACAGTTTTACTTATCAACACTTCTTAATTATTGTACCAAATCGACATTATACTCAGTGATTATTCGAAAATGCACCAAACTACGGTAAGCTTTTTTTAAATACATATTTTAAAATATGAACGATTTCAAGTGCAAAGAAATTCATTTGTCTTAGCACTATATCTATCCCTATACAAAGAAATAAAATTGGAATGTAAATTTATAATATTTAACTAACCGCTTTTTACTAAATGCATATGTTACATGGTACGGTTGCTACACAGTACATGTACAATTTTTGTCTGTCTATCTGTTTTTTCCGGCTAATATCTGGAATGTGTGGACCGATTTTCACGGGATTTTCACTGACAGATAGCTAATGATATAAGGAGTAACTTAGGCTAGTTCTTTTAGAGCTCTACCCTGTGGTGTTACCTGTTGTTATTATACCGCGGGTTCCACCGCGGGGTTTAGCTATTCTATAGTAATAGAAAAGATGAAGGTAGAAATTCCTCTTATCGTTTTTGATGGGGAGTTAGTGAGACGTAGAAATATAATTGTGTAAATTTTGACTTTTTTAATTTTATCGATCTGGCTTAACTTTCGAAATATTTTTTTATTATATTTGTGCATTTTTTTACCTTAGTGAAAGATGTTCATATTTAACTATTGCAAATAACAATTTCTTTTACGTGCGCATTTCTGGGATGCCTGACATATTTTGGATATCATGGGGAATCTATTTATCTTCGGTGTTAGATGATTTTTTGGTGTTATAGGCTGTTTTGGCATGACTGCAGCAGTTTTGATGAAGTAAGACGCGAGGGAGGAAGAAAAAATCTGCGTTTCTGTTGCGATGTGTATTGCAGAATTGTTTATAGTAGGCACTGCACTAGACTTTGAAGTGAATGCAACTTTGAACTGAACAGATCAATAATGCTTGAGTAATTTTATGTCTGGTCGCTAAGCGGAAGATAGTTCCTAGTCATAGTATCCGTTAAGCTTCAGGCGACGGCGTCATCTACATAAACACATAAAGAATAAATATGTCCTTACGCTTGTTATAACAAATATTTTAACTTTAAATCTCGGCAGTATTCTAGCTAAACGTGAGCTCTTACGTTTTTGAGAGCTACAGTATTTATTATGCCCTTTATATTTGCTCCGTGATTATGCGACATGAACATAATGAATTTCGTCATAATTACTTTATCTGCAATCATCACTTTTAAAGATACTGTAGAAAATATTTTACCTCAATTGAAGTCTTTTTATATATAACACACTCTGATATGAGCAGAACTTCTAGTTTATTGAAATAGCCTGATGGTAAGCGATTGCCGCCGCCCATGGACACCCACAACACCAGAAGCGTCACAAATGCGTTGCTCACGTTGGGGATGGAAAGGGGGATGAGAGGAAGGGTAGGATTATGGGCCTCCAGTATCCTCACTCACTCAGTGAAAAACAGCGCAGGCACTGTTTCACACCGGTTTTCTGTGAGACCGTGGTATCACTCCGGTCGAGCCGGCCCATGCATGCCGAAGTGTGGCTCTCCCACGGTAATATAATAAAAAAATATAAACATATATCTCGTTCACTATCTTGTAGCACAAAAAGATCATATCAACAAGATCATCTATAAATAAAGTAGGTTTCAACTTACTCTCTGTTTTAATTTCTCTCCTAAAAATGACTTGAAAATAATATAAGCTGTTTCGAATCCTGCTGGGGTGTTCAAGATGTGATTGCTTTTCACTCTCACTGGGAGGGCCTTCTCAAAGCAGTATATTGCCTTCTTAGCCAAAGCAGGTGTCCATTGACTCAGCACAGCAATTCCTACACCCTGTAAATCCACTATTACATCCTGAAAAATATAAAATTTTTGCTTTGCTTAATTGTAGTTTTGAAATTATTTTTTCTTATTCGGAATTAGATAGCTCAGGAGACAATATTGAAAAATGACACATAAGGTGACAGGCGCTTCAGATAGTGACAGTTCTTAGCTAGTCTAGCGTTTCTAACTTTTTTATGAATAAACTGTAGATTGTAACTTAACTCTCGATTTGAAACACCAGCCAAGCTACCCCAGTTTTAGAGACACACAAAAAATTAGCAATGACCTGCCTTGGAAGGCTTGAAATAAATGTTTAATTTTATAACTATATTTCTGCCGCCGTAGTGACTCTACTCTGTTTGATGAAAAGCATGAACAGAATCCGGGAGTAGTGGATATCATATTCTTTGCAAATGCAGCAATGCAACATGGTCGCCCACACTGTGGCGGTCTATATATCGTAGAAAGCACATTGATCTTACCTCACCAGAAACAGTGAAATTGTCATCTTCCAACATCAATATCTCCGTCACCATTAGAGAAACTTTAATTAAATCGGTTAAGTGATACTTCGAAGGATCAAAAACACCTAATCGCATTATATTTGTACGAGGAGAATCCACATTTGGGCAGTTTTTCAGTGGCAAGAAGGCTCTAAAAAAGGTAAATAAATACAGCTTTTATCAAATTGAGAAAATGTTGTCCTGTTCGTATTAAAGGTAAGTGAATAAAATAGTATTGGCTTGTATTGTTATTTGAGATAATACTTTTGAAATCCATTCATTATTGTTGGTTTTCAAAAATAGTTTATGGAATTTTGTTTCTACTACCTTTTATTCTTTGATAAGATTTGTGTAATTTTATGAATTAAATTTGGGAATAGAGGAGTCGCATACTCCTCTATCTATGAGCGTAAATATTGTATTCGTTACTTTAGTTTTTTTTTTCAGAAATTAATAACAACAAAAACAGATTTCTAGGAGATAACTTGTCTGGGCTTTGACATTTTTTTTTTAAAGGTTAGATAAAATCGTTCCAGGATAATGATGCATTACTATTTCTATTTTAATGTTCTTAGATTACTTGGTTTTAAAGAATCAACTGTAAATAACAATGTTAATTGCAGTCAAGAAAGGAAAAAATGATACATTTTTCATGTAAAAATATCAAATGTACATTTATAGGTAGGCAATAAATATGAATTACTCCAGTTTAAATCATTTACGGAGTACTTTGGAAATAAAGGCTGCTTAATGATTAATAAAATTAATGAATGGTCCTTTACCAATTACTTATAAGTATATAATAATGTTATGCTTCGTAATAAATTAATGCAATTTGTAAAAGAGGCAATTTAGTCATTAGGACAAACATTTCCAAAAGCACATTTTAATTGGAAGTGACCCTCGTTTCTGTCTCTTGACTCAGCCTTCTTTAGCATTAGACGTCGAGGCAAAACTATTGTCTTACCCAAGTTTCAGTATTTCTTGAATTGTAGGTCCATAGGGATCTCTGTTCTCGAAGAATTCGGGTACTATAGTTTTAAAAGTGTAATACATTTCCATTTTCTCTTTACATCTTTCGAGACTAAATTTGGAACCACGTAAAAATCCAACAAGCCATTGGTCCACTGTAAAATATAACAACATGTGGTTAAAAATAATACAATACTCTTGCTCTTGAATTTCAATTCATATTTATGTGTAACAAAAAGAAAGGAACATTTTGGAGGACGAAACGATACTTGTAATGCCACCTATCGCTAAGTGTAGTTACTAATTTCTTAAGAATATAATTGTACTTAGTGCATCCATTCAATTCAAAGTCGTGTTCGTTTTACTAAAACAAGTTCAGTAATATTCGTATAGATGGCGCTCTTATAATTTTTTGTTTAACCACTTTGCATAAAACTATTTAATATTACGAGAAGCAAAAACTTTGTACCCCTTTTTACGAAAATTACGCGGACGGCGGGGTATGAAATTTCGAACACTTATAGTTTATACAAGAAGTTTCTATATTTGTAGAAGCAGAATGTAGCAGAATTGCAGTTGTGTGCAGAATTTTGTTGCCATGATGAAATCTTTTAGAGGTATAAAAGCTTTAGACGAAAGAAACCTTAATAGTTCTAAATAAAAAATTTAAAGAATTATGTTCAACTTTTGACCTCTGGGCGACATGAAATAGGTACCTTTTTTATTAAAATTAGATTTACCGGCTTTCTTACCATAGTAATAATAATGTTTTAAAGGTCTAACTTAGTAAAAACCTGCAAAAAAAATGATTTTTACCATTTTTAATCAATTACAAAACACAAATACAAGACCTTTCGTCGTAGTCTGGAGGTCATTTCGCATTTAGTCTCTAATCAAAGCAGGAAACTGCTGCAGAAAATTTAAAGTAAAAATATTGTAACTTACATGGACGTACAGATTTTAAATGCGATTGTTTGTTGAGCCATTCATTAATAGCTGCGATATCAGATTCCACTCTTCTAGGATCCTCATTGATTTCTTTTTCAGCCTTCTTCACCAAAGCATCCGACAGCGGTCGCACTGTCATGTTTCAGCCAGTACTTCTGAAAATAACAAGGAAATGAAGTAACAAATATGTATTTATTCAAATATCCTTATAATCCAAAGTAAGAATTTTCGAAAGTTTGTGGTCAAATGAATGCATAGTTGAATTGCTCCAAAAAATAAGTATTTAAATTGTCATATTCTAAATATCAAGTTCCTCCTATTGATATTTACTCATAATAATAATTCTAGGAATTTCTGGAGGTCACCGATAGTGCAGAGGTGTGTAGAGATGACTGTACACCTCTACACACTTCTAGTTTTGTTTGCATAAACCTATTATTATGCAAACAAAACTAGGAAGTATAAGAAACTGACGGTTATTTCTAAGGTATCAAGGTCTTCGTGTCTTTCACTATCTGTGAAGCGTCTTCAGTCTCTATTCTTTGAATTAACATCTTTATTTTATAGATTTTATCAGCCAAGAATCAACATATACATTACTTAAACTTTTAACAGGCCCAAAATTGGTCCGTAGAAATCAAATTTAGCTTCAATGAGGTACCTACTAAAGGAAATAAATAAAAAAGCAAGGGTCCGTCTAAAACAAATACACGTTCTAAATGGGTAAATTACCGGTTTATTTAAACGGCTTATTCTTCATGAATTTCTCAAAAGACTTGGGTACAACCAACCGTTTTAATTTGAATTTAAAATACTTATGTAAGTAGAATCTTCTACCCTGAATTTTAATGAAAGAAAAATTAGGAAGCCAGTCTAAATTGTGTTATAAAAAGTCAGTTTCTTACCGAAGTGAATTTATTTACATTTTAATAGTAGCCCTAGGGGTTTTTAAACAAAGAAGGATAGCATTACAATTAATGTTACACAATAGTGTTTTATGATCGCCTAATTAGTGTTTTGATAATTACTTGATTATACCTTAACCTTGTTATAAACTTTTAAATCAAATTAGTTGTCCTTTGGAAAAGAACAATTGATATGGAATTTCTGTTCAGTTAAGAATCTATAGCTTCAATTATTTTATACTATCTCAATATTTTTGACGTGCCTATTGGCTTAATGCTTTGTGATCCTGACTTCTACTGGTATGTTTGATTCCCATCCAGGACAAATAATTGTGTGATGAGTATGATCATTTTTTTGTTTGGGTGCAAGTCATCTTTAATATGTACATATGTATTAATAAATGTAAAAGTATGTATGTTAGCAATTTATCTAAGTACAGACTACCTGGTTTGGGATCAGACAGCCGTGTGTAAGGTGTGTGAGGCTATTATTATTGTATTGTAATTGTGTAATTCTGTGACTGCTGTTAATTTTTGTATCATAAGCAGCTTGAAACGTTGAATAAACGGTTATTATAATATAACTTAATAAATCATAAATGTATTATTCTTAGGCTTTTAGGTTTATGTTAGGTTACCTGTGATTGCACACACACTTTTGCACCATAACATCTCCTACGTAGTCGGCTGGCCTCCATTGAGACTGGCCGCCGAGGCCGAAATCGGCTAGGAGAACATCATTCTTAAGTTTAGTGATAATTACCTAAATAACACAACATTTTGAAACTATTCCCAGCAATTCTACTGTAACTCCCGTATACCAAGATCTACAGCAGTGACCCACGAACACACCAACTTGTGACACACCGATTTTGAATACTAAAATATCTTTCGTATGTATGTAATAACAATCATTGAAGAAATTTGCCTCTCTTCTTCGTTTTACCTTCACACTTTAATATCTTTTACGCCAATAATTTTTCCCTTTGAAAATTCTATTACCACTGCCGGTGTAACCTTCGCTTAAGGTCGGAACGTGTCTGACATAATCGCATCAACATCACGTCATGTTTCATTAGTATAATTAAGTGCCTTCCAACATGCTTCTTGGCAGGTCCAAAAACTGTGATCACAGTTTGTATTCATTGCACACTAGTAAACAGTTTTGTATAAATTTTAATCGCCAGGATTAGATATCTAGTGACAACTGATATGGTCTTAGTTAAACATTTATAAATTCAGTTTTTACATTTTTAGCTTATTTTTTCGCATTTCGTTGATTTCGTAAAATTTAACTATATTTTTTCTTGAAAAAAACTAGTTGTGTATTATTGCAAATGATATATCAATATAACATTAATTGAAATCTATTTTAATGAAACTTCATTACGCGTATCGGGTCTCTGCAATGAACAAAAACAGTTTAAATTCGTAAACTATCTTTTAGTTTGTGTTCCTAATCTGAAGTGACAAATAGATGTCGTAATATCAGAAGCTATTGAACTGTAGGAGTCCCACAAACTTATCTTATCGGTTTCAATTCCAGTGATGCGTACACTAAGAACTTAACTTTGAAATGCAGTTTAATCAAAACAAATTTCATTTAAACAGGCACATATAAAAAAGTATTTTAAAAATAATATGTACACTTTTCGCGAATATTTATCACTATAAAGTTTAAGTGTTTTCCATCATTAAATATTAATGGTTGCATTTATTTAAACATAGGTTTTTCTGACAGAGAAAAAGCTACCTACGGTGCAACCCCTGCAATCAATGCCGGATGTCCAGAATTATCCGAATTATTTAATAGAAATAGAAAATTAATTATTTATTATTATATAGTAATTAAAAGAATAGTAGTGTAGTTCTAAAACTCTTCTCTTCCATACTTTCTACTTAAAATGTTTGCTTCAACCATGTTGCTTACTAATTATTCAACCTCGAGCCAATTTCCATTTAAAAGGAACAGTTTACTTATACTTCACTATATTATAAGATGAGAACAATTAATATTCAGACGGAACTTCTGATCAATCCATTGAGTTCGAAAATTCAGATAGATAGTCACTACCATTATCTTCGTCAATAGCTAATAAGCTACTTTATTTATTAGTTCTAATTCTTTGTAACTTAAATTTTATTTCGTTCATTTTGAGCAACGTTTAATTGTGCCTTAGTGATATTTGACTCAGTGACAAAAAATATCAGTAGACAGTGACACAGTCAGTAAAAACATCTAATGTCGTGACATAAGTTGATATTAAGAACTTTCCGCGTGTATAAGTTCATTAAAGCGACGACCATCTAGAACTACTCAAATCATCACCAGCGGTGCACCAAATCAGTTGTGATAGTTCCACAGATCTTGCATAGTTGGTTCCAATACCTCCAAACTCGTGCATTAATTCAATGCTATGAATTTACATCGCTGTAAAACTTTTCCCATTGCCAAGTTCTTTGAAATGTTGAGAATCAAAGTTAAATAAATGTTGTAACTTTATACTATGAACTGTACATTTCATTCAAACTAAACAAAACAGTAAACAAACTAAGCGTAAGCCTATTATAGCTTGTGTGAGTTTGTTCAACTGTTTTTTTTATGTTTATTGACAAATCAAGACATATTAGCCCATTTAATAATTTGAAGTAATTTCTTGTACAGATCTTGTGGTAACTGCCTCGTTATTAAGTTGATTGTTTAGTTTTAGTGCCTAAACTCAACTCCAGAACAGTTTTGCACTGCTTAAATTAAAGTTGGATTTGAGGGTCAACTCAATCAATTATTGTACACTACTTCTTACAAGGCATGTCTTATTTATTACTATATCCTGTCTCTATTTTTACAAGATACCAGAAATCGATACATATTACGAATTTGGGTATAGTTATCAATTTAGGTTAGTGGCCGAAGTGCATGATAAGCCCTGCAGACAGGTTCGATAAATATAAACCAGTAAAATAATAAAGTTATCTTTTAACACAGCGAACAAAGGCTATCGAACCATAAAGTTCCATGAATAATATCTTACTCAAATCTAGAAATTACAAATATGTTAAAACCTTCGGTTCTTACCAGTTGATATTTAAATTGTTTTCTTTATTTGAATTAATTATGTAACAAAAATCTATCATTTAAAGGGTACAGTCAAAGGTCTATTGGAGTGGTGACGCGTCACCATACTCAAGTGACTCTGCGACTCTCTCTAGCCCTCTGATTATCAAAGTAATTTGACACTTTCAAATCATTTCGATGTAAGCCCCAGGATTTAAAAAAGTTTTGTAAATGGTGTACATATATAAATTATATCAAAGATAATGGTTTACTCACGAGTGGATTTCGGGGATGCCCAGAAATTTTGGTTTAGACGGTTTTATTTGGTATGAAGCGTCCTTCTGTGACGGTGTTGGGCGTCACACTAATGAGCATCTCCGAAATATATACGGGAGTAAAACTGTGTATCTTTTATTAGCTGTGTTTATTTTGATTAAGGATCCAAATATCAAATAAAAGTGTATATATACACTATCTGTATACCTTCATACCACGTAAAAGTTTTTTTTAAGGAATATGAACAAGTTGCATAAATGCATATTTTTAAACGTAAACGCTGTAATAATATTCCTAATATTAGGCGTCATATGAAAACTCTTTAGAACGTCACTATTTTCGTGGCATGTGTGTACAAAGCGTGTTTCGGTTTCCAGGGGTATATCTATGCGCTTAAACATATATACATATATTAGATTGTTAATTTGGACCTCTAAGAAAACAATTATGAAATCTTCACATAGCTTCTTGTATCAGGGAATTTTATATAATGTGAATACAATGTAAAGACAAATTCTTGAAGTCGGTTAAAAACATATTTTGGTTTCCTTATCTCTCTTAAAGAAACCTCAGTAATTTTTTACTTGATTATTGCTAATATATAAGAGCAAGCTGGATTTTTATTTAATTTTTGAATGTATAATGCATGGAAAAACATATATAAAACGTAGTTACATACATATATGTTTTTCACTTGATACTGGCTATGCAAGGAAATGACAAGATATCAATAGATTTTATCATTTTATTCTTATCATTTCCTACTGTAAGTCATTATTCCTTCTATATTTGGATCAATAGATAAAATTTTATTGTGTTGTTGATGACTAACAGCTTTGTAGTTAGTATATTAATTTAATCACCAAGTGGTTTTAGAACCGGAACTTGTAAAGTTAAAATACTTTGTTGTATGTCGATGACTACAATTTTAGATGCAATTGTCAATTCATTATGTAATTGATTCCTTTAGCCGATTACTTCATTGTAGCAGATTTAATGTTTTAAAGCTTATTGGTGGTTTTCTATACTTAAACAGCAAACACGCTCTTAGCGTGTCGGATCCTTGGAACGGGTTTTCCCTTCGTCCGCTTTCATGGCCAGTCACAAGGAGGTGACGTAGTAATAAGTAGTAAGTAAAGTAGACTAGCGCTCAAGTTGTTGGGCGTGGCTGGGGCGCTGTTAATGCTGCTTTCCAACGGGTTGGACCCGAGCACCACCTGCAGAAGGTTGTATGGGGGATCGTGCGGTCGATGGCCCTGTATGGGGCCTCGATTTGGGCGGCCGTTCTACGGAAGCCGCAGAGGGTGATGGCCACGGAGGGTTACATATGTGGCGCAAGGAAGCACGGGCCCCCGGCGAGGGACTGACGCAGCGAGTTATCGAGCTGCCTCGGTAACAGCTACGCGAGGTCCTGGTGATGGAATGGCAGGACAGGCTTTCAATCCCTTCCGCCGGCCTCGTCACCATCGAGACCATCCGGCCACTGCTCGACCTGTGGCTCGGGAGAAGGCACGGCTCCCTTTCATTCCGTGTGACACAGATCCTCTTGAAGCATGGCTGCTTTGGGAGATTCCTGTGTCGCATAGGCAGGGAGCCGGACGCTCGGTGTCACCACTGCGTCGACTGTCGGGAGGATACGGCGTGGCATACGCTGACAGAGTGTGCTGCATGAGAGGGGCCGCGCCGTGCTCTCATCTCTTAGTAGGCACTGACCTCTGGCTGCCGGCCTTAGTTCGTTCTATGGTCGACGGCGAGGAGGCCTGGGACGCGGTAGGTCCTTCTGCGAAAACGTCATCCCGCAGAAGGCGCACCGTGCGTTGCAGAAGGGCATACACTGACCGCCATCGGCCCTCTACCTGGGATCTGGGGTGGCGGACTTGGGGATGTTCGTCACCCCACAACCAATCGGACCCGAGGTGGCGGCGGCGAAGTCTCGAGGGAGTCAAGCACCTCACTCCTCTTGCTGACCAGATGAACCGGCACCAGTTGGGGATTGCAGATGCCTTTTAAGTTCCCGTGATCCCTAACGTAGGTGAGAGACGGAACCGGGGGGGTTTAGTCAGTAATAGTCTGACAGACCCCTTCGCCCTCTCTTCAACCATGAGGATTAACCCCGTAAAAAAAGGTTCAGACTACCGTGTGTATGTAAAAAATATAGAAACTAAGTACTACTAGAAATTTGGTCAATACCACAGTCAAAACATTAAATAAGGGATCATTAATTATTTGGGTAATTTTAGTTGAATGATTAGTAGTAATTAGATATGATAAAAATTCCTAAAATTACCGATACTATATAAAATTATTCCGAGCCATACCTTCTTATTCCGAATAAATGAGGTATTGTGTCTAAATAAATGCCTCAAAGGAAATGTCTTTGTATTAAAAATATTGATAATGTCACATACCTGTTTAATAAAATGTAAAATAATTTTAATTCATAATAAAAACATATTATATACCAATTTAAATTTATTAATCTAGTCTATTTAAATTATTTGTAATAAACAAAAAATAGAAACTGTTTATTTTGATAGCTAACCCTTTAACAATTGTATATAAAATACATTTTGCTGAAAATTAAATTTGTTTTAAAAAAGTAATATGAAAAAGGTTGGTATTTTTAGAATATTATTGTTATATTACCTCTCTTCCTCTTCTTCTGAATTTCGTAACTAATTTCACAACACGCGTAAAACAATACACATAATTTAACGTATATTTACTTTTTAAACTTTCCTTAAGTCCAATATTTTTGTTCAATTAAAACACGTTCTTTTTAAAGAACAATTCCGAGTGTGATGGCCATGCAGCTACTCACTCACAAAAACACTGAATGACATTGAACGTTCTAGTTTTACTAACGACGTCACTTCGTTACAACACATGTAGAAGATAGCTACTTGCTTTTAAAATTTTCCTAGATAAACCTAACGTATTGAAACTAAACGCACACTAATCATAATACGGGTCACATAAAAAGTGTTATTTTTAAAGGTTCTGTTAGAAATAAGAAAGGCTACATATTAATACTACACTACTGCTTTGAGATTTCTTAACAAAGAACTGAATTATACGTGGGGACGTATGGCCTTAACCCTCTCCTGAGAGGAGACCCGAGCCCAGCAGTGGGACATTATGGGTTGTTGATGATGATTGATGATATATGGAGTGGTTGGCGCTCCTTTGGGAGGCCTTTATTCAACATAGGGCGGCGAAAGGCTAATGATTATATATATTAATAAGGAACATAGCTTGTACGCCCTATGAGCTACTTATTAAGCGTTAAATTTTCGAGAAATAAATATTAAAATACCCCGAAGGGCCATCACTTTACTTAGGCTCAAGTTAAGTAGTATGTCAGAATCATACCGATTACACACAGTGTTTTATCACACGTAAGTACAAAAGCAAAGTACTGGAAGGAAGACCCGAAAAACCATGGCGGACCTTGAACGCTGTAGAATACTACACTGTTGAGTTCAAAGAGCCCTGTCCTTCTCTGGGCTTAAAGAAGCGCGCGTCAAAACGCTTCACGCTACCGTCTCAGGTCTGTTCTTACTTGGGTAACAGTGGCACTGGTTGAAATTGGATACCGTTGTCAAAATAATCGTAAAACCAGCTTAAAAGAATTAAAATTATTGGATGTGTTTTTTTAAAGAATTTTAATTTATTAACTAAAATATAAAAGTAATTGTTCTGCTATTCCTACACTTTACATTAGAACAATCGAATTTGAAGTTACAAATTTAGTTATATTTCTTTTTGCCAAAGAGTATAGCCCTTGTATTCACGTTTATATTTTTGATCAGGTTTCACATAATTTGTTTCTCAAGAGAGCTACTACACGTTACAAATATATATATACTATAATATTAATCTATGTATGTATAATAAAATGAATCTCTATTTTCCTTGATCATGGAATCACACCTGAATTAGTTGTAATCAAAAAACAAGAAAGTTATAAAAATATTAGAAACAAATCCTGTGAACAAGGGAAATGAGGATTCTTCTACAAAAAGATACACATGCGAATTTAATCTTCATTTTTTAAACAAGATAACGTCTATCTGGCCAGCTATTATATATTAAACTTCATGTATCTAGATAAACAGTACATGTGAAAAAAACTGTTTTTGAGAATCTGTCAACAAGTCAATTATAGGTATGTTGGAAACGCAGTTGTGCCCTTAAATATTATAGGTCAGAAAAGTAAGCCTATCAACCCTATACCTCCGCAGAATCCTCAAATCCTTCGGCCACATTATGAGGAGAGAAGACATCAACTTCTAAAGACGAGTAATACCGAGAGAAAAAGAATTAGAGGCCGTAGCTCGCTGCGCTGGGCAGAAAAAGTTTACCCTACTCTCGACACTACTATACAGGCTGCCCTACGCACTGCTCAAAACAGGAACAGGTGGTGAGCTATTACTCGCAAAAGGAGATACGATCCTCAGAATTGAAGAAAACGATACAATGGGCAGGAGTTGAAACATTGAGAAATATTATACTTGTATTATGTAAAATACACCTAATAGTCCTTTAACTGATTGTTTATAGGTGTCTCCTAATGGGTCTCATATCAAACTAATTACTTTTTGGATCTAACCTTGTCTATAATGTTCAATGTAGGTAAATATCTTTCAATGTCATGTCGATAGCATTAATGAATAATGTTTAGGTGAAGAGCCTAATGTTGTTATCGCTTACTAGTGTAATGAAGTTTAAATAAATAAATACTTTGGACATCTAACACGCAACGCCATCTAGTCCCAATCAAAGCAGAGCTTGTTTTATGAGTACTAGACAACCGATATAAATACAAATAAGCTTTTTTTTGTAAATACGTACATATTATACATAAAAAACACCCAAATCCGAAACAAATGTTTGCAGATCATTCTAACATTTGGTCCGATCTGGGAATCGATCCCGAAACCTCAAGCGTAGCTTTAAAGCACTGTTACTGCTACACTCGTGTGTAGTTGTAAGTTGAACGGCTGAGGGTGCCTTTCGGAAAACGGCTTTCTCAAGTCGTAAAACTTTTTTACAAATAACTAAAACTCATAATTAAATACTGAAAAATAATAACATAAAATGCAGTTCATGCTCAGATTAATCACCAACGTTCAAAAATCAATTTCTAAAATATAGCTTTCTATGAACGATAACATATTTATCTATAGGTTAAATATTTAATATGAAACTAAATACTGTTAAATAACCTTGGCTATGATACGACTAAGATAGGTGATAACTGATAAGTTATTATAGTGTGCAGCTATTTTGTGTTATAAAATAGGCTGAAACTAAGACAATATTCATCATCATCATCAGCCAATCGCAGTCCACTGCTGGACATAGGCCTCTCCAATTTTATGCCACTTAGCTCTATCTATGGCTTCTCGCATCCAGCTCCTGCCAGCCGTCCCGCGCAAATCATCGCTCCACCTGGCCTGTGGACGTCCTACACTACGTTTGCCGAGACGCGGTCTCCACTCAAGAACCCGTTTACCCCAACGGTTATCGGTTCTTCGGCAAACGTGGCCAGCCCACTGCCACTTCAGCTTGCTAATCCTGGAGCCGAAACGTGGACACTTACGGTTCGACTGGTCCATAAGTTCAAAGTCGCTCAGCGTGCTATGGAGAGGGCCATGCTCGACGTTTCTCTAAGGAATCGCATCAGAAACGAGGTGGTCCGACAAAGAACCAGGGTCATCGACGTAGACAATATTATTTTTATTCAATGTTTAGCTTACTATTCAAGTGAACTTTGATGGAATAATTCCGACCTATCTCTCATTCATTTCAGTTATTATTTAAAAAACATGTATATAAAGTATTAAAAGTTGTTTCCACTAATTACGATTTTTGAGTTACATCTTTATTTTATCAAGCGTGCAATATAAACTTCAAATCTATTTTAACTGAAATGTTTTTCTTTTCAAATTTATTTTATATTTTCTTAGTTGTGATAGGATGAATACTTGTGATAGAATGGCGAATCTATTTGATTACACGCTTTTTCTGTTTCTAATTTTTCATAGATATTTTCACAGTTAAGTGGTTTCACAATGCTTTAAAAAGTAATAACCAACATTTTCCTGTTTGTTCCTGTTACCAACATGTGTACATACAGACTTGTCAAGAATTGAATGTCATAAAATACACAAAGAAGGTTGAACACAGTTGTAAAAGATAATACAAAACGTCAATGCTAAAGAGATATCAAGACATACTTTCTTATGTATTATCTATAACGTCATTACAGTATCTCTCGAATAGCTGCTTATAAAACCTTACAATGGCCGTTAATTCATCATTTTATCATTCGTCATTTTATACTTAATTGCTAGGAAGTTATACGTTAATTTGCATTTTCTTTTGTTTTCCAATGAATTTTATAAATTGCACATCAACCTATTTGTAATATGTGTTGATATTATGGAATAGCTAATGTTTATTTTAAGGTTTGAATAATATATATATATTCGGATTATGAGAGTGACAGAACAGAAAAAAACAGCTCCTGTGTTTGTGCTCACATTTGTGCACTATAATGTCTCCTGCGTAGTTGGCTGGTCTCCGTTGAGACTGGCCGCCTTGACCGTAATCGGCTATGAGAACGTTGTTATTATTATTATATGCAGAAAACATAGTTATGAATAAAAATATATTGAACACAAACAGTTTTAGTATTAAGCCGAGGTCATAAAAGTAAAATCCAAAAAAAAACGAATATTCTTATATTAATTATAAATAGGAATGAATATATTATGAACCAGCAGTAACTCAAGTTATTATTGCCATTGTCTATTTAAACACCTATTACTATAGCATAGACTAAAAAAATTTAACAGTTTGTTTCAATTTCCTTACAGCAAGAGATTAAGAGAATATTTTTTTTTAATTATCTAAGTCTACCCATGTTCACCTAGTTAATTATAAAGCTATCGTTGGCGATTTTAACAACCTTCAATAACCGGCAAATCCGGCCACAACAAGATTTTACTTTGACAACATAAAACTCTGCATGCAAAACCAGGTACAAGTAATAAGCATCGAAAATTTTTATCCAACAGGCAATTCGACAAGTACATTTTACCCGCGATTTTAATTTATTTCAGTTATTCTATTTATTAAGGATATACAATCTTCGTTTCGTACGGTAGGACCGTAATTATGCAGGAGCATAAGGAATAATTATGGAATATTAAATTGTGGTCGATTAGATGTTCAGGTGTGAAGGTGTAACAAGCAAGCACCCATTCGTATTTTCAATCTTGATAAGATACTTTTAATGACGTATGTCTAAAACACACATGATAATTTATTACTCTCGGCGTTTAAGATTTTAAAATATACGAATCGTGAACAGCAAACGTCATATAATCACATGTTAAGGTCGTTGACTGATTGCGGGTTACGTCAACAGCTAGAATCATTATTCTATATGAATTACGATACTATTTTTAAACGAATTCAAGTGTTATGTAGGTAAAATTGTAACAATAAAATATTGATATGTATTATTTCAAAATATTAAGTTCATTTGTTCATACCGAAAATCACGTGAAGCTCTTAAACGATCAGTAGGGATTTTATGTTAATAGATTGTTTTCAAGAATACTCTTTCTTACATCTTCAAGGTAGTAGAGCCACGCTGAGTTCAGTACGAACGGGCTGGTTTGTCCAGGGTGGTACTACCCTCGCACAGAAAATCAACTTAAAATGACAGCGTTCGTGCTGTCGTGTTTCATTGGTGAATGCGGCAACGGAGTCCTAATGATGCAGAAGTATCACTAGGCCGCCATGGTGTGGGTCGCCTTGCTGCATTGTTACATTTTCTGCATTCGCAATGAGTTTGGTGAACAATACTTTTGGATTCTGGTTATGCTTTTTCATCAGGCAGGCAAGAGTTTGGCAGGGCCATAAATTTAGAAAAAGAACGAATGATTTACCGCTAATAAAAATTGATATTTGTAACCTTTCTTTCTAAATACAAGTATATTCAGTAGTGAACTGTTAAAAATTGGTGATAATCTCGTCATTAATCCCAATTCATAAAAACGACAAGAGAAGTGAAGGTTGTCTTTTCTCTAACAAAAACTGAAAAGGGGGTATAATAATTACTTTTATGATAAAATAATTTTCTGAGGAAATTAAGAAAACATACAAATTTTAACCTAAATAAAAGACAAAACTGTACTTAAAATAAGACAAATCTGTTATTTTTTATTTAAATATTTTTATTACGCTGTAGTTACAAGTTATGATTTATTCCTAAATAAAATTAGTCTATAGCCAGTTGTCTAAAAGATCCTTCGGCCATGACGTTTTCAGTAACTGGAGGTCCAATACGTTTAGTTTCGTCAGTTCCCAGTCGTTCTTCTATTTTCATCCACGGCTGATATTCCTTTATCTTTGATACCCAGTATTCTAAAAATTAAATTCATTAGATTTTTAATCTATATCAAATAAATCAAGAGTAGGTATGCCGTAGGTATGTCAAACTTTATTTCAATACTTTCATATCTAGATGAAAAATTGTATATTCGCAGTGACTTATTTACTTAAAAAGCCACAAATATACAATTCTAGCTCGCGTCAAAAATAACGACTTCGGTAATCGGATTGTAACATTAAATCTAATAAGTATAAGTATTTCATAAAATCCTTATGTTTCTATAACTTATTTTTCATATAATGTCTATTGTACTTTACGTAATCTAAATATATGTCATTATTACGTTTATAATATTTCTTACACATTTCTTATCATTAAATTTATCTTTTCTTTAAAGCTACATGTTATACATTACAAAATAGATACTAAGTTCATAAATATTCTTGGTGAAATTATCAGAAATAGACGAGTTGTGTTCTGAATATCGTTTTAAAGATACTTACCAGTAATCTCCGCAAATGTTTTACCGTCCCCACCGTAATCTTTAGGAATGATTTCTGTTGGAAAGTGCTCCTTTAATCCTTCATAACTTTTATGGATTTTTAACTAGAAGTAAATAAAAGATGATGTTACCTCATTAGGTTATAGGAAATGATCATATTTTTATTTTTTAATATAATAAATAGTAATAAATATTTCCAATTCACAAATATTCACAACCCCGTCTAGTTCCAAGCTAAGCAGAGCTTGTGTTTTGGGTACTAGACAATTGATATAAATACATATATACTTTTTTTGTAAATACACACATATTATGCATAGAAAACACCGAAACTCTGAAATAAGTATTTGCAGATCATGCAAACATTTGGTCCGACCCAGGAATCAAACTCGAGACCTCGAGCACAGCAGCCGCATACGCTACCACTGCGCCATAAAGGCAGTCAATAAGTTTTTAACTCGCTTATATTGCCTTCAACTCTATATGTGTTGTGTGCTAAAATGTCTGAAATATATATCTATGTCTGAAAATATTTATATTTATTGTGTGAAAAAAAAATATTTATACAAAAATTGATATGAATCGGTAAATATTTACCCTTTGATTAGCTTTTTCATTTAGAAATCCAGAAACCAAAGTGAAGATCTTTTCGATGCCAGAAGGTAAGTTTATATGATGGCTACCTTTTAGTCGAAGCGGCATTGAGTCCTGGAATATGAAAATAACTATATCATAATTCCCGGTTTACACTTGTTAGCTGATAAATAAATATAATGGTCCTCTGTTAAAATATATTTGTTAAATAAAACTTTTCTATTGTATACCACATTATAATAATAGAAGAAATAATTAAGTAAAGGATGTTACATTCATATTATCGAGAAATAAAAGATTTTTCTATAATGGAATTGCTATTGTATAAACTTCAACACAATCTGATTTTGTTTTTTAAAAAAAATATGTATAGAAAACCTTGCTCTCAGTATCAAAAAATATATAAAATCCTTAGAAATTTAATTCAAGATATATCACATTAAAAATCTGCATTTAAACACAGTCACGTAATATCGACTTTGAATCATGACCCATCGTAAGCTTGCTTTCTTACACACAACAACAACAACAACCCATAATGGCCCACTGCTGGACTTTGGTCTTCTCTCAGGAGAGGGTTAATGCCATACGTCCCCACGCTGGCCAAGTGCGGGTTGAGGACTGATAAGACAACGTTGTGGCTACGTAATCTTGCCGTTGGATGTTTTTAAGCCGCCCGAAGGTCTCCAACTATGCCTCACGACTGTTTTCGTATTATAAAAACCGGGGCCTACTGCTTAACGTGACCTCCTAATCACGCAGACGCTCATTGTAACTTGACAGTAGCGGTCACCCATCCAGGTATTGACCGCGCTGTCATTGCTTACCTGCGGTGATTGTTTCTAATCACCAAGTGCAACTGGGCTATGAGCGCCTCTTCTTACGCACATTCAAATACTGTCAGATCGAAATTCGTATAATCATGCATTTCCATTGTAACGATCTTGTTACCTGTCATCTAATTTCACACATTATATGTTGCAGTATCTATCTTTGTTAAAAGCTTAATATACTAATTTTCAATATAAAATGGTTTTAAAAAAAAGCATTTGTTCTGAATTATAATTAATTCCAAGGAATATCGATCAAAACATGGTTATTTCTATTTTAGCTTATATAATATCTATTGCAGTAATGATAAAAGTAAAATTTGCATAGATCTCCGACCAGTATTGACGTAGCTTGCTTAATATTTAAAACCTCCTAAGAGCGGCATGCAAGTCTTTGTTGTTTTGATTGTTTCAAACGATTTATTGGCAAAGTGGCTCATGATTGATGTTTTTCGATACCTAAACTATCTTCTTGTTTACCTAAAGATTCAATTATATTGCGCCGATTGTAACCACATACTTTCTAATTAACTTTATACAATGTGTGTACTACACTGTGCCATGGGTTTGGTGCGGCACATTGTGATAGCAAAAATAGATAAAATTCATCATTAAGACCTGTTGTATAACGTGTCAAAATTTGGGGTTAATCGGTGCTGTTTTGTTTAGGACATACACAAAACAACTTTTTTATACTTATATAAAAGCTAAGATACAATCTTAAAAAGTGTAAGATATTAGATAAAAGTAAATACTTGAGCCACTGCAATCATTTTCTTCAACAACGGTGTAGCTTGGGCTAAGTGGTTCATTGTTGTACCTTCGTAATCAACGATGAGTATGATACCCAGCACTGAAGCGATATCGTCTTCAACTACCAGTATCTGAAATTTTTAATTAAAAATTAATCCCGCCATAATTTATACATAAAAATACAACATACAACCCTTCTTGTCTCCTACACTACACAAATATACATGTTTATATGTACAAATACAATACAGCCTATCTTAGTCCACTGCTGGATATAGGCCTCTCTAATGAAATACGAAAAATAATGGCGTGAAATTGAAGAGGCCTGATATATACAATCTACAATACAAATTATGTAGATATACAACTTCTTATAACACAAGTATGTCTTGATCCTCTAAGGGGTAAGGGGTATCCTTTGGTCCCTTAATCTTAGTAAAAGGAACATCTATCTACGTAATAGCTGTCTATATTTCTTAATACTATAAATAAATGGCATCTAGATACAAAACATAATATTTTACTTATCACATGTAAGTTCTTGTTAGGAATCGAACTCACGACCTCCGGCTTAGAAGTTGGGTTCGCTAATTCGGTGCGTACACCTTTTTTCCCCGTTCCGAAATCCCCTCGGACACCACCTCCTGGTGGTATGTCGGACGCGAACTGACCAAAACGGCTTGCCGTCTTTGGTACTAGGAGCAGGGGAACCAGGTACACCCTAGAAAGGATAACCCTGGAACCCCGACTTACCTCGGGCCACCAACGGTTAGGTGTCCACTGACACCTACAGTAATTTCCACACAGAACAAACAAACTTTGGTATTACTAATGTCAATGACCATTGCAGAATGTGTATTTTTAAGACCAATCTCACAAAAAAGTTACAGCTACTAACTTTTTAGTGAGATTGGTCTTTGGTAAGAATATTTAAATTCCGAATGTCATATTTATAAAAAAAAATACGAAAAAAAACAAATGCGTAATGCATTTGTTTTTAGCGGCAAAACTTTTGTCACTGTTTCTTGTCCCAGTTTGATCGAAAAATGTTATTTTATTTATAAAGTTGAGTTTTATATAAAACTGTTTATTTTCAAGATGTTGTGGCAGCTTGCAAGTGTACTTTTCAGCACGGAACTTCGGTAAGTTTGTTTGATTAAATTATAACTCATTTAATTGACTGAATATTGATTATTTTATATATAGTTACTGAAAATGTATATGACAAAAATATATTTGAACTCTGGTTGAGTTCAAATAAAATTTCCATAAACATTTTTGAAACGCATTGGTGAGATTCCTAATTATCAATCATTGGGTAGAACACGATTACCGGAGCAACACATCTATTTATAAAATAAAAATGATAAGAATGGCTTTGTTAGCAGTTATTATACCACTCTATATTTATTTATTTACTTTAATTAAAGAGTTTGAAGAAGTAACATAAATAAGACTATAAAGTTACCCATTTGTTAGGCAATCATAGTTGAATTATACTGGCCGTAACCGCATTTAAAATATTAATTTACTAGCTTTTTCCCGCGGCTCCGCCCGCGTATTGCCACATTCAAAAGATCTCCATTGTAAATTGCATCGAATACGATTCAGCGGTTTAGCTGAGGAAATATATCAGATAGACAGTTATACAGACACACAGAGTTACTTTTGAAATTACAAAATTAGTGTGGTTTATAATTTATCATTACCTGTACTAAATAATGCAACATACACATGACGTCAGCGATGCTCTGCGTAGCAATGTTGTATAAGCCACCCCTAATGACAACAACCCGTGGCATCAGTTTGTCCTTCGGTTTTGGTAGTATTAAACATGTTCTAGAAAATTAAAAATATTTTTTCTTACTATGAATAAAACTCCAAGCAGAACTATTTCAAACTTATTAAACTTACGTGAAATATGTGTAGAAAAAACAAATTATTGACAATATTCAGCAACTATTTCACACTGTCTCTATTATATTTTTTCATAATATTTAAGAATAGTTAAAAGAAATTTAGTTATTATTTATAGTTGTATTAACTATAAAGTAGACCAAAACCTAATTTCTGAGAATATTTATTTAACCGATAACAATAGTAATACATTAGACATAATACACATACCTCACTTTAAATTCATCATCATCATCAACAGTCTTTAATAGTCTACTGCTAGACATAGGCAAGAAAAAAGAGGTTTAGCCTACAACACCTCACTGGGCAGACGGATTGTATAGGGTTTATTGGTTTTTGGGAGGGGTCTGGATGTCGTAAGAAAGCGGTTCCCGAATCCCTCCCGTTTGAGGCGCAGAGTGGCTTCCATAGGTAAAAAAAAAGGTTTCTTAGTTTTCCTTCTCACTGCAGTGATGTTGTCCTGCGTAGTTTAGCTCTCTTAGTCGCCTCTTACGACACTAATGCGATCAGTAGAGGTGGTCACACTCTGGGTTCTTAGTCTGTCACCACACGGACATAACACACTTTAAATTAAATATTAAATTTAATTACATATATACTGATACGAATTCCGAGTCTGTTTAAGTTTTTTAAAGCAGTCATATGGGCTTTTACTATTTATTCCACTGACTTAACGTATTTTATAATAAGAATAGAATTCATTATTCCTTCATATCAATAAACATAATCTTCTCAGAGGAAGTTGAACAGAGATTCAGTCACATGACAACTTTTTTTTAGTTACATTAATCCTAACAATCATGAACTTATGATATGAATATGATATTAAGAACATTGTAAGCATAGCTAATATCTGGTGAGATATCAATGTAGGTAGGTACATACGTTAAAAAACATAGGCACTGGGGAACATGGAACCTGGTCCTATTGTTAGTCGGCTTATAGTAATATTTCTAGAGTTTAGAATGCCGTCTTACATTTACAGCTTTTTAACATCAGCGTAGATTAACATTACGAAATAAGAATAAATATTTATTAGTCATAAACGACCTACATGACATTACCATTACCATATATATATATATGGTAATCTTACCCTTGTTTAAAGAAGTCTATAAATTTCAGATCTGTAGGTTTAATCCTCAACGTAATGTCTGGAGCTGTGCTTCTCAAAGTGTAATATAAATCAATTTTTTTCTTAACCCGTTCTAGACTGAATTTACATCCTCTTAATAATGCAATCAGCCATTGATCATCTGCAAAACAGTAAAGAAAACTTAAGAAACACCAAAATATAAGTATCAGTTTTAGTTGTGTCCATTTTGAAGAATTAACACAAAATATGTGTAATAATTTCTCAGGAATGAAATCCAAAAAGAGCCATAGCTTATCTTATCATATTTCAAGTAGGCATATATATTGTCATAAATATTGTTAGAAAGAAACACATTCTTTTAATTAAATATTACACTTATTACTATTATATTGTGTAAGTTTAATACATTAATATAAAACCATAAAATATATAAAGCTTATTCCGAGTAGTCTTCATTGGCTGCAATACTGTCATTCAAATGTTGCGGTCGGTTATCAATAGCAGCGCGCGCTTTTTCTATGGGAAAATTCTTCACTGCCAATCGTATAGATTGTTCTAGGGACTCCAAATTATCATGACGTTTAGAGCAAGCAATACTCTTTGAAATTTACGATAAATCATAATCCAGTGGATTAAGATCAAGACCAGATGACGGCCAGTCTTCAGCTCTGATGAAGTCCAGCACTTTTGTTTCTAACCAATTTTTTGGGTGCATCGAGCTTTATGACCCGGCGCCGAGTCTTGATGAAAGGACCATTCTTGGTTATTGAACATGGTGCTGTTATGGGTCTTAACTACCTTCTCAAGAAACAAACATTTGACATTCAATACCAATTATGGAGGATTTTAAAAATTATATTTGGCTCCATACCTATTTTATGTAATGCAATTACAGCGATTCTGTTCTCTTTATCACCCCACTCCATTTTATTATCACAAAATATTTTACAATATATCGGCGTGACAATAAGAAGACACAATGAACAATCCTATAAAAACAACAGATTCTATATTCAAAAGTAAGAATTAATTTATTATTAATTGCAACACTATGTATGGCCAGACTAAGTGTGTAAAAGAAATAAGAAAATATTTTTTACTAATTAAAAGTATTATAATAAAGTTACATGGATTACTCGAGATTTCTCTCGGTTTTTCATCCTAATTCTTGCTCAGAAACTTTAAGAAAAGAGGAGTTTCGGATTCCCTCGAATTTAGAAATACTGTGTCCCCTAAAACTTTCGAGAGTATTGTGCATGTGTATATTGCAGCCTGTTTTTGTAGTATATATATGTTAGTGTCAGTATCTAATTAATTTATGTATCTGTATACTTTTAGTTACCATGCCTGTTGTTCTTATTGCTATTGGGATTGTTTCTGTTTGTGAGTTCCATAATCATGATATTTCTATTTTTAATGAGTGATATTAGCGTAGTTTTTCTATTTCGTTCGGTCTTATGTAAAAGTCTGATAGTACGGTTACATCTATCAAGTGAGTTTTGTTTTCAACTTTATTTATGTATATTAATTATGTCTGGCTAATGTGTGTTATTGTTGTTACGTTATCCAACGTTATCCAACGGCAAGATTACGTAGCCACAACGTAGTCTTACAAGTGGACAAATCCGCACTTGGCCAGCGTGGGGACGTATGGCCTTAACCCTCCCCTAAGGGGCGACCCGAGCCCAGCAGTGGGACATTATGGGTTGTTGATTGATTGATTGATTTTGTGTGTTATACTGACGTCTGTTTGTACTGGTATCTCCCACATTATCTTTGCAAATTCGTTCTCTTTAACTTGTCGTTGTGTAAGATGTCCTAGCCACCACAATTTAGCGATTTTGTTCAGGGATTTTGTGTTTTTTGCAAAGGCTTTAAAATATATATTGTACAATGTTGTTGTGTCGTTTGGTATATATAAAAAGTGCAAGTTAGTTTTTCACATCCCGAGACAATGTGCAGTGCGGTCTCGTGTTTTACTGAACATAGCCGACACTTACCATATACTACTCGTTTTAATATGTCCCTTTCGTGTAACCTGGTTACTATTGCGTGATCCTGTATTGCAAATATTGATGACTCTAATGATGGTGATATTGACTGTTTCTTAATCCAAGGGAATGATTTTACCCTGTCTATATTTCCCTTCTCTAATACTGATCTATAAAACTGACCTTATATGGATATTATTATGTATAGCTATTTCATTGAAATTATTATTATTCAAAACCAATCTTGTAATTAACAATAAAAATCGAATATAACGGTTGCGATATTAATGAACATTATATGAAATGAATGGGTTACCATTCATTTATAATTAACAAATACATTTGTACAATAAAAAAACCTACAAAATATGCGTTGAATGAGAGAGTGAGAGTGAGCTCAAAATTCCACAAATTATTGTTCGGAATCCGGATGTTCTTTGTATCCGTTTCATGTATATTTTCAAATATTCCTAGTATGGGAGATGTCATCTTAAAAAAAAGAGACTTAAAAAAAGTATTTGTACCTGTTCTTGCTCTTAAATGTGGTTGTTTTGAAATCCATTCCTTTAAATGTTTTAAGTCACCAGGTACTGTTTGGGGGTTCTCGTTCAATTCATCCTTTGCTATTGCAGCTAACTCTGGCGTTAACTCACGAACCATTTTCAAATCTGCCAATGATCATGATTTTTAAGTTTAAATCGCTCGTTCTGGCTCGTTCCTTGTGCAAAGGATGTCCGCTGGAATTCAGTGAGTCAACGCTGCTAGTAGCTAGCAGGGGCACATTTGCACTGGGAACGATGCAGGACGGGTCTATTATAAATCACAGATTTTTTTGATTTTAATTTCTGTTTACATATTAATCGAAAGATAGAAAAATAAATACCTTTTTATTTTCGATGTTTGATTGAACTTACACATGTAAAATATGATGATGTTTGTTTCTAGAAATATCAGTATTTCAAATAGTTTAAATGTAAATAAATTACAAATAAAACTTTATATTTTAACCAGGCACGAGAGATGAAATAGTATTTTTTGGTAATATAAGGACGATACCTATTCATAGTTTTACTGTTTTATTAGGATTATTAAAATTATAAGCAATTTATCAATGACTATATTTTTATTTAGTTCTTTATAACATAATAACTTGATTGTTTAAGTCGCTTATAAGTAAATGCAATAAAAAACATTCATACATTCCTACTAAGCATGATCTTTTACTTTATGGTCACTTTTTTGAAATATAATATTTATAAGGACAAATAGGTCATGCGAGTGTTTTAAATACATCATGCCATAGGTAAACGAGAATGACCATCAAGATTATTTTCTTTTTTTGTTTTTTTTTGTTAAAAGAAAAAAATAATTTTCAAAGGTAAAACTTTTCGATGCATTACATGAAAAAGGTTTTAACGAGTCAACACTTTTTCAGTGTCACAATGTGTTGTGATCTTATAACTCTGTAATTTTCACAATACGTAAATGTTTTCATGTAAGCAATGACACAATTTCACGATGTGGTTTTTCTGTAATTGCCACAATGCTTTTGGAATTGTTTCTTCGCTTTCGGTCTTTAAGCGTAACATATAAGAGCTAAAGACAAATAACGATGATTGTATGATTAAATATTGAGAGTTGTATACACCTACATAACTGATGAGTGAATTCGAGAAAGTCGTTATGTTTAAAAGCAGTTCTCTGTGAATATAACTTTTTTTTATCTATAACATGAAAATATGTGATGTTGACTACATACAAAAAATAATATACAAAAACTTTTTTGCTACTATTTTTATATTTAAAATACTTAACAAAACAGCACAATCTAGTTTTTTACATACCTGTCGTTTACGTGCGCTGGTTGTATATCGACTAACTGATAAAGTACAAGTCTTATCATTTCGACTGGCAATATAAATCAATAATAGCTACGTCTAACGAAGAGTATTGTGTATTATATTTCACAACATCCTATTTTCAGTCTGTGAAACATAAAAGTAGTTCAACTTCACAAAGTTCTTGTGCACTCAAAAACAAAAGAAACACCAAAAGATTACCTATTCTACTTGCTATCTACTCCTATAGTATGTTTCTTCGTTATAAGGTTGTTTGGAATAAATTGCTTTTAATGATAAGATCGCTCTTTGTACCTACATATCAACCTATACTACTCCATAATTTATACTCCATAGTTTATACTACTCCATAACCACACTGCTACTATAAACTATATCACAAGATATTTTAATCGTTTTGGCATGAATTGAAGATAAAATATTACCCAAAGAAAAAATTACATAATCCGCTTTATGTTTTCTTTCACATACGTTCACAATGATATTTCGATAAGATCTCCTTTGAGAGATAACGTTCCGCAGATGTATGATATAGTAGCATACTATTTGAAATATACTATTTGACTTGCCGTAGGTAAAGTGGGGACTCACTATTCCCATCAAGGGTTCCTTTGGGTGTGTCAAAAATCGTCAAAATTGACTGTGATTTCAGCATGTTTGCCTGCCGGCAGACACTTAATCCGGTTGCTATTATTTATAGAATTTTAAAACTGCTAAACTTTTCCCGGTCGGGTGAAAAACCTCAACCTACGTTCTCAAGTTTGTAATCCCTTTCTGACCAATGAGCCCGTGTAGAACGGAAGCAAGGGACGGTCAATAGTTTTCCTTGGGATGGTGAATACTGGCCGCTGGCGAATCACTCAACAAGGGGTGTGAATCACTCTCTGATCATGAGAAAAGACTAGACGGGTGAAAATAGAAGCTATAAAAAGATTCATGTAAAATCCCACCGCTTACGCAAGAGCTGACAAGCACTTGTGCTACCGCCGGTGAGAGAGAGTTAGCCACCCTTTCGCATTTTATAACCAACAAGGACTCAACAACGACCCGCCTGGTGGCTCCAGATGGTATGTTGAGAATCTGCTGGCAGGAGGACCATGTCTTAATTGGCCGCAATTGGCCAAAGTCGTTAAAACCTGTGGGTACTGGCCGATCTCCACAGTGTATGTGGCGACTGTGTCAGTAGCCTCCCCGGCAAGGGAGGACCACCAGGACTGGGAACAAATCTAGGTCATATTGTACCAAGAATTTGCTTGATTCCAGTCCGGAAAGGGATAGTTTTTTCACAGAAAAAGGTTCTAGACCTCCTCTAGGCCACTGTCAGCCTAGAGGCTGATTTCATGTACAATCGTTTTTTAATGCTTCTAGACAGCCGCCCTCTTGCGTACCGACTGACGCGGATTATTAGGAAACTGGTCTCGATGACGGCTGTGCCAATCAACGTGCTGTCGGAACCGTTCTGCCGAACTTCGAATCTTGGGCATAGAGAACCGACTGTGTCACTTACCGGTTCACTCAGATGCTCACCGGGCAAGGTTGTTTCGGTGATTATCTAAACAGAAATGGACGGCACAAAGCCACCACTACGGGACCAACCGGGACTCCGCCCAGCACACGCCGGAGGACTGTATGCGTCGAGTCCTGGTAGAACAATGGTGCGGTTATGCTGGCGCGTAGTGAGGGATAAGAGGCCGCGGTCTCTTTCTGTGAAGACGTTATGCTCCAGAAGAAATCTGTATCGTAAAAGAGCCGATCCCACTCAAATGAGGCGACGAAGAGGACGCTGTAAAGGCCACTAGCTTCCCAATCGTCGCTTAAGGGTCATCGTGGATCGTCTTAATAAACCTATGATTTGGTGAAAACCAAAGGATGATGTGAGTTATTTTTTGTCTTTACGAATATTAAAGGTTTTTAAAAGAAATTTTGCACAAAGTAACTTATGCAGAGGTGTCTTCCGTAACAAAACCAATACCACATTAGAATAGGAGATCTTCCAGTAACTAAGCCACCTAGTCACGTTGAACGCTTAAGTACCACTTCAGGTTCTGATGCTGAACTTTCAAGAGGGCTTTCAAGTGCCTAGTACATTTAAATCACCACATTTGATCAGCTAAGCTGAGCTCAACGCAATTGTTGGAGACTTAGACTGGCCTGAAGAAAAATCTGAATTATTAAATTCAAGATTAAAGCAATGGCATTTTCTTGAACCCGATTTTTGCGTTACTGCACGCCGTTAACCCACCCGACTCAATACAAAAGCCGAATAAATCAATTGTTATCCGCTTAAAAAAAATAGACTTGCAAGATTTCTTGATTATGTTTTTTTGCACTCGTATCTAGATTTTTTTATATAAAATCCAAGTGCAACAAATAAGAAATTCTAAGAAATTGCTTCAATAGCAAAGCGTTATCTGGGAAAATGGACCACTGCAATGCTTTCAGACTGTTTTATATTCGATTGATTTCAACCTCTTCTTACAACAGGTAGTCCAAAAGAACAAAAACTAGTTAATTTTTATGTCTACATAATATGTTTACTTTAAAATTACTAAAATAAATAGTTAAAATTATAAAATAATTTCTCTTAAAAGGTATACGTGACTGAGATCTTTTATTTACTGTTCTAAGAATTACCCAATCACATCTCAGTGAAAAAAAAGTATCTTTTTGTTGCATAGTGAATATATTCAAAATATAAAAAAGTTTTAGTCGAATTGTAGCTGTCTGAAAGAACCTTCTACTCCGTACATATCCTCAGCAGTCCTTGGTTTACCAGGACGCTTCGATTCATCGGTACCATACTTCCAGTCATCTTCTAACCAGGAGCTGTATTCCTTTACTTTGTTCTTCCAGTAATCTGCAGGAAAAAGTAAGTTTGATACGTTATTTTTATAAGAATATATTTACATAATCAAACGCCATTTACTACCTAAATGTGAATGTTATTGAATTTATTTTAATGTTGTCAAAAATTATAAGGTCTCTCGTTTCGAAGAATAAAAAACTGTATGTGCCTGGCAAAGTGATTCTACTCTGCCTGATGGATAGCATAAGCAGAATCCAAAAGTGGTGGTCACCAAACTCATTGCCAATGCAGACAATGTAATAATGCAACATGATGACCTATACCACGGAGGCCTATTGAGATGCAACACATCATTGGGCTGCCATGGTGTGGTTTACTACCACCTTTAAAAAAAATCTCCCGAATTTAGAATAAATCTTGTGTCGCAGAAGACTTCACTGACATATGTAAACGGACACAAATACACCCAAACTCGGAACACCAATATGTGGATCATACAAACTGATGTGCCATGTAGGGTTTCAATCCACAACACTCTGCGCAATAAAAAACAGCGTGGCGTCCATTTAAACCACTATGCTAAGTGTGCAGTCGCACTAACAAGTTATCAATAGATGAATACCTCGTAAATGTTCTTCATACTTAACCTCAAAGTGCCAAAGGAGTTAGCACTGTACAATTAAACGATTATTCGTTTTTTATTGAGTTGCACCGTATCCTTAGTAATGCAATAACTCATTTAGAAGCGATATGAATCTAAGAGGTGTATTACCGAACAAATATAGAACTTTTAACAACGTATGCTTAGAGTTTATTACCCAGTCATGCTTCGTATACTCTTAAATTTATGAGTAAAATGACATATTACAAACTTTTTTGCATAAGAGCTCGTTCTCCAAATGACGTTAGGATCGACTTTAAGTCGTCTACTACAATACAACCGAATTCTGATTGCTTAAAATGAGAAACTGCCATCAGATCTCTACAACCTAACCAAAAATGTTTTTACGGCAAGCGTAAATTGTGTCAAAAATGAATAGACTGATCTGGCTATTTCATCACTGAACTCTTGTTGAAAATATTCTCTCTGCTATTTTAAAAAAACAAATGTAACTGTTGAAGAAAATCACGTCTATGCCTAAAATAATCATCATTTTTTATGTAATGCTCTGGGAACTACTGAACTATGCATTCCTAAAATAAGTTTAAACTAATTTATAAATCCAAGTTAAGCTCCACATTTATGTAACTTACCCACAATTTCTGCTATTGATCCACCATTACCACCGTATTCAGCTGGTAACACTTCTTGCGGAATTCGTTCGTATAAGGCTTCATAGTTCTTATTATGAACGTAAAGCTATAAAAATAATACAAAAAGTTAGTGCGCAGTACATGAATAACATCAGAAAAAGCACGCATGAATGACAAAAACAACTTTTTTAATTTCATGCATGACACAAATAAATAAAGATAAGCGTGCTTTACGCAATATTTGCATAATAAAAAATGAATCGCTGTCTGTTTGCTTAGATCCTTTAAACTCATCAACGGATTTTGGTGGAGTTTTTAGCAATAGATCAAATAATTCAAGAGGAATGTTTATGTGTGTAACACATGTATACACCACCACCACAGAAGAGAGAATTTGGGACCTTCAAAGACATCCCTAGTTTTTATGCCATACATTTATTGTTCAAACTAATTGCGTTTTAAACTATACATGTAGTGTAAAAACTTTGACTTAGTATAATAATTTATGACACATACAGTTACGGCAATTAAGCGATATAATTTATTCTTATCAACTTATATTTCAGTAGCCAATTCAGGTAAACTACTGTTCATTAAAAGCCCAATGTAGACTTATGTAGGCACCGTGGGAGAGCCACGCTTCGGCATGCATGGGCCGGCTCGACTAGAGTGATACCACAGCCTTACAGAAAACCAGTGTCTTTTTTTTACGTTTGGAGTCCCCCTCGGGCCTTCACCCCACCGGGGTTTGCGGCGGGGCGGTGTATCGGAATCTAACCGACTAAAACCACACGGTGTGCCACTCTGCGCCCGCCTGAGACGGGAGGAATCCGGGAACCGCTTTCTGAAGCGGACTCCGTAGTCTGATGGTAAATCTCTGCGCAGCAGGCCTATGAAGCGGATGGAGGGGAAAACCCGTTCCGCCCATCCGCGGCCACACTCAGGGCGGCATGAGGCGTTGGTAGGCGCGTCTCCGCCGCCCGGATCGCCGGCGGTGGAGAGTTGAGATCGGCCTCCCGGGCCTTCTCTGCCGCCTCCTTCTGCGAGATGACTTCCTCGCAGAAGGTCGCGACTGCGATAAAACTGCTCTCGCCACCGGGCATGGAGAGTACGACGGCCGGCAGCGAGAGATCTCCTCCGATGACTGCAGTGAGGACCCGGCGCTGCGGCGTCCAAGCGGGTCACACCGCCAGCGTGTGCTAGGCTGAGTCCTCACTGCAGTCGCAGTGGTGGCAGGCGGAACTCAATTCCCTCCTGGCGACCGATTGCAGGTACTTCCCGAAGCAACCGTGCCCGGAAAGCACCTGCGTCAGTCGGAAGGAAAGGATCCCGTGCTGCTGCCCTGCCCACTCGAGGATGACCGGCTGGAGAGCCTCCAACGTGGCTAAGCCAGCACGTGGAGCCTCCAGCTGCGAAGATCAACGAGCCATCGTGGATTGACGGGCAGCTTCACGCCACTCGCGTACCTCTTCGGGCGGAGGGCGAACGCCACTCCCCGCCCGAAATTCAGCTATCCCGTAGGATTCCGGAGGCCCATAATCCAACCCTTCCCCTCATCCCCCTCACCATCCTCATGGCTGGCAACGCACTTGTGATGCCTCTGGTGTTACAGGTGTCCATGGGCGGAGGGTAATCGCTTACCATCAGGCGATACGTATGTTCATTTGCCCACTATTCCATAAAAAAAAGAAATATATTTCTAATTATTCTTACTCTGTTCCTATTTTTCTCGTTCAAAAGACTTTTGATCGCATTGAATACCGTTTCAAATCCTGTAGGTGTGTTTAAGTAATGGTTTCCTTTTATTCGCAAAGGCGCTGCATCCTGAACGAAAAGAAACACTGAATAAATAATCTTTGAGAAACGAAAATCATCAATATTAGAGACATAAACCGTCAAATAGGTATTAAACTGTATTAGAGAAAATTTGGATTAGCTTCGCAGATATTTAAAAAAGTAAAGCATGCGATATCATTTTTTCCGTAACAAATTACACATAAATACAAATTACATAATATCTTAAGTAGCTACCTTAAAAGCACCAATCAGTATTATCACCTGCCTTAGAAATTGCAAATGTATAATAAAATAAATACTATTTATATTTATGAAAATAAATTATAAGTAGTAAAACTGTCATTTCACAGTTGAAGGGATATTCAACCATAATATATTATAATGATATAAATACAATATTTTAGATGCTATAAAAATATCGATCTACCTGTCCTAAAGAAACCATTTTCTTCATGGTGACTGGCGTCATTTGCAGAAAATGACCCATAGTAGCTCCTTCCATATCGAGAATTCCCTCAACACCTGCTACAGTCGTATGGTCATCATCCACTAACAAAATCTATAAGAAATAAAGCCATCTCATCAGTAAAATTATGAGAAATCTCTTTCTTTTCTATATTCAATTTTCCTTAGTTTTGACAACTCTTGCACGTTTTCAACGATTTATTCATCGAGACAATTTTGAAGGTGCTAATGTGTGTATCACAGTAATAAAAAAACTACTTGCATTTTATATACTTATATTCTAAAAAACAGAAATCTTTTGACGATGTGACGGACATTTAGAAGAGTTGCGGTTATTGCTTCGCTATGATAAACTGTAATATTTATCATGAAATTTCATATAAGAACGTGAATACAATTTTAATATAAATAAGCCAGTTAAAAAGTAAATTAACTGTTTGGCAATTTTTTTATTATATAAACTGTTTTAATTACATTATAACTAAAAGTGTTCCAAACAGACATACCTTCATCAAGACGTTGTTAACACACATGATATCAAAAATGCTATATTTTTCAGGATCATATTTTCCTATTCGCATCAAATTAATTCGTCGCGAATGCAGTCCTGGTATCTTGGGCAATACAAGAAAAACTCTGAAATGAAGTAAAAAAGAATGAATCGCCAAAATGTATGTACGCGCACAACTGTCGATCGACAGCACCAAATCGGCTAATTTTTCTATGTGTGCGTTCGTTATTGTTGGGACAAAATTTGCATAGAATAAAATTAAAAAACAACCGGAAAAGATTTTTTTGTCTACGATATGTACACTACGGAAAGTATAGCGCTAAGATGTTCGCCGGCTCAGCTAGTATTTCATAATATCATAAATTTGCTGAATACTATAATTAATTAAAGATATTCTGGTAAACTACTTATAATAAAAACTTTTATAGGGACAATAAACTACATTTAAGGACAAGCTTAGTAGAAGTTTATCGGACCCCAGTGGCAATTAAACTTGTATTTTGTTAGTGTTTTTAAACTATTGTATTTAAAACATTTTAACAATAGCATGACTATCAGCAAACTTACCCCAGGCTAAGGATTTCGTCAAATTTTGGATCAGTGTGTTTTATGCGGTACATTTCTGGAATGGTTGACCTAATAGTATAGAAATTATCCAGTTTTTCTTTAGTTCTCTCTAAGCTATACTTACAACCTCGGAGAAACGTTACAAGCCATTGATCATCTGTAAGCATATATGACAATAATTAATGGAATGTTTTAACGAATTAAAACTTCATCCCTTGGATGTGGTGGTGAGGTGACTATACAACACTACCCACGACAAAAACACTGCAGAAAGGACGTAAGACAACTTGACACAAATTTCATACCAACCTGTCTGGCCAAGCTAATATAGCATATATATATATATATATATATATATATATATATATATATATATATATATAACCTCAATCTCAAACCAATTAAATTCGTCCTACCATCTTTATCATATGATATTTTCATATTTACGTAATCCAAATATAAATCTAATGCAAAGGTTTTGGATTCGCTCAAATTTGTTCAGTTGGTCTTCGGTGAGATCCAGATAACTGACATCGCCATAGTCAAGGATGGAAACCAAAAATGATTGAGCAAGTGAAACTTTAGTATTCATTGGTAGAAAGTTCTGTAATCTACGCAGGGATCCTGCAGCCGCAAATAGTTTCCGACTGACTTCCGCAATCGGAGGGCTCCATCTCATATAAGTACTTATCCATGTATATCCCTAGTTTTTTACTTTTTCACTAAATGGAATAACTGAACCACTGCAACAGACAACTGGTATCTGCTGAAAATTTATTCTAAAATGCAGCCTAAAACTACCCACTATAATAACTTGTGTTTTAGTTGGATTAACACTTAGTCCATAGTCCCTACTCCAGTCGCAAATTCGTATTATATCCTCATTAATGATGTCTACTGCTTGTGTTAAGTTGTTTGGAGTAGCTTATGAGTAAATTTGTAGATAATCTGCGTAAATATGGTAGGAAGAAAGTAATCGATTTGTGATCGAGTTAATAAAAACTGCAAAAGTGACGGGGATAACAGCCTGCAGATGTTGTGCGCCAAGAGGAGTAAACATTTTCAATACAAGCACGCTGCTGGCGACCATACAGGTAGCTATGAAACCAGTCAATTGCCAGTGGAGATATATTCAGAGAGCACAGTACACCCAATAAGACATCGAAATCAACAGTATTGAATGCATTGCTGAAGTCTAGCAAAGCCAAGACCGTTAGCTTTCGATCATCCATCCCAGACCTAACGTCATACTTAATATGGACTAGAGCTGTGGTTGTACTATGTCCAAGATGGAAAATATATACACAAGCTCCGATTAACTTGTTACCGGAAGCATACGATTTGGAATGAGAGCAAAATGGGATTGGGAAATTATCTGATATATATCCTTTTGGAATTTTATTCCGGCGCAGATCGCATTTTTTTTGTTTGTGTCGTTTTATCCAAACCATAACCTAATCAAATGACTTTACTTTTTTACTTAATACGGACAAATTAAATAGTAAATACGATTATCCCTATTTAAGAACATCAATTTTCACCTGACTGTCAGTTTCGAGCTAAAATAGTGTTTAAATCTTTTTTTTTCTTTTTTGCTTAAAAAGACAACTCCCGCATTAGGAATATAAATTCCTGTGTCACGGGGATCTTTATAAACATACATAAAACGGACCCAAAGTACACCCAGACTTAGAACAACAATATATGGATCACACAAAGTGTTGTCCCATGAAGGATTTGAACCCACAACAGTTGGCGCAGTAGCAAGCGGTGTGGCGACCACTGAAAACACTAGACCAACAGTGTAGTCATTGATAATATTTTGTTACTTTGAGCTTAAAGTCGATTAGTTGTATTATTTTATTATCATATTAACTCATTATAATATCTATATATTTATAATATATATATTTAATTGTATACATTATTTCACAGTTGTAAGTACTAATTTTAAAGGTAAATTATCAAGTGATTTATGGCAACATTGTAAATATTCATAAAATACTAGCGTTCGCCTGCGGCTTTGCTCGCGTTAGATTAGATTTTGAGTGAAAGAACGTCAAACACAGTAAATGAAAAAAAAACTTTACAAAACATCTTTATACACTATCTTCGTCACTCCAAGTGCCAAAACCATTAAACTATTTGGTTTACACGTGAGCTAGTAACATAGAACTGGCTCTGAGAGAAGCAGTTTTCTCATAAATCTATCCCACCAAAAGTTGAGTTGCGGCTTGCGGCTTGTTTAGTGTCATCGCGAATTTGACTTTGAGGGGAAACTACAATCGTTTAAATTAAAACGGTCGATCGTTTGGAATGAAAGGAATATTCGTAGTGTCTCCTTAGGCACATCCAGTTAAAATTGTCAGTTCCACTACATATAAGAGATTTAAAAGATAACTGGCGAAGCGACTTGTGCGGCACGGATATATGGCACACTATGAGGGCGCCTAGGAACGCCAGTGGTTTGATAACGTTAACACCTAATATTATTATTTGTTAATATTGTATTTAATTTTTAAATGACCCACATCTTTTGTCTGTGTTGGAACACAATAAGTGCCGACTATAAATATTTTACTAACACGTGTGTCACTAAAGTATTTGCAACAATTATTATTTAGTTAATTTTAAGTATGCTGAAGTAGAAAATATGTTGGAAATTATTGATCAAGATAGAAATAACTGTTTAATGTTATTGATTTTAATGAGGTTTGCAAATGCATATTATGAAATATTATTTTTGTTTTATAAATTTGCTATTATTATTTTAAATTAATATCTAGATAGGATTCGTTTATACCTTAAGCGATTGTCTTCGTACCTCAGGTTCAGGCAGACAGCGATTAAAGTTTTTGCACTAAGTTTTATTATATACTTTTATGTGACACATTCGTACAAATAAATATAATTACCCTAGTTTTGCATTAGTGTTATATAAGGGTTGACGAACCTACTGTCTTAGATCTATTATTATGAAATGTACCTACATTGTAACATTTAAATTGGTGAAATAAATAAAATATTATTAATTGTTATTATTTCTATTACATCGTAAAGCTTTGACTACTAGCATGTATCCATTTCATAATTTAGGGGGTTTTAAATAGCGCAAGAACATAACAGAGAAGTCCACGCGCAGAATAAGCCTATGCCTATTTAAGCTGGAATAGGATTATGTAAATCGAGATGGTTTATTTTTAATAGGATCCATGTGGGCCTTCCAATTAATATGTGTCTACTGTTGTACCTAGTAATTTGAATGTTTTTTTTTATTAGATTCATGTGTGCCTTTTAATTAATATGTGTGTCTATTGTTGTGTCTAGTAATTTGAAGGTATCTAAGGTTTCTAGTTGTGTGTTATTATATGTTGTGTCAATGTTTATTGTGTATAGTTTTTGAAGTAGTGATAATTTCTTTAGGCGCGTTGAGCACTTTTAGAGTGAACAAAATCCTGGATCTCGCGTCTTCGTAACCAATCACTTTCCATGAGCTATATTTACACTGTAAATATATGTGTACTTTTTTGGGTGAATGCAAAGCACAATGTGAATACAATTTACAAGTTAATTCGTTTTCACTTCTATTAGCAGTTCCAGAAACTGCCCCGCATTTTATTGTTGTTTCATCACTCACCAACAATTTGAATAAACATATGGTGTACTGGAGAAGGTTGTTGGTTATTTTTATAAAAATGATTTATATACATATATATATATATATATATATATATATATATATATTGTAGATTTATAACTTTCAATAATCATTAAACTAAACTATTTCATACTTATATACCATACGAATATATTGATCAATCATAACAAATTATCTCATAAGTGATCCAATGTTACACTTAATGTTACTGTAATCTTATCGTATATTTATTAAATGCGATAATTTAATCTAGGACTGACTCTGTGTAACGTGTTAAAAAAAATTATTAAGTATTGATTTCAAGAATAACAACCTTCAATTTTTAAATACTTTAATGAAATACCATTTAAATAGTTTATTTTAATAAAAAATAAGGAAGTGTAAGAATGCATCTCATTTCTTTTTTCTATATATTTAGGAAGATCATGTCATCTTCGACCCATAGCATCCACTGCTGGGATAGGATTCTCCCGTTTCGCATCAATTTCCGGAACAAAATGCTTATAAACTTTTTGATGAAAATATTTTCTTAAATTTATTCTTAAAATAGATCGAATTATATTAAAAAATATTTTCTTAAATTTATTCTTAAAATAGATCGATTAATTTTAAAAAATATTTTTTTAATTTTGTTTCTAAAATACATTTTAAAATTTATCTTACCTGTTCTGGCCCTTATATGAGGTTGCTTAGCAAGCCAGTCTTTAATACTTTGTAAATCATCTTTTAGTCTTTTTGGATCCTCGTTCAACTCCTCACGTGCTATTTTTTCAAGAATCGGAGGCAGCGGTCTGATAGACATTATGCTGACGTTTAAACTCAGTAGGAACTTAAACTGTTCTATAATTATTACGCCGATGACCATTATCAATACTTATCGATTAGTTATCAACGACATAATTCTCATAATGATGTATGATGTACGATTCTTTAAGGATTATAATTACAGTTAAAAATAAAAACAGCAAGTAATTTATACTTATTTGTATTTTAGAAACAGGCACAACTTTTGTATGATTAAATAAATCATCACAATCAATATCCAAATTTAATATATGAGAATAAAAGATACACTGGTGTTTTTTGCATCCACATAGGATGCAAAAAATGAAAAATGCTTTTATTATGTAACATACATATAAAAAAAACAATCAATTGAACTCTAGTTGTCTAAAAGACACTTCCACTCCAAACATATCTTCGGCAGTCCTAGGATCGCCAGGACGCTAGGTCTCGTCTATCTTACATTTTAAATCCTCTTTTAGCCACGCACTACATTTTTTTACTTTCGCCCTCCAGTAATCTGAAAGAAGTAAATAAATCTACTTATTAAAAAGATAATCTTAGTACAAAAATATTGTCGCTAAGTCAATAATAAGCAAGTATAAATAAAGTTGCTTATGATCTTCAAGGCCTTGTAATTTTAATTGAAAAACATTTACAGATGATTTAAGTAAAACGTAACTCAATCTTGTATATATATAACAAAAAGTTGCGTAACTATAGAAAAAGGTTTGTATTTTATACTATAGATATTATTAATTAAATTATAAAATATGAATGAGAAGAACTATTCTTGTGATAAGATGAAATGTTTGTAAGGGAATCTTTAAACATCCATTACCAATTATTTCTTTAATGAAACCACCGTTGCCACCGTACTTAGTAGGTAAAAAAATATATTTAAACATATTTTCAAAATTCTTGTTATGAACGTAGGTTTGTAAAATAAAACGCACAAAATATTAAATCCTTGATATTCCATTAATAAATCAAAAGTCTTACTAGCAACGTATGGTGCCCGTCACGATTACACTTACCCTATTCTTATTTTTCTCGTTAAGGTAGCTCTCCATCAGATTGAATAACGTTTTGAATCAGGGTGATAATATATCATAGCCATCATAAACTCACCTGCAGTAAAAAAAGTATGATATGTATACACATCGCTATTACAGCTATCTATCTAATAACAATCTTACTTTAGTAGAGTAGAGCCATTATGTTTTAGTTTTTATTTAGGGGACACACTAGCATTTATATCGCTTAATGTTAAACGATTACTGCTGCCGATGGACACCCGCAACACCAGAAGTGTCACAAGTGTGTTGCCGGCCTTTTTGGTAGGGAGGGAATGGGGAGGAACATGCAATCTTCTGGTGTCGTTAGGGAGTATATACTAGCTAAATTGGTGAAAAGCGAGATCGCGGACTACTTCCCATTGTTACAAAGCATTATTTTTTTGTTCGTTGTGTATTACACCGTAAACAAAAGTGCCACCACCGACACTAGACTACAAGGAAAGATACACTTAATTATATTTTTAATTAATTTTCCATATCTTTAGATCCTATTATTTCATGGTCAAGGGTTATAAAAAAATATAAGGCGGCTCTTCCTAGTAGGTTCTAAACATGATTTTACCAGAATAAACAATCCATAGACTCGTTTTCATTACATAATAAAGTATCATTGAAAAAACTTATGCTGTTTTAGGCAAACATTTTTGATTAAGTGTCCTATAGAGTCATCAGTTTTTGAAGAATTGCAATTATTTTGCCATAACACCTAAAACTTATTTCAGTCAATCGGTCATTTCAGGCAAAATTGAAAAAACATTATTTTAATAATTTTGGCCAAGCTGTCTATAGTAGAGGATCCACCGTGCGTCGCGGCGTCGGGGGTATAGGGTATAGATCTTATGGGAAATTTAAATTATGACAGTTGCATCTCAATTCATCTGTGAAAATTAAGTTTATGTTGAAAAAAAATATTCATTTACACTAGAAATAAAGATAAACTCGTGTTAAGTTCTTAATAAAACAGAAACTATATGAAAAGGCTTATTTAGAATGAAATGATTTAGATGACAAATTTACTTGGGATTGGTGATGCGCACTCTAGTTTTTAACTACGTATTTTGTGTGAAGGTGATAGACATTTTGTAATTATTTTTTTATTGTATGTTGTTTTTCAATTTATTACTACCAACTGAATTATTTGTGTGTATGTAAATGTGAGTATAGTCTAGGCTTCTAATATAAGTTCATATTTAGTAGCGAAATAAAGTGACTGCCTCGGTGGCGCAGTGGTAGTGAATGCAACTGCTGTCCATGAGGTCTCGAGTTCGAATCCTGGGTCGGACCAAATGTTTGTGCATGATGTTTGTGTATGATCTGCAAATATTTGTTTCGGAGTTTGGGTGTTTTCTATGTATAATATCTGTCTGTCTGTCTAGTACCCATAATACAAGCTCTGCTTAGTTTGGGACTAGATGGCGTTGTGTGTTAGATGTCCGAAATATTTATATTTATTATTTATTTAAAGTATATTATCGATTCGAGGAATTCGCTTGCGCACAGGAAAGCTCACTACTACTCAGCATTAGTACAAGGAAGTAACAATGAATTTAAATTTTAGCACATCGGCATAAGGAACTGTAATAAAGTAGTATTGTGAAGTTTCTACTAAGTACGCTAGGCTCTATGTACCTGACATATTCAGGGAAACAGTTTTTCATAGCGTTCAAATTTAAAATAATTTATTCAATTAAGTAGTGACATTTATGAACGTTAAAATTGAAGCTGCAGATTAAAATCATAGATCGATACATACAGACGCCAAATATACTGTATTGTCAAAGTGAATCATAAGTACAGTTAAAAAGAAAAACAACAAATAATTTATATTTATTTACATGATAAAAACACAGTGAAATACTTTTACTATCAAAAAATTTTTTTAGTAAATGTGATTATATATGGATGGCGATTGTATGGATGAAATGAAACAAAATATGCTTTTGTTATGTAGCACTAGAATATAAAAAAACAATTAGTCGAACTCTAGTTGTCTAAAAGACCCTTCCACTCCAAACATATCTTCGGCAGTCCTAGGCTTGCCAGGACGCTTGGATTCGTCTGTCTTATATTTTAAGTCCTCTTCTAGCCACGCACTATATTCTTTTACTTTGGCCCTCCAGTAATCTGAAATAAGTAAATAAGTGTACTTTAAACAAAAATAGCCATAATCTACATAGGTAAAAAATATTGTCGCTAAGTCATTAATACTTGCTTGTGATTTATTATGTATGTATTTACAAAAAAAAAAGTATTTATGTATTAATATCAGTTATCTAGTACCCATAATACAAGCTCTGCTTAGTTTGGGACTAGATGGCGTTGTGTGTTCGATGTCCGAAATATTTATTATTATTATTTTTATCTATAAGCCATATTTGTCACTTGTATTCAAAAACATTTATCAGATGATTTAAGTAAAACGCAACTCTGTCATGTCTATATAAAATAAGAAACTGCTTCATGTATTGTAGATATTATAGATTAAATGATCATATATAAATGTGAAGAACGATCCTTGTGATTAAATGAAATGTTTAGTAAATCTTAAAACATGATACCAATTATTTCTTCAATGGAACCACCGTTACCACCGTACTCAGCAGGTAAAACCTCTTTCGGAATATATTTGAACATTTCTTCATAATTCTTGTTATGAACATAGAGCTGCAAAAATATAATAAATGCTATTCCATTGATAAATAAAAAGTCTTACTAGCAACGAATGATGCCCGTCACGATTTCACTTACCCTATTCTTATTTTTCTCGTTAAGAAAGCTCTTCATCAGGTTGAAGACAGTTTCGAATCCTGGTGGTGTGTTTAGATAGTGGGTTCCCTTGATCCGCAAAGGCGCTGCGTCCTATTAAATACAAATGAATACAATTGGTCAACCTAACTCCAATGATTATCATTAAATAGTTTTACTGATTAGCATTATGTATCGATAACCCTTTTTTAATTTATATTACACTACCTTATTTTGATATCATAATATACTTGCAGTAAAAATGAATTAACTATTAGAAAAAATATTTAAAAATTACTTATAAATTTTGTGTATGATGACCTATGAAGATAGAACTTAGCAAATAGTCATATGTTCAAAGAATAACTCAAACCAGCTCATTCAGAAAATCGGAGTACAAATGCAACCGATACACTCCATCAAGACTAGAATTAATGAAAGCATTTTATTTGAGAAGTAACATGAAGGTGAGCCTTTCACTGTGTAGATATTTCAGCGAAGCCCAGATTTAATTATAATGTCTAGTGCTAAAGAAAATGCTATTACTACAGGCTATCATTTTCAGAAATTCAATCTTAACAAGAATAAGGTTAAACAACTATGACCCGACTGCGTAAAAACTTTTAATCAAATTATATATTACCCGAGCTATTATATAAAATCTACTGAAACCTCATTCATTGACTGGTGGCGCAGTGGTAGCTTATGCGACTGTTGTGCTTGACGCCTCTAGTCCGATTCCTTGGATCGTGCCAAATGGTTATATGTTCTGCTAATATTTGTTTTGGAGTTTGGGTATTTTCTTTGTAGGTATTTACGAAAAAAGTATATAATTTGTATTTATACCAGTTGTTACTCTACAACCATAATACAAGCTTTGCTTAATTTGGCACTACATATCGTTGTGCGTTAGATGTCCGAAATGTTTATTATTTTATTTATTATTCATTTTTTTCGGCACTACCTTGGAACATATAAACATACATAGACTGCCAAAAATATTAATTACCCTACGCCGTAGATGAGTAAAATGTTAAACATGTTTCACATAATTTATAATTTATTTTAAGGTGTATTGCACTGTATGTATTTCCTTAAAAGTATTTAGAATTCACCTGTCCCATGGAAACCATTTTCTTCATGACCACTGGTGTCATTTGAAGAAAATGCCCTAAGTTGACTCCTTCCATGTCGCCTATACTTTCAATACCACATACAGTCATGTGATCATCGTCCACAAGAAGAATCTGAAACAATCGGTCTAAAATAAAACATCGCAAAATTTTGTAAGGGTTTTAGTTTCAAGGAAAAACTCTAATGTTAACATAAAGATACATATAAATAAACATTACACATAAAGTTATGATTGTGTTAAAAATAAAATTTGGACAAATTAAAAAAAAATTTGCGGTAACTTTTACAAAGAAAAGACCATAAATGGTAAGAAGCAGATTTATTGCAAAAAGAAGTACATTAATTGCGAGAAAACCGCAGGCCTGAGCTAGTAATCCAAAACCAAGGACATCCTGTGTCTAATCTCATGCAAGGGTCAAGAAAAATAACCTCACGAAGCCGAAAATCGAACCAAGTGGCATGGGATTGGAAAGGTATTTGTCCAGTAGTGATCTACGATAAGCTGATGATGATGATGATGATGATGATAAAGCTGTCACAATTTCAGTACTGTACATTTGGTCTAAATCCAATACAGTCCTGTAAGCACCCAAACCCTTCAAATTACGAAATTATATTAAGGAGCTATATATACATATATATATATATATATATTATATATTTTTTGTCAATGATTTAGATCTAGAACTAGATAACTTCTTAATAAAACAACTAAAACTATTGTAACTCTTAAGGTCGCAACGGATGACGACGGTGATGATGGTGAGACGAGTCATGACTGTCGGGGGTGGCGGAATTCCAATTCTCACAAGAGTTAGAATCGCAATTGCATTGTTCCTATAGGCAAGCAAAGGCAACACCGGGTGGTTTTTTAGTCGGTAAGTCATTAAGTAAGACGGTGAAGGAAATCAATGAGGATCTTAAGCCCCGTTAACAAAAAAAATACTCTTAGTTCGTTGAAAAGTCAGAATTAATTTATAATGAGTCAAGAGATTTATTTACTTCGCTTGTTTTATTAATCTATCCATCTCTGAAAAAATAAAACCCCGTTAACAACTTAAAAAATAAATAAATTATAATTTTTTAGATTTGAAATTTATTTATACACTTTATATACAAAATTCATAAATCATTTAAATGACTAATTTGTTTTTAACCTTCTTAATTATCTTACTTTCTTAAAATAGTTTTCTTCGAACAATTAAATGGGTGGCAGATAATATTATATATAGGGCTAGTAAATTGATAAGTTTAAAATTCTCTCTAAGATTTGATAATAGTGCTGTCAAAGAATGTGTATGTATACAAATGCAGTACAATATTTATAAAATAGGAAGAGGAAATAGATAAAAGCGAATGTGAAAAGAGTTATTCAGTAATGACACACCTTAAGCAATGTAAAGTTCACACTCATGATATCCATTATATGGTATTTGTTGGGATCGTATTTACCAGGTCGCATCAAATTAATTCTTCGTCCATCTGGTCCGGATATACTAGGCAGTATTACAGATACTCTGAAAAGCAATAGTATATAAATATTATGTACATATTTTAACAACATGGTATATCTTTCAAAATACCCATCAGTACATTACCATTGCGTTGATATTCATTATGAACATATCCATTAACTTATTTATTTTTTATAATTCAAAATAAAAAAAACGCAATAAATCATCGTAAAAGTTTTAGTGTCTTATATTTTTAAATGAAATGTAAGCAGTTCCATACTATACAACTTCAATAATATTCATGAACATTTTAATTGATTGAATTTTGCCAAATTTCCAGCTATGAAGTACTGTGCATCAGTAACGTGGAACTAATATTTATAATTAAAATAAAAAAGCAGTTAAATAGCACCCACAGTTACTTACCCTAAACTCAAAACTTCATCAAAAAGCGGATCGTTGTACTTGATACGTTCTAACTCCGGGACTGTAGTCCGCAGTGAGTAGTAGTTGTCTAATTTTTCTTTAGTTCTCTCTAGGCTATACTTGCAACCTCGAAGAAAAGCCACGAGCCACTGATCATCTGTAAAGTTTTTTTTTTCTATTTCAAATCTAAATTAAATCAGAAACAACAAGTTTTTGATAATACTGTAGTTACATAAACCTATAAAACTTTCGAAACTAGGCAGATATTTTCATACTACATCAGATATATATCTTTGCCTGGTTTCTGGTAATGCAATTAGTGGCAGGTTTACGTTACAATCTGTAGTTATATCCTATAGCTGTAGGTAATTTAAATTGAAAGGAGAGGAGCATATCAACAAAAACTGCAAAATATCGTCGTAGAAGTTCCAAATACTCAAGATTGCAAAGCTCACACTGAAACTGCGATTATAAATACATTGATTCCAATAATGAAATAAATACTACATAACGCCTGAAGCAAAATTTAATGATTTACAAAAATACAAAATTCTTATAATTAAACCAAACTCGAGTTGTCTAAAATAACCGTCTTGTCCAAACACTTTCTCACTAGTTTTATGTTTCCATTGACGCTTCGATTCGTCTGCCAAAAACTGTATTCTTTGACTTTAATTTTTCAATATTCTGTAAGTAGATATGAAAAAAAAAAACAATAATTTGGGCGATTATAAATTTTAGTTAAAAGAAAATTAATAACATGGCATTAATATTTTAGACATGGCTAGGTCAGCACTTTATTTGAATTTTATCCCGTATAGGTACCTCGTTAAGGAGATATTATTTTCAAAAAATTAAATAGAAAGACATAAAATGAATAGGATTGGACTTATTTACTTTTATTTCCTCTAATGATTGCAACCTATCCACCGAAAATTGGTTTTTATTCTAGGTAGAAATAATTATTTATATTATAATCAACCTATAATTTCTTCTAAAGGGTTTTCCGTGTCCACCATACTCATTTGGTAAAATCTATTTGGGATTCATAACTTCATAGTTTGTATTTTGAAAGTACAGCTAAAAAAATATAACTAGTCATAGCAGAACAGTAGGCTTATATACGAGTATTTAGCTACAAATTTGTTATGAGCTTATTGTTGGAGATGGAGAAAAAAGAAAAAGGTACCTACCGATATTTGTTACTTACTGAAGTACTTCAACGTTATTAATAATGGCAATGGCAACTATTGTATATCTGATCACCTTTGGCAAATGTGAAATAAATTAGATTAAATTGAAACTCGGTATTTCTCATGAATACCTTATAGGAATCTACTACTTGTATCACTAATTAAATTCACCCCCATAGAATAGAAAAACAAATTAACAATAATTTTGTAACAAATAAGAACAGACTTTACGAATTTGGACTAAATATTCTGGTATTCCTGTGTTTCTAGAAATCAAAAATACAACATGGGTATTTACTCTCAAGATCTTTCTGCTACTTATACTGTTATATTGGTCAAAGCAATGACACAGAGTTATCAATTAAGACAATGTTCTACAATTTAAACTCATTACTAGATGTCACCAAATAGATTGTTTAGGTTACAGTGACGACAAAGTAGAGAATATTGATTCGTTTAAAATACGTTGATGCTAGGGATGCGCTATTGCTTGGTAATATAATAATCACTTTGTTATTTTTTGTAAAATAGTAAAGCTGATGTTATAATGCAACATACCTTTAATTAAGCAAAGAGTGGATCGAGAAAATAAATAACAAAACAACAGCTAACCTGGTCTCTAGTTGTGTCGTGGTTAGTCCTAATTATGTCAAATTTTAATAGTTCTTCCCATTTCTTTTAAAAGTAATCAACCTGTATGACATAGTTGCTCCGTAGAAAGTATATTCAGATAAGCTTAATTTTTTAAGTGAAGAAGAATATAGAATAATTAAAAAATGAAGAAGAAATTAAAAAGTGGCTATTGCTACGAAACTTTCGCTGCTTAGGGAAGTTTCGTACCCTAGACTAAGAATTTTATTAAAAAAGCAGGTCGGCATGCTTGATACGATCCATCTCGGGCTTTAGACCGTAGAGAGTAGTAGTTATCCTTTTTTTTAGTTCTCTCCGAACTATACTTGCAACCACGAATAAAAACCACCAACCACTGATCCTTAGTACATATACTTTTCTTACTGATATGTAAATAATATTTACTAAAGAACTATACGTGATATTTAATACTTACTAAAGAAATCTACAATAATTGTTACTTAATATTATAAATTCGAAAGTAACTCTGTCTGTCTGTTAAGCGCGAGATACTTTGAGTTAGGCTACTCTTTATTGCAGCAACCAACACACAGAGCGGCCAGCAACATACATGTGTATTTAACAAAAAATACGAAATTTAAAAAATATGATTAAATATAAAAAAACACTTGAAAAAACTATGTTACATACTAGACTTTAAAACTAAACTAAACTTGTTATACAGTTAATATGTGTTTGGCCAAACTCAAATGCGACTTCGAAAGTTATCAAAGTACTCCGGGTGAAACTGCAACTAAAAATCCTGCAAAAATGTAGTTCTAATTCAACTTTTCCTAAACTCGATTTATCAAGATAATATATATATATATAATCTATAATCTATTATAGATTATATACATATTATCTTGACAAACTCTTGTTTTGTAAAAAAAAATGTTATATATAGATAATAACAGCATTTAAGAGTCCACTGTTGGACATAGGCCATATTTAAGCCCGTTATAATAAATATTTCAGGTTCAGTCATCTCAGTAATGTACCACTGGCACTAACCTGTCCTTGAATTTAAGTGAGGCTGCTTAGCAATCCAGTCCTTAATACTTTGTAGATCGTCTTGTAGCCTTTTTGGATCTTCGTTCAATTCTATGCGTGCCTTTTCCGCGAGAACGAGTGGTAAAGCTCTGATAGACATTTCTTGTGCCGTAACGTCCTACCGCACAAAGTACTTGTACGATTCTGAATTAATTACATTGAGCAAGCATTGTTACATTGAGCGGCACATCTTTTTTTAGATGTTAATGATTAATGTAAAGTACCACTAGTTTAGCACACTTATATCTGTATATATTTACTTATATAATTGCGGCGGTACCCTAACCGCTGCAATTTTATATTAGTATTTAAATCTCATTACTATTTATTTATTTTATATATTATTTGCCACATATAGTAGGAGATCAATCCCTATGGATGTGCCTCTAAAATTAAATATTACTGTGTATTCTGAAGAATATTCAAAGTATTGGTCAAGTCTTAAATCATAAGGACCTTGAATTCTGATATTAAATCATTTAAAAATAAAGTTTAGTTTTTCTGCTGCCTGCAAAAATCCTACAAGAATGTAAATGAAACAACACAATGTTTGAATGCATTCTTTTTAAAAAATTATATATAAAATTTGCATTTAATGATTTATATCCTTCAGTCAAAATCGAGTTTCCTGAAAGAACCCTCGACTCCGAACATATCCTCTGATGTTTTGGGTTTTCCAGGACGTTTCGTTTCATCAACGCCGTATTTCTGATCCTCTTCTAAAAATGAACTATGCTCCTTGATTTTACTTCTCCAGTAGTCTGTAACACGAATTATTTAATGTAGTTAATGGGTTTAATTATGTATATAATTTTCGCTATAGAAGAAATGACAATCCACATCTTTTTAGTAATTCTAATTAAAACTGTATTTAATGTGTCCATGATCTTTTTGACGTGGATGGTGACTTTTTAATTCCAGATATTTTTGTCCAAAGTCATGTAATCCAATCAAGTAACTTTTCTGTCTGTTACTCTTTTAAGGCTAAATCACTTATTTGCACCAGTCCAAGGGCGCATGATTTTTACATAGCGTTTTCCCGCCACCCTGCCTAACTTTTACTAGGATAATAAATGGCCTGGCCTATATGGCCTAAACTGCCTACAGGATATACTTTAATTTTGTGCTTATGGAGGTTGAAGGTCATTTGCGACCTCCAGCGACTGAGTTGTCTGTGTCACCTAGGCTTTTGCCCAGGCCTTGCAAATCTAATTTAAACAATCTCCATGCCAAATTTCATTAAAATCGGTTTTATTAATAATAAGATCACCAGATACACGGCCTCTAAACAATAAAATATATCTATCAAAACAAAAAAACAATATGTATTTAAATTAATGTAAAATCTACTTTTGTTATTTAGTATACAAGTATAAATATCTTTTTACCAATAATTTCTTCCGTGGTACCTCCATCGCCTCCGTATTCTGCAGGTAAGACATCTTTAGGAATATACTGATACAAAGCCTCGTAATCCTTGTTATGCACGAAAAGCTTAAAAAAGCATTTTTATGAATTAGTACTGTTACATCAAAAAGTTAACGACCGTGACAAAAAATGATTCATAACTAACTGAACTGTATGTGACTTGTTTGTACAATATAGACAACTTGTGCGTGCATATGTACCTTACTTATATTATTATGTTACTTAAGTACTACCTTATTTACCACCTACGTAAACTTCAAGTATCTTTAATAGAACTAATGTTCGCCCAGCGGTCGAGATTCAACCATAATTCTTTTTCACAGTATTTTCGCTACACGTATTAATAAAATCCGTCAAGTGCGAGTCGTACGAAAGCTTCCATTATCTATACATTTCAAGCGACCAAAAAAAACGTTTCGTTTTGTCGCTTGAAACCGTTTCGTTTTTACACTTTAGGTTAGGAACCTGAATTAATAGAATGTTTTCAATATGTTTCTTTATGGAACAGTCCTCTTTGTACAAGAAAGCATTATTTTGTGCCATATATTATTTTGTAAAAATAGAAAAAAAAACTTACTCTATTTTTGTTCTTCTCATTAAGTAAATTCTTCATCGCGTTAAAGACAATTTCGAAACCAGGTGGCGTGTTCAAGTAATGGGTGCCTTTCATTCGTAAAGGTGACGCATCCTAAAAATATCAATAAAAAATATCCTCTATGTAATGTTTAGTATCTATATATCTCTCATATATTGTAGAAGCACGAAGTCGAAGCTTTCAGAGAAAACACTAAAGTTAATGAAGGAAAGACGTGAGAACCCGCCAGTCACTTCATCGGCAAAACGGACTCTAAACCGAGAGATTAGTAAGCGTGTACGACACGACCTCCGATGCTCCAACACTCTTTTGATTGAAAGAGCAATCGAGCAGAATCGGGGGTCAAAAGTGTTTGTGAAATCTCTTGGAAGAAGCCATTTGACGAAGCTGACCACAGTAAGCGGAGAAGTCGTTGCTTCCAAGCTGGCTGTCCTTTCGGAAGTAGAAAGATTCTATGGCGATTTGTACGCTTCGCATGCATCTCGACCTGACCCCGAAAATGAGGACCCTCGAGCCAAATTAACACGCTACTTCACCGAAGATCTGCCAGATGTCAGCATTGACGAAATCGGGATGGCTCTTAGACAGCTGAAAAATGGAAAAGCCCCTGGAGAGGATGGCGTTACTACAGAGCTGTTAAAGGCTGGAGGTAAACCCGTATTAAAGGCGCTCCAAAAGCTTTTCAACGCTGTCCTGTTCGAAGGGAGGACTCC